>CM052883.1:138821818-138842842 GCA_028534135.1 Potos flavus
TAGAGGTGCTGTTCGTCTTCTCTTCTATTTTCTGCTAAGTTTGTAGTTGTTTAGAGTGGTTTGATAACTATCTAGCTGAACTTCTGGGATCAGACACTATCTCTGCCTCTTACTCCTCCGCCATCTTGCCTCAACTCCCTCTCTTTTATACTATTGATGGAAGGCAAGATACTACATATTCTTTGGAAAATAGCTGCTGAATAGTTTGTCAAATATGTATTTCCCATAGGATCAAGAATTCCAACTCCTGATAATTAGCCAAGGGAAATAAAAATACACGTTCAGATGTGAACATTTATATAGGCTTTATTCATAATTGCCAAATGTCCTTCAAGTGGCAAATGGATAAAGAAATTGTGATATTAAAAAAAAAAAAGAAATTGTGATATATCCATATAATGGAACACAAACAACTGATACACAAGACAAGAGCCTGGATAAACTTCAAATGTCTTATGCTAAATAAAAGAAGCCAGACTTAAAATGTTGCACTTTATATGATTCCATTTATAGAATATTCTAGGAAAGACATAACTATAGGAACAGAAGTACAAGTCAGTGGTTGCCAAGGGATGGAGGTGGAAGAAGAGGTTAATGATAAAGAGGCATGAGGGACCTTCCTGATGTGATGAAAGTGTTCTGTATTTTGATTGTGTGGTGGTTCCATAATTGTATGTGTTGGTCAAAATTCACAGAACTGTACACTAAAAAAAGGGTGAATTTCACTACGTATAACCTAATAAGCCTGACTTCAGAAAAACAGCTTTACAATGAATACACATTTGAAAAATATCAAATTAGACCCCCCGCAAAAATAGGACCCTGTATAAGCATTACCATTTGGCCTAATAGAACCTCTCTAATGAGCCAGTATCTTTCAGCCCCATGAACTTAAACTTAGCCTACATTCAGATAAATAAAATTAGACAAGCAAAATGATGCTCTGTTTTAATCAAAGACATACAACATTTGCCTTAGCCATGTAACATTCCCTACATTTAAACAAAAAGCATTCATGAATTTAATAGTATCCACCAATTTTCCAAATTTTAAAAAGCATTTTTGAGGACAAACTGACACCAGCAAGTCCTTACCATGGGAAGTAAGCATTTTAAAAAGATTCTTAGGTTAGACTATTTTTCAAATCACTAGAGTTCAGTCAATAAGCCACAGATTACCTGACAGAGTGGTGAACTGTATCAGAGCTTGGGCTCAGAATTTATCTTTTCTTCTCTCCCCACTTCTTAAATTACAAGTTCACACATATATGGTTTTATTTAATTGGGCCGGAAGCCAAGAAGCAGTCAAGGATTGATGGTTATATTGACACGTGTTGCAGAATTTACCGTCTGGGGTAGGCTAATTCTCCTTGACACTCCAGATAATTCCAGATGACAGTGATACATAATCTTTACGCTTTTCGAATTTTTAAACACAAACAGCAATGTTTTAAAGACTGGCTTTTGTTTTATTTTAGTAAGAATTGTGCTTGTGTCTCTGGCCATTCTTTCTTTTTAGAGCCCAGAAAAGAGTATCTTACAGATGAAGTAACAGGTGCTAACAGGTACTTAGGAAGCCTAAGTTAGCTTTTTAAAAAACAAAACAAAACAAAACTGCACTGTCAGCAACGGATCTCTTTGCCTCCCACAGGGTAATCAAGGGACTTCCTGGCTAAAATACTCAGTGAACACTAGGGCCGGAGGCAGTCATGACTCAGTGGCCAACACCAGATGCTCTCCGAGCGAACGCTGCCCAGCAGCAGCCCTGTGCTGCCGTGACCGGAGTGCTCTGCGTTGTACCCACCTGAGTGGCTTCTTTAGCCTCCCATGTCTTGGTATTCAACAAAATAACCCATCTCCTCAGTAAGATAAGCTCATACAGGGGGCAGAGATACAGAAGGAAATACAGTGAAATATCAATAAATAAAACGTGGAATACCTTGTTTTTAGCTAATTCCTTTTCCAAATTGCATTTTTCTTGTGCTATTTCTTTCTCTGTTTTATTAACCTGCCCAAGGAGGGGAAAAAAAGAAATGGGTCAATTTTAAAGCAGCTGGCCGGCTCTACTATAGCAGACACACCCTGCATGTTAATTAATACCTACACTGCCGAGATAGCACATCCTCTCAGAAAAGGGGCCACTCAGGGAGTCTCTGAGGCAGAGCAGACTTCACAAATAGCCCTGAAATTAGAAAGACACGTCTGCATGTCAAACTCTGCTGGTTCCTTCCTAAGCAGGAAGACAGAGCTGTTCCCCCTTAACCTCCATTGTCCCACGCCTTCAGGGGAAATCAGCTTTTTAAATCTAACCCCTTAGCTATCATGAGGATGTGTGAGCTATTAGTTAATGCTGTAGAAGGGTACTCTGTTTGGCACAGTCTACTTTACGTGCTGAAAGACAGAGATTAGCCACCTATAGATTTCTTTAATGGGCAACTCCAACGAACTGCATCTGGGCTGTATTTCTTATCTTTGGCACTTAAAATAGTTTTAAAACAAGATCACCACCACAACCAGGAGGTAACATAAATCTGCTTCTACCAACCTCTCCCTGAAATCTTTCTTTCTCCTCTAGCAGAGACTTCTTCTCCTGGATTGATGCTTCCAGTTCACCTCGCAATCTTGCAATAGTGGTTTCTAGCAGCTCTTTCTGCAAGGCTGTCCTCCTTTCAGCATCTTGTGCTTTCTGGATACACTGATTATGCTCAAGGATTAAATGGTCCCTGTAAGAAGAGAACAAGGAGACATGAGCACCAAATGAGAGTTCTTTAATAGAATCCTGTTCTCGGAGAACATACTGGCAGAGAGCAGTTACCAAAATGTTCTAACAAAACTAGTTCCTTGAGGGCAAAGTCTTTATTTTATCTTTGTGTCTGGTCCAAGAAATGCAGAATTAAATGTTTCCATTAAAGATAAGAAATACAAATGCAAGAACAAAAGATACAGGAGAAGTTGCCTATAATTTACTTACAGATGTGTTTGGAGTTGGATTTTCTCATTCTGAACAGTCTGTAGCTCAGTAGTGATACTGGCATGGGCTGCATCCAGGAGTAAATTTTGTTCTTGAAACGTCTGTGTCATCATTTTCTGCTCTACCTGAGTTTTGGAAGGAATATTAAAAGCTGAGATGCCACAGTCATTTAATAGGGTACCACTGAAAATAACTGATCAAAGATATTGAATTAGCTTATGAAAGATAAATTTTTATATAAATAAAACCTTTTTTAAGGAATTTAATGTTCAGCTTTCCCTTTGTCCCCACGCTGACCTGACCACAATTCTATCATTTTACAGCTCTACCAGCTAACAGTGAAGATGCATTATTTACCCAGCCTGCTGCAAAATTTATAAAACTCTTAACATGAACATATTTTTAGATATAAAATTCTACTAGGAATATTTTGGTACTTTAAAATTTTAATATGATACATATTTTATTTTTAAAAAACATCAATGTGTATAAAGTGAAAAGATCTCTTCCCTTATACTCCCTCCCCCCCGCTTTAAAATAATCCCACTCTCCAGGGACAATCATGTTAATAATTTGGTGTGAATTCTTTTGAAAATATTTGAAATTGCACTCAGCTACTATTAAAGAAGAGGTACTATATGGGAATACCTAGGAGATATTGTGGGTTCACTTCCAGACCACCACAATAAAGTGAATAGTACAATAAAGCTAGTCAAATAATTTTTTGTTTCCCGCTGTGTATACAAGTTATAGTCTATTAAGTGTGTAGTAGCATTATGTCTTAAAAAAACAATATACATAATTTAAAAACACTTTATTGCTAAAAAATGCTAACCATCATCTGAAGTCTCAGTGAGTCAGTCTTTTTGCTGGTGGAGGGTCTTGCCTTGGTGTTGATGGCTGCTGACTTATCAGGGTGGTGTTTGCTAAAGGTTAGGGTAGTTGTGGCAGTTTCTTAAAATATGACAACAATGAAGTTCGCCACATTGATTGACTCTTCCTTTCATGAGCTATTTCTCTGTACCATGTGATGCTGTTTGGACAGCATTTTACCCACAGCAAAACTTCCTTCAAAATGGTAGTCAATCCTCTCAAACCCTGCTGTTGCTTTATCAACTAAGCTTATACAATATTCTAAATGCTCTGTTGTCATTTCAGCAATCACAGCATCTTCACCAGGAGTATGTCAAGAATCCACTTTCTTTGCTCATCCATAAAAAGCAACTCCTCATTCATTCAGGTTTTATCATGAGATCATATCAATTCAGTCATATCTTCAAGCCCTTTTTTTTTTCTTCAACCTCTTCTAATTCTAGTTCTCTTACTATTTCTACTATTTCTGCAGGTACTTCCTCCACTGAAGTCTTGAACTCCTCAAGGGCATCGATGAAGGCTGAAATCCATTTCTTCAAAATTTCTGTGAGTGTTGATATTTTGGCCTCTTACCATGAATCACGAATGTTCTTAGAAGTATCTAGAATGGTGAATCTTTTCCAAAGGTTTTCAGTTTCCTTTGCCCTGATCCACAGAGTAATCACTATCTATGGCAGCTATAGCTTTGTGAAAGAGATTTCTTAAATAAGAAGACTTGAAAATTGAAATTACTCCTTGATTCATGGATTGAAGGATAGATGTTGTGTTAGCAGGCATGAAAACATTAATCTTGTCCATCTCTATCAGAGCTCTTGGGTTACCAAGTACATTTGTCAATGAGTAGTAATATTTTGAAAGGAATCTTTTTTTTTTGAGCAGTAAGTCTCAACAGTGGGCTTAAAATTTTCAGTAAATCATGTTGTACCAGATGTGCTGTCATCCAGGCTTTGTTGTTCCATTTATAGAGCATAGGCGGAGTAGATTTAGCATAATTCTTTTTTTTTTTTTTTTTTTGATTTAGCATAATTCTTAAGGGTCTTAGGATTTCTGGAATGGTTAAGGAACACTGGCTTCAGCTTAAAGTCACCAGCTCCATTAGCCCCAAACAAAGAGTCAGCCTTGGCTCTTTGTCTTCACGAGTTGGCCAAATATCTAAATGCACAGATGCAGATTTTTGTGAGGACCCTGACCCTCACTCTGACCCTGTAGATTATGCCCAGGGACACCATTTGGAAGGTCAAAGTCAAGGGTGCCTTGGTGACTCAGTTGGTTAAGTGTCTGATTCTTGATTTCAACTCAAGTCATGATCTCATGGTCGTGAGATTGAGCTCCGTGTCAGGGCTCTGTGCTGAGTGTGAAGCCGGCTTCGGATTCTCTCTCTCCAGGATGCCTGGGTGGCTCAGTGGGTTAAGTGTCTGCTTTAGCTCAGGTCATGGTCCTGGAGTCCCAGGATGGAGCCCCACGTTAGGCTCCCTGCTCAGTGGGGAGTTTGCTTCTCCCTCTTCTGCTCCTTCTCTCGTTCCTACTCTCTAATAAAAATCTTTAAAAAAAGAAAAAAGATTCTCTCTCCCTCTGCCCCTTCCCTGCTCTAAAAAAACAAACAAACAAAAAAAGTCAAAGCCAAAATCGAAGACAAGGGGGGCATTCCGCAACCAGCAGTATCTGATTTTTACAGGCAAACAGCTAGAAGATGGCCACATGCTCTGAGACTACAATATCCAGAAAGAGTTCACCCTGTACTGGGTGCTTTATCTGTGGGGCTGCATGTTCGCATCATCAAGCCTTCCCCTCCTCTAGCTCATCCAGAAATATGACGGTGACAAGATTACCTGCTCCAAGTGTTATCCTTGCCTGAAGCCCCATGCTGTCAATTGCTGCAAGAAGCATGGCCACACCAACAACCTGTGCCCCAAGAGGATGGTCAACGAAGGCCCTTCTATCAGGTTTTCCTTTGCCCACAGGGCAGCCTCCTGCCCAAGCCACATGGCCCTGCAGCTTTGATAAAGTTTCCCTTACACTGAAAAACAAACAAACAAACAAACAAAAAACCTGTTTTGAAGCCAGGCATTGACTTCTCCTCTCTAGTTATGAAAATCCTAAATGGCATCTTCCAATGGCATCTGTTGTTTAATGTAGCCACCTTCATTAATTATCTTCTAGATCTTCGGGAGAACTTGCTTCACTTTGCACTTTTATGTTACGGAGACAGCTTCTGTCCCTAAACCTCATGAACTACCCTGCTAGCTTCCAACTCTTCTTCTGCAGCTTCCTCGCCTCTCTCAGCCTTCATGGAATTGAGAGTTAGGGTCTTGCTCTGGATTAGGCTTTGGTCTAAGGGAATGTTGTAGATGGATTGATCTTCTATCCAGACCACTAAAACTTTCTCCATATCAGCAATAAGGCTGTTTCACTTTCTTACCATTTATGTGTTCACTGGAGTAGCATTTTTAATTTTCTTCAACAGCTTTTCCTTTGCCTTCACAACTTGATAAATGTTTGGTGTAAGAGGCCTATCTTGGCTTTTGACATGCCTTCTTCACTAAGCTTAATCATTTCTAGCTTTTGATTTATAGTAAGAGACGTGAAACACTTCCTTTCACGTGAGCACTTAGAGACCATCGTAGGGGTTATTAACTGGCCTAATTTCAATATTGTTGGGTCTCAGGAAATAGGAGGTCTAAGAGGGAGAGGTATGGGGAAGGGCCAGTCAAAGCAGCCAGAACACACAAAACATTTATTAAGTTTGCCATCTTATATGGGCATGGTTTGTGGCATCTGAAAACAATTACAATAATATAGCAAAGATCACTGATCACAGCTCACCAAAACGAAAATAATGAAAAAATTTGAAATGCTGTGGGAAGCACCAAAATATGACAAAGAGACAAAATGAGCTAATGCTGTTGACGAATGGCACCAACAGACCTGCTAGATGCAGGATTGCTACAAACCTTCAAGTTGTAAAAAAATGCAATTATCTGCAAAGCACAATAAAACAATGTATGCCTGTAATTGTTTTGCATAATTTATTTTCTCTGGCTCATCATTTTGGGCTTCTCAAAACATAACATTTTTAGACACATCCCTTCTACCTACAATTTATAAAGCTTTTGCAAGTATAGTATATATTAACAATTACTTCTGTAAACATATTTTAAAACACTTTTAATACTTGATTGCAAGGCAAACCTTCACACCTTTGGAAAATAAAATCCCATTTGTGCAACATTCCAAAGCTATAAAGTGTTCGTGACAGTATTACTTACATATGTCACATTATTCTACTAAATCGTTAGTCCATGAAGGTAGAGATTTTATCTTGTTCACGACTATAATCCCATCTAGACCTAGCATTGTACCTGCACAGAGTAAACACTAAGTGCTTGTTGAATTAATGAAAAATATTTATTATCTGTTATGTGCAGTGGTAAGCACTATGGGAAATAGCAAAGATGTGTAAGATGGAAGCTCACAATGTTATCCAGGAAATGAGCCATGTATATAAACTGCTACAGAATGCAAAATAGAGAGGCAAAATAGAGAGGCCTTTAATTGTTATATTTAAAGGCACTGACTCTAGAGTCAGACCTTGGTTTCAATCCAGCTCTATCCCTTACTAGGTATATGACTTCAGGCAAGTTGATATACTTATCTAAACCTCATTTTCCTTATTTATAAGATGAGGATAATAAATATTCCTTTACATACTGGTTGCTAGAATTAAAGGAGGTAATATATGTAAAATCATTAGTATAAGGCTTGCTATATAGTAAGCATGCTCCCAAAAAAGTGAGAACTATTATGAAAGTCTGTTTAATGTCCTAGGAGTAGGAGTTAACAAAGAAAACTCATCCCCTCTGGTTTGAGTGATCAAGCTTCCTGATGAATTTGAGTTTTAAAGAATGAACAGAATTTCAAATAGCTGAAGATGAAATAAAGACCATTCTCAGTAGAGGAAACAGCATAAGCAAAATGGGAAAACCACAGGTGTTTGAGGAAATGCTAAGTATTTGGGACAGGTAATCACTTTTCTTAAAGCAATGGTATTTGAGAAGAAACCATTAAGAAGGGACTGAGAATAAGGCTAAATGACCCTTCTGATGAAAATTGAAAACCACTAATAAAAAATAAAGTAACTCAGTAAATTTCTTGGAACTGTTAAAATATTTTATTTATCCAATTGGTCATACACATTTCCTAATTTCTTAGCCAAGGAGTTTTCTTGTGATTCTATCAGAAATTGACTAGTTTTAAATGAATACCTGCAGAATGGCTTGATGGTCAGCAATAATTCTGGCATTTTCCATACTAACAGTCTCAAGCATGCTGTTCAGCTCTGAACACTTTCTAGTCAGCTGGTCATTCGAAACCTAAGATGGTATGTACAGCAAGTCATAGATCTCGCCAGTAAATAATTATTTTTACTTACCATTTTTTTAATGATGGTATAGTATTTCACTCTGTATGTGAACCTAATTTATTTAACTTATCTCCAACTGATATTTCATTAGGTAATACTTTCAAATATTTGAAGTCGACACCCCACATAATTCTAAATCAAACGGAGAAATTTGTTCATTTGGTGGAGCAACCGAAGTGTTCAATGGTTAACTGATCTCCTGTTCACAATTTTGAACACTGGTAAGACAGAGCAAGATATCTATAGAATGGACTTTACAATGTAGACGCCTAGCCAATACTACAGAAACTCATTCCCAGAATTAGATGAGCATTCAGAATTGTTTAGCTAATAATACAAATTGTCTAAGTTCTTTCACCACCAATTACAGTATCCATAAAAGCAAAGTATAGATAATTGTACCATTTCACCAGACAGATCATCCAAGATAAAACAAAAATCTTTTGTACAACAAATCTATCATATAATTCTGTTGTCTTTTTGATATTTGAAATTTTTATTCATGTGGAAAACATTTATCTTATTAGTTATTTCTGCAAAGTGTATTTGCAAAGGATCTTTTTTTTTTTAAAGTAGGCTCCACATCCAGTGTGGAGCCCAATAGAGGGCTTGAACTCATGACTCTGAGATCAAGACCAGAGCTAAGATCAAGAGTTGGATATTCATCAGACTGAGCCATTCAGGCACCCCAAGGATCTTATATTTTAATGAACAAATTCTTCAAGAATGGGGACAAATAACTCTATAGGATCAATTAAAAAAAAACACTCAAAAAATGTTAAAGTAAAGAAATGAAAAACTATCTGGAAAGCATAAATGGTAGTATAGTGAAGAAGTAAGGAACACATTCAGGGGCATTTTAAAATTATAACCAGATGTACACACTATTCACCAAGGAATACCTAGGGGTAAGACAAAGATGAACTCTTAATCCTTGAAAAGAAAAAGTTAATTTTCTTTGGAGCCAGAATGCCTGAGCTTAAATTTTTTTTTTTTTAAGATTTTATTTATTTATTTGACAGAGAGAGAGAGATGGCGAGAGAGGGAATACAATCAGGAAGAGTGGGAGAGGGAGAAAGAAGCAGGCTTCCTGCTGGGCAGGGAGCCCGATGCAGGGCTCAATGCCAGGACCCTAGGATCATGACCTGAGCCAAAGGCAGACGCTTAACAACTGAGCCATCCAGGTGTCCTTGAGCTCAAATTCTAACTCTGCAATTTATTAGCTATGTTATTGAACCTCTCTGTATATATCAACTTCCTTATCATTAAAACGAGAATAATAAGTTTCTATAGTAGTGCTATTATAAGCATTACAATTTGTTAGTAACATAAGGTGCTTACAATTATGCCTGGAACACAGAATGGGTTTGGTAAATGATAATTACTACTACCATAGCAAGTGTAGTAGCTATTTTCATTATTATTTTATAAAATAACATATTTATTTTCTATTTTCTTTATCATAAAGAGAACACAGCAACATTATGATCCCAACATTGAAGTAATCAAATTGTACTAACAAAAAGTTCTTTTAAGTGATTAATACTATTTCATTGACCCTATAAGAAATAACTTGTTTGCCTACACACACACACACACACACACACCATCAGCTAAATTTGGCAACCACCATCGTACAGAAAATAATTACACATAACTCTAAAATCCAGCAAGCACTTATTATGTTCCTACTGTGCTGTTTGTGATAAAAGATACAAAGAAAGTGTAAGCATAGCCTGTGGCACTAAACTGCTTGGAAGTTCATAGGTGTAGATGAAAGCTATATATTTAATGAGTAAATTATAAAGCAGACAAAGGCAAAGTGTAGATTAGTGCATGATTTAGCAGTATATCTCATATACTTATGTGTCGTAGGAGATTTGGTGAAATGGGAAATGTAGTTAATGTGATAATGGTTCAAAGATGAAATAGATTTTATGAAAATAAAAAATTTGGACCATGGCAATGGTATGAATTTATACAATTAGAATCAATCTTGGTTCTTGGTTTTTTTAACTGAACAAAATTATGTAACATGTAAACACTAAAATGGGAAGATTTACCTGTGCTTTTTGTGATGGGGAAAGGACAGTTTCTTCAATAAGTGGTGTTGGGAAAACTGGATAGGCACATGCAAAAGAGTGAAACTAGACCACAATCTTGTACCATACGTAAAAATTAATTCGAAATGGATCAAAGACTTGAACATAAGACCTGAAACCATAAAACTTCTAGAAGAAAACATAGGGAATTTTCTTGGTCTCACACCAAAAGCAAAAATAAACAAATGGGACTATATCAAACTAAAAAGCTTCTCTACAGCAAAGGAAACCATCAACAAAATGAGAAGGCAACCTCTTGAATGGGAGAAAATATTGGCAATCATGCATTAATATATCTAATAAGGGGTTAATATCCAAAATATATAAAGAATAAAACTCAGTAGCTTAAAAAAATCTGATTAAAAAACGGGCCAAAGATCTGAACATAACATTTTTCAAAAAAGACATACAAATGGCCAACAGGTACATGAAAAGATGTTTAACATCACTAATCAGGGAAATGCAAATCAAAACCACAATGAGATATCACCGCACGCCTATTAGAATGGCTATTACCAAAAAGACAAGAAATGGTAAGTATTAGAGAGGATGTGGAGAAAAAGAAATCCTTGGGCACTGTTAAAGGGAATGTAAATTGATACTGCCACTGTGGAAAACAGTACCAAGGTTTCTCAAAAAGTTAAAACTAGAACTACCATATGATTCAGCAATTTCGCTGGCAGGATATTCATCTGAAGAAAACAAAAACACTAACTGAAAAAGATATCTGCAACCCTACATTCACTGCAGCATTATTTACAATAGACAAGATATGGAAATAACCTAAGTGTCCATCGATAGATGAATGGATAAAGAAAATGTGGTATGTGTGTGTATATAGATAGATATAGATATTATTCAGCCACAAAAAGAATTTACTCTTGCCATTTGCAACAACATGGGTGGACCTTGAATGCATACTAAATGAAATATGTCAACCAGAGGAAGAAAATACCATATAATCTCACTTATATGTGGAATGTTAAAACAAAGAACAAAAAAATGATACCAAGTCCACAGATACACAGAACAGGAAGGTGGGTGCCAGAGGCAGGAGGTATAAGGGATGGGAGAAAGTGGTGACAGGGTATAAAAGGTATAAACTTCTAGTTATAAAATAAATGAGTCATGGGGATGTACTGTACAGCATGATGACTATAGTTAATAATACTGTATTGCATATTTAAAAGTTGTTAAGAAAGTGAATCTTAAATGTACTCATCACAAGAAAAAAATTTTTTTAACTATATATGGTGACGGATGTTAACTAGAAATTATTGTGACCATTTTGCAATGTACACAAATATTGAATCATGTTGTATACCTGAAATATATTATACACCAATTATACCTATCATGATAGTATGAATTAATATAATCAGGATTAATCTTTGTTCTTGGTTTCTTAATTAAACAAAATTAAATAACATCTAAAAACTACAGAAATAAGATCTACCTGTGCTTTTTCTGATGTCTCATGAAGGGCTACTAATTCAGACCTCAAGTATGCATTTTCTTCATGTTCCTTGTTCAAAGACATCTGCACATTCTATAAGAGCAAAAATAATAGTAAGTTCTCTCTCTCCTTTTTTTACATGTAAGAGCTATTATGAATATCTCTATCAAAAAAAACTGTTCTGTATTTTGGCTACCATGAGTTCAAGTTTTTTTTTCTTTTCTTTTTTTTTGTTATGTTCAATTAGCCAACATATAGTACATCATTAGTTTTTGATGTAGTGTCCAAAGATTCATTAGTTGCATATAACATCCAGTGCTCTAGTACTAATGATATTTATAGATAAGTGTCTTGTAAAGAATTTTTTAAAATCTTGGTATCTTCAACTCTCAAACTTCTCTTTTTAAATAAATTATAAAAACTGTTTATTAAAAATGTACTCATATGGAATTTCAAACTGGAATTTGCCTAAAACCGTAATGTAAATATTTAACTAGCATGCTCAAGAAAGTTCTGCTAAGATGAATCATTTGTTAGTTACATTATATACACATTTTTTTCCCCCTAAGCAGTTAAGATCTTTTGTGATTTCAGAGAAACATATTCAAAGATCTTTTAAAGTTTTAAGTAGGTGAAGATATTTTCATCAAGGAATACCTGGGTGTGGATCAAAAGAAAACACCTTTGCTCTAAAAACAAACAGGTGACAGGGATGTGAACTACTTTTTCCTAACAGGTAGTTATTGAAATGGGGAAAGGCAAAGTGCAAGTCCTCTCCCTATGGAGAGAGGACCACTCTTCTATTTTTCCGGGAGAAGCATCTCAAGGCTTCAACATCACCTACGACAGGAAGAGATAGAACCCAGAAAAATTATTCCAAACAGAATCTACACATTAAGGTTGATTTAGAAATGTATTAAGATATAAAAGTGGTAATAGTCCTTTTTTTTCATTTTTTATTTTTTATTTATTTTTTTTAAGATTTATTTATTTATTTATTTATTTGTCAGAGAGAGAGAGAGAGAGAGAGAGCACAAGCAGGCAGAGTGGCAGTCAGAGGCAGAGGGAGAAGCAGGCTCCCTGCTGAGCAAGGAGCCCGATGTGGGACTTGATTCCAGGACCCCAGGATCATGACCTGAGCTGAAGGCAGCCGCTTAACCAACTGAGCCACCCAGGCATCCCTTTCATTTTTTATTTTTGTAAAATATAAATAACATAAAATTTCACATTTTAATCATTTTTAAGTGTATAGTTCACTTAAAAATATTTAAGTGTTAATTGGCGTTAGTATATTTCACATTGTTGTGCAACCATCGCTACCAAAAAGTAGTTAATATTTCTTATATTTCATAAAAAACTTTTTTTATAACAATTATTTTGCAGTAAGGATAAGCTGCAAATTCATCTCATATTTTTTGCTAATGCATCTTTTTTTTCAAACCATAATAACCTGCCTGAAATGATTTCTTAATACCCAGCTGACAACAGGTCTGAACATACAACTCATTTACTCTGCAACTTTTTTCTAGTAAAGACTTCAGGAGAATCAGAACAACTGTAAACCAACAGGACTGAGGAAATATTACTTAGTGAAAGAGGAAAGAACATCTCTGAACTCTACAACCTCAAAACTTACCTTATTTTCTTCAACCAACTTGGAAATGAGCTCATCTCTAGAAACTAAAAACAAAGAGTCCACATAACTATGGTAATAATAACTTACTACAACGACATTGAAATCATACAGTATCTTCTCCCAGAGCAGCTTGCTTTCTTTTTTTCCCCAGTCTGTATGTTATGTAAGTAAGGAGAATGCAAGTATTTCTATCATATTTTTATAGACTGGAAACTAAGTCATGAAATTATCAAGAATATAGTCCACAGTCACATGCGATAGTAAATGAGGTCATATTTTACTCCAGGCATAGAGGCTGATGCATCTGAGGGATTTTAAACTGGAGAGGCACCTGATCAAAAGCTTTTTGTTAGCAAGAACACTCTAACAGAGGCTCAATAAGGAAGAGGAAAGTGGTTTGGTAGCTGTGCAGTAACCAAAGTATAAAACAATGAAAGGTGGCTTTAAGGGAAGGACTATGGAGATGTGGAGGGAAAACACACTCCGGAAATATAACAAGCAGGGAGAACGGTCAGGACCTGGCAGCTGGATGCTGGGGTAAAGGCAACAGATCAGTCAAGGAGAGTATCTAGTGTCCAGATTTAAGCAATGGAGTGGGTGGCAGACTCTTCAACAAGGTAGGGAATACAGGATGAGGGGCAGGTTCGGGGCATAGCATGAGTAAGAATGATTGCAATATTTAAGTATTTACCGTGTGTTTTGAGGTATCTATAAGACATCCATATATAGATGTCTAGTTGGCAGTAAGATACCATCTGGAGCTCAGGAAGATGATTTTATGTGGGGAAAAAAAAGATTTGAAACCACCCAGAGAGTATATGTAGTGAAAATAAAACCAAAGATAGAAACAGGGGAACAGTTTGGCACTGTATACTAGCAGCCCAAAGTAAACTTTTCTGAGAGTAATGTTTTGGCTTCATGAAAAATTCATAAGGATTTATTAGTTTTGTTTCACTTAGAGTCTAAAGCCATAAAATTATAAAACACATAGAAACTCACATTTTATGAAAGATATAGTCAGAAAAACTATACTTTTTGAATATGTAAGTCCAAGACTCATTTCAAATAAATACTAATTTAAAATATGTGAAGGATAAAAAAAGATTATCATATGATCCATTCTAAAAGTACCAGTAATCAAAGTAAGAATGAAAGGGGAATGTTTATCTTACTTGGGAGAACAATTTCATCACGTTAGTTTGTGTGTATGTGTGTGTGTATAAAAGTTTATTGTTAATAAGTACATTTTTAAATTCATTAAAGCAAATATCTAGAGGCATTCCTTTTATTAATTTAGTTAGCATAACTGTATCTTAAAGTAATCAAATTGCATACATGTAAAGAGTTTGTTATTCAATATGAAGCATATAGTTGTTATTCACACAGACTTCCTTTTCCTCGTGTTAGTTTTAATTAATGTGTAATTTTAAATGGTCTTCCATATATTCTTTACAAAATTCAAAACTAAAGCATTAAGCCAATGAGAAAGTAACATTAAAAAAAATTACTGCTATAATAGAAAGATCTGTGTTTTAGTCTTAGCTGTCCTATTTGCCATGGGTTCTTAGATACAGACCTTTTTATGCTTCTATAGAAGGGGGTATATTTTCTTATCTTTCTCACAAGGTTGTAAGGCCAAATGAGATAATGTGGCAGCACCATAAAATATAACATGAATTTTTGGTAGCCACACAATCACAGGAAGATGGACAATTATCTTGGGGCTTTATCAGTGAGAACTCCACAGGTAATTCACTAATCAATGACTATAAGAAAAACAGTACTTTCTGTTAAAAGCAAGAAAACAAAACACTGAACAGATTACTCTTTGCTCCATGCTTTTTAAAATTTTCATTTCCCTTTTGGTATTCCCTGCCCTCACTATAGCCAGAGAGCATAGAAGGCACACTGGCAGGAACACTGGAGTTAGAAGATAAAGGCTCAGGCCTTGCTTTAACTTTGGGAAGTATGGATAGTTTAACGTGTTACAGAGATCATTTTTGTGAACGCTCTATGTAGACCATGAAGTGTTACTCATGTGAAGCATTGCACTGTGATCCCTATATTTGATACTGGCTAAAACTGCTTTATAATTATATACTAACAATAGTAAAATATGGCAAGGGCTGATGGGTTGGAAGAACCATGACTGAACGACATGGGATCATGACTAGACTCATCCATTTCCTAGCTCAATCACCTGTAAGGACTCTGTTTACTCATCTGTAAAATGAGGACATTAAGCTCTAAGGTAACTTACAACCATCCACTGCTACAAATACAGATCAATAGACTGGCAACCTGAAAAATGGGAGCCTGACAAGATAAATGGCTAGAATTAGGTTAGCAAGTATTAAAGGCCTTATTTCCTTATTAATGTTCTATTATCCAATATTCAATCTAGATTTCTAGAAACCCAATATTCCCAAGTCCATGAATACTTAAATAAATCTGAGAATTTAAGTATAGAATAGTTTACAATTAAGAGGATCAAATTCTATTTTATTACCAACACTTTTTTCTCAGTGCCACAGAAAAAAGGCAATCAACAATTTTTTACATTTGGTCCTGTGGTAAATCTAAGTAACAATGGTCTCTTCAAGAATTTTGGATCTTAAGAGTTTTTGCATGAAATCTCAAAAAAACCTAAAAGAAATGTAATTTCTAGCATCTACTTTCATACTTAGATCAGACTTGAGCTGTGAGATAGAAGTCTCCAACTCTCCTTTTTTCTGTTGCTCCTGTGCCAGTAGTTCTTGGGTGGTCTGTATAGAACTGCGTAGGGCAATGCAGTTTTGCTGCAAAATCTGCACCTGAAATGTAGAAGAAAAACTCCTTTCTGTAAGGTAAAGATTTCTACCAAACTACTTTAGAGCACATGTGTAAGGCAGATTTTCCGATCTTAATGTCACTGGAGGGCGAAGGGGAGTTTCTATGTTACGTTAAAGATTTCAGCAGGGTACAGTGTTTTACAGCAAGGCCATCCAACAGAACTTTCTGTGCACTCTCCAACACAACACGTACCAGGCACAAGTAACTGCTGAGCACTTGAAGTGTGGCCAGAGTGACTAAGGAACTGAATTTTAATTTTATTTAATTCAACTAATTTAAATTTAAATAGCCACATGTGGCTAATAGCTACTATATTGGTGGCACAAGTTATAGCAATAAAGGATCATTTACAAATTCCTCAAGTAGGAGTGCCTGGGTGGCTCCGTTAGTTAAGCGTTTTCCTGCTGCTCAGGTTATGATGTCGGGATCCTGGGATCAAGCCCCACATCAGACTCCCCACTTGGTGGGAAGCCTGCTTCTCCCTCTCCCTCTGCGGCTGCTCCCCCTGCTTGTGCTCTCTCACTCTCTCTCTGTCAAATAAATAAATAAAATCTTAAAAAATGAAACAAAAACAAATTCTTTAAAGTAGAACCTTTTTTAATAATTTTATTATGAAGGACAGCCATTGGTTAAAATAAAGATTATGTAATCCAAATACAGGTATTAGAATTTGGAACTACTACTTGCCTTCAATACATAGAACTGAATAGTCTAAATTACATGTAGGTATTTCAAGTAATACTACAGGCAAAAATTTAATCTAGAGAAAATTAGCAAAACTAAAGACTTATAGGTAAAATATCAGCTTTCTCTTTTGGTTTCACTTCCTTGACATAAGCAGAGAAAAATCTACCTGTTTCCGTTCCGCCTCCACTGTTGATTCCATTTCTTTTATTTTGAATAGCATGGCTGATGCAGATTTCTCAAGAGATTCCCTTAGGTACTTCTCCTGAGACAGTTGTCTCCTTAGCTACAGAACAAACTGCAGTTAGGTAAAACCAAAGGATCATCACAGCAGTTTGCCAAAGATCAAATTCACCATGAAAAGTTTACTAGACATGCCATTTACTCCCAAACATTCTTCATTCATTGATGACTACTCAGAAACAAGCTTGTGTTTCTCCCTAAGGGATAAACTACTAAGAAAGGAAGAGTCAAATCTGTTGCCCTGGTCTTCCCATTGTGTAAGTCTTTTTTCCAAATTGTGGGTCAAGACGCGTTAGTAAGTTGCAAGCAGCACTTTAAAAGGGGGAAAAAAAAATATCTGAGCACACAGCATGTAATAAGTAAGGGTAAGTAATGCTTCATGAGATGTTTGTGTGTATTATTTATGTATGGCGTGACAGTATAAAATGTATGTCTCACAATAGACTTGTCAAAAAGAAGGTTGAAAAACATTAACATCATCTTAGTATATACATACTTTCTGTATTTTCTGACGTTCAACTCCTATTTTTCTATATTTGATCCCTATTTTTAAAAAATATTTTTTATCCCATAGGATTATAAACAGATCTTTGAAAGCTGTTCCAATTCTGTTTTGGAATTTAAAGGTCTAAGGAAATAATGAAGTAACTGTTAAGTAGTGGATAAAAATACCACTCAAGAATTGGGGTACACTAACCTTGTTTCTCTCAATAAATGACGATGAGTTAGATGAAGATATAAAAAAGAATCTCTTTTCTCATGAGGTAAAGAGATCCTTTCAAACTTAAATGGGAATTGCAGAATGCTATTCCTTTTATGAAGTGGTGTTAAGTTAAAAGAAATTGTTTTTAAGCCCCAGTGAAGATAATGTAAGAGTACACTTTATAGCTCTTTTCCTAAATTGTACATATATATTTTACATGTCTTTTCTCTATGGATGATATATTTTATGTTTAGAAACTTTTTAAAAAGTTGAAAGACATGAAAAGTGTGTTGGCATGAAACTGTTACATGACAGCCCATTTTGCAAATATTTTATAATATTCTTAATCATACCCCCAATAACAAACATCTAGGTTTTTTCAGTTTTTCACTATTCTAAATATTGTTCTGCTGAACATGCCTGTGAATAAATCTTTCTTTGCATTTCTGACTATTTCCTTAGGATAGATTCCTATAAGAGGAATCGCTAGGTTAAAGGTTTAATAATGTTTAGACTTTTGATAAATTTGGCATATAATTTTCCTTCCAATTTTAGCCTATCAGTAGTAGTAGAATAAATCCCATCAGTAATATGTATTGTTGTTTCCTTAAATCTTTGCTAATCTAATAAATTAAAAATAACATCTTGGCAGCTTTTCATTCTTTGGTTACTAGTGAGATTAAACATTTTCTAATATGCTTATTAGCTCTATATATTTTCTGAGCTATTATATTTTTAAAATGTTAGTTGACCACTGTTTTTTGGTTTTTTTTGTTTTTTGTTTTTAGTTAATTTTAAGTTCTTTAAAAGGAAAGATTGTTAACTCTATCTAGTTTTGCTGGGTTTTACTAATTTTGCTTTTTGCCCCTTTTTTTTACATGTAGAATTTTTAATTCTTATGTGTTCAAATCTATTGAACTTTTTATAATTCTGTTCCTTCGTTTCAAGTTTAGAAATTCCTTCCTTATCCTTCCGCATCATTATCAGTTAAGTATTATAATTCTATTTAAGGATGAACCACAGTTTTTGTTTTTGCCTGTATTAATCTAATACTAACTATAGTATCAAATTATAATAACTTTGTAATACAGAGTAACTTACTATAGTTTTCTAAGCTCTGGATCAAATTATATAGTAAAATGTACTCGAGATACAATTTAAGTCCTTTATAGAGGAAGCTTTGATAATTATACTCCTGAGGTATTAATTCTGAAGCATTATTAAAAGCAACCAGTTTTATGTTTATCGGAACCAGATTTTATATATATTTCTTACCTCTTAGGAAGATATATACCACATTTATTCTGTCTTTATACAGCCCCCTGATATGGGCTGAATTGTATTCCCCCAAAATATTATGTTGAAGCTCTAACCCTGGTATGTCAAAATATGACTGTATTTGGAGATAGGGCCTTTAAAGAGGTGATAAGCTATAAGGATTCTGTTAGGGTGGGTCCTAATCCAACCCAAATGGTGTCCTTATAAGAAAAGGAAACTGGGACACACGAAGACACCAGGGATGTGCACACACAAAGCAAAGACCATGTGGGGACCATGTGAAGGCAGCCATCTGCAAGTCAAGTAGAGAAGTCTCAGGAGAAAAAAACCTGCTGACATCTTGATCTTGGACTTCAAATCTCCAGAAATAAGAAATTTCTGTTGTTTAAGCCACCCAGTCTGTGGTACTTTGTCACTGCAGCCCTAGCAAACTAATACATCCTTCTTGCTTGAATACCAAAATACATTTTGACTAGGACAGTCCTTCTACAGGTCCTTGACAGGGTTCAATAAAAAATTCAAGATTTTATCACAGCACTCAGAATTAAGACTTTCCTAATAAATAGTAATGATAAATGGTAATCACTGATAGTCTTTTAAACAAATGGTACTGGAACAAGTGGACACACACACACACACACACAGAATCTAGATACAGACCTCACATCATTAATTCGAAGTGTATCATTTATCTAAATGTAAAATGCAAAACTGAGGCTTATAAAAATAACACAGGAGAAAAATCTTGGTGACCTTGGGTTTGGTGATGACTTATAACACCAAAAGTACAATCCCTGAAAGAAAAAATTAGTAAATTGGACTTCGTTAAAATTAAAAGCTTCTGCTCTGCAAAAGATAAGCTACAGAATGGAGAAAAAAATTGCAATACCCATATTTGATTAAGGACTAGAATCCAAAACATACAAAGAACTCTTAAAACTCAACATAAGAAAACAACCCAATTACAAAATAAGCATAAGACCTAACAGACACTTCACCAAATGAAATATACAGATGGCAAATAAGTATATAAGATATTCAATATCATACATCATTAGGGAATTATAATTAAAACAAGATATCACTACACACATATTAGAATGGCAAAAATTCAAAACACTGACAAGACAACACACTGATGAGAATGTGGAGCAACAGGAACTCATTCACTGTTGGTGTGAATGCAAAATGGTACAGCCATTTTTTAAGACAGGTTGGCAGTTTCTTACAAAGGTAAACAAAAGCTTACCAGATGATCCAGCAATTGTGCTCTAGGTATTTATCCAAATGAGTAGATAACATGTCCACACAAAAACCTGCATATGAATGTTTATAGCAGCTTCATTCACAATTGCCAAAACTCAGAAGCAACCAAGATGTTCTTCAGTAAATGAATGGATAAAACAAACTGTGGTACATCCATACAATGGAATTTTGTTTGGCAATGAGTTACCACACCATGACAAGGTGTGGAGGTATGTTAAATGCTTATGCTAAAGAAGCCAGTCCAAAACAACCACACACTGAATCATTCCAACTATGATAGAACTACAGACAGTGAAAAGATCAGTGGTTGCTAGGGGCTCAGGAAGAGAGGGGGGAAGGGATGGGTATATGGAGCAAAGAGCATTTTTAGGGCAGTGATACTATTCTCTAAGATAATGTAATGAAGAAAGGGTGAATCTTTTTTTTTTTTTTTAAATTAACACATAATGTATTATTTGCCCCAGGGTACATGTCTGTGAATCATCAGGCTTACACATTTCACAGCACTTACCATAGCACATACCCTCCCGAATGTCCATAACCCAGCCACCCTATCCCTAC
>CM052883.1:138843342-138885578 GCA_028534135.1 Potos flavus
GTCCTCATGGATCTTCTGTCTAATTGTTCTATTCATTACTGGAAGTGGGATATTAAAATTTCCAACTATGTTGAATCATTTTTCTCTCCCTTTAATTCTGTTAGTTTTTGCTTCATTTATACTGGGACTCTATTATTGTTAGAGGCACATATATTTATAAATGTTATATCTTCTTGAAGGAGTGACCCCTTTTTCAATATGTAATGTCTCTTTTAGGTTTCTGGACCCAATTCCAACATGTCAGGGGGGTTTCCCACACACACACAACACCAGGCAGTTTTTGGATACCAGCAAAGTGCCCAAGAATTGTACTCAGTTCTTACACTACTACCCAGAAATAGCATTTGGTCCTACAAGACTGCCCTACAAATTCACTCCTACAAAACTGCCCCCACTCCTGAACTCCTCCTTCAGACACCAGTTGCACTCTCCAGGTTGTTAACACCAGGCTGTTGTGCTTCTGACCTATTGGCTATAGATTGGAGGTTCCAACAATCTCCTCCTTAGATTCTTTTAATTTGCTAAAGTGGCTCACAGTACTTACAGAAATACATTTACCAGTTTATGAAAAGATATGATAAATGATACAAATCAACAGCCAAATGAGATACATAGGATAAAGTATAGGGAAACAGCAATGAGCTTCCATGCCCTCTCCAGGGGCACCACTATCCCTAATTTCCATGTGTTCACCAACCCAGAAGCTCATGGAACTCAGTCCTTTGGGGGGTTTATGGAGGCTTCATTGCATAGTCATACAACTACTAAGTCATTGACCATTGTCTTCAGTCCCTCTTCCCTCCCTGGAAGTTAGGGGCTAGGACTGAAAGTTCCAACCCACTAATCACATGGTTGGTCCTCCTGGCAATCAGCCCCTATCTTTTGGTGGGGTTCAGAAGTCACCTTCATTAATAACAAGACACCCATTTCACCTTTATGGCTCCGTTCAACAGTTCTCAGGAACTATGAAGGCCAATATATCTGAGACATATATTTTGGTCATCTGAATGACCATATTTCTTATAAACCATTATGATAAAAGGTCTTCTTTATCTCATACATTTTTGTCTTAATGTTTATTTTGTCTAATGTTAGTACAGCCACTCTAGCTCTTTTGAGGTTACTGTTTACATGATATATCTTTTTCCATTCTTTTTCTTTCAACCCATTTGTGTCTTTCAATCTAAAAATGTGTCTTTTATAAACAGCATATAGTTGGATCTTTTAAAAAATTCATTCTGCCTGTCTGCTTTTTTTGGTGGAGTGTTTAATCCATTTATATTTATCATAATTACTGATAAGATAGGATTTACATCTGCCACTATACTCTTCATTTTTTATGTCTTATATGCATTTTATTCCTCTCTCCATTATTGCTGCCTTCTGTGTTAAGATATATCTAGTGCACTTTTTTAATCCCATTATTCTTGATTTTACTATATATTTTTGAGTTATGGGTAATTAAGAGCGTTACAAACATTTTTTCTTCTCTATTGATGTAATGAATTATACTAATTAATTTTGAATGTTCAACAAGCTTTGTATTACTGGGATAAACTTAGTCCTGGCATGTTATCCCTTTTATATATTGCTGAATTCATTTTACTAGTATTTAGTGGAGGCTTTCTGCATCTATGTCCATAAGCTTAATATATAAGTAAATACCAAGTACCAGAAGGTCTTCTACTTCTAGTAAATGTGAATGATGTAATTTGTCATAGCCCTCATGCTGAAGACAACTAAAAAAGCTGAAAATTTTTAAAAGAAAAGAAAAAGTTTACAAAATTATAGAGCTATCAGACTACAAATTCCTGCATTTAGAGACAGTAGGACATGTTCATACAATAAGTTCTAAATTACAGTTAAAAATGTCATTTTTAAAATAAGATAATGTTTTTGGATCTAGCATAGATTTCTTCTTTTCTCCTTTTGTGTTTCAAAGATAGATATAAATGTGTTAACCCAAAACCTGCACACTCTAGAGGAAAAGAATAAGCACCTGGCAGAACAAATGGCTTCCCTAGAACTTCGGCAAGTCACTTCTGATTACAATGGGGTGGGTATAAAAAGGTCAGTCTAAATTAAGAATTAATGCCTGATGAGTTTTTTAAAAATCAAAAGTCAGAAGATGGGTTTTCTTCATTTGTTTGTGTTTTAGTAATTATTATTAAGTCCTGAATAACTCAGGCTAAATATAGCAGCGAGCCTTATGAGTACTCAAACAATAAAAGATTTAAGAAAACAAGAATTTAAGGCAGCTATTAAACATCTGCCTCCACAGATGATCTATAATACTGAAAAGCACAAATATTTTTAATGCTTAAAAATATTTCCCTACCATAAATTATGAGGAAGGAACTTACATTTTTCTTTTCCTTGTCTAACAGTTCCATTAGGCAATCAGTAATAAGTACAATTTCTAAAAGCTGTTTGACAAGGTCAGTGCAAAACAAATAAATGGTAGAGTTCGCAAAACATCTCTCAGCGAAGGGTATTTATTTAAAAGATTTTATTTATTTGACAGAGAGAAACACAGCGAGAGAGGGAACACAAGCAGGGGGAATGGGAGAGGAAGAAGCAGGCTTCCTGCTGAACAGGGAGCCTGAGCCTGACACGGGGCTTGATCCCAGGACCCTGGGATCATGACCTGAGCCGAAGGCAGACGCTTAACGACTGAGCCACCCAGGGACCCCAGTGAAGGGTATTTAAAGAGATGATTATTTTGTTAAGCAGCTAATAAGTTTTCCTGTGTGCTTTTGAGTACTTGGGAAAAAAATAGTTTCTATAGCATGCAGATCACCTTTGAAAATTGCACAGAAGGCCCCGATGTGAATCTTTCTTAATCTGAGTTAAATTCTTTCAACCTCTGTCATAAGCTGCCCATTACTTCAGTTATGAAAACCTAGAGAGTAAGTCTAAATCCATTACATTTTCATAGCTTTAGAGCCAGACTGCCTGTGTTTCAATTTTGGCTGTGACCTCTCTGAGCCTCAGTTTCTTAATCTGTCAAAGTGGGGAAATTAATACCATTATTAGGAAGTTATTTAAGTATGTTAATACATGTAAAGCATGTAGCAGATAACTACCATTTATTGAACTTTTAGTATCTGATCCATCCCAGAATAAAGGCCTATAAGTTGTTATTACAGCAACAAGATGCATTAGCTCTAATTCCTGATACTATCTCAGACCAATACTCCCACCCCCAAGATAAAAGATTTATCTATGTCCTCTACTTGCTCATTGGCCATGCATCAGCTGGGCTTATCAACCCACCTTTCTGGTCCCTCTGGAAGACCACATCTCGGTCTGCCTGATTCTTTCATGCCCCACTGCCAGTGAGTAGGCCTGTGGCCTCATCCTAGTAGTGATTTTGACGGATCCTGACAATGATTTGATCAGTGTTGATTCTTGCCTGCTCATAGCACCTCTTAAGGTCTCCCAGTGATAAACCACACCCCAATTCCATCTTGCAGTTTTGTGTTTCTACATAGAATTTTCTCTGACCATGCCAGCCTAGAAGCCCTCCATTTGGCTGTATGAGTCTTGAGAAATGAGGTTGAGGTGTCAGGATTTGAGGTTTTTTTTTTAAATGTAAGCAATATCATTAAACCTATCACCATTCAATGTTGGCAGTATATTTTTGCTTTTTGGGAATTAACATTTGAAATTCTCAATAAGAGCTACCTTCTAGTATAACCTCTTCCTGGATTTGAAGGTAATGCTCATGAGTGTGTGTCGTATATTGCACACCACAGATTTGAACTCAGACTGGGTTTCAACCCTTGGTTCCATTTACTGTGAGACTTGTGCAAGCCTTAACCTCTAGGGCCTTTGGGACTAAGGGGATCCCTCCTAACCATGGGTTTCCCGCAGCACACTGTGCATATACATATCAAAATCAAAATAATAACTTCATTGATAGAATTGATTATGTATCTGCCTTCACTCTCTTCTAATGCATGAACTGTACTTATCTTTATACTCCCTTACCTAACATAGCACCTAATACATAATAGATATTTAAGAAAGATTGATTCAGTGGAATATAAGGAGGGTCATGTGTCTTGCCAGGATATGAGGATTAAATGTCATATTGTATGTAAAGTGCTCATCACAGAGCCTAGCATACTTTATCCATGTTTAAACAGTATTCTTTGTTTCTTCTTCACACTGATTTTGGGTTTATTTTTATTATTTCAGCCTTTAATGATGGTATGATGGAAGTCTCTTACCACAGGGAACCACAGTGAGGAATGATGAAAATGGGGGAAGCGGGGTGCCTGGGTGGCTCAGTGGGTTAAGCCTCTGCCTTCGGCTCAGGTCATGATCTCAGGGTCCTGGGATCAAGCCCCGCATCGGGCTCTCTGCTCAGCGGGGAGCCTGCTTCCCCCTCTCTCTCTGCCTACCTCTCTGCCTACTTGTGATCTCTCTCTCTCTGTCAAATAAATAAATAAAATCTTTAAAAAAAAAGAAAGAAAATGGGGGAAGCTTACGGTTAAATCCTTGTCAACCCATCTTTCATATCTTAATTCTGTTTACTTTCTGCTTTTTCCAAAGAGTGTTATCTTTGAATCAGTTAAAATGCCTATTCTAACCATTAGCATTTTTCTTTGTATGGTACTTCTCAAGTGATTCTCCAATTTCTATTTTGCTTTGCATATTAATAATCTTTATAGTATATTGACAAGATTATTTAAGTAAAGGTTAATCTCTTTTTGGCCTTTCACAACTCAGAATCCGAGATAATCACTCATTCAAGTGCTCTTTAATTTCTGGTCTCCCATTGATTTTCTTAAATATAAGGCCTATTTAAATAATCTGGAAACAATAATTTAAATTACTGCCTTAACATCTGCTTTCCTTTAGCAACTAGAACAATTTCTTTTTTGTTTGTGGTAAATTTAAATAAGGGACCTTGTGTCAAATATGAATCACATTTTGATTTTGCTAGGAGACCAAAGGAAGGGAAATTATTTTTAAAGTATATTTAAAAGATTAATAGAATTTCTTTATGCCTTTGCTTAAGAGAGGGAATTTTATTGAGGTCAAAGTACCATTATTTTAAAAATTCCTGGACATCTTTTGTAAGAGACCCAGATCATCTAAGTTACTGCAAAAAAAACCTTTTCATATTCCAAAAAGGCAAGCAGTTTCCTCTGTTTGTTAACAGCTAGCATATTTTAGGTTAAATCTAGCTCTTGGTGTTTTATACACTGAATCTGCACTTTACAGTACATTGGGCACCTCAATTTATAGAATTTAGAATTGAATTTTAAATAACTAAGCTTTTATGGTTATGGTAGAGCTTTGTTTTTATAACATCATTGGGCACCCTTGTCATTTATTTTTGCAGAAGACTTGGTCAAAACGTAACACCAAATGTTGTGTTCATGGAATGTTTTTACTTGTTTCCAAAATAGAAAGTATTGTGGGAAAGGGGAATTTCCACTGACAGAAAATTAATTGATGATTAATTTTATGATACTATATCATTATTGATAACAGTCTATATCTCTCTTAGGTTATTTTGAAACCAATACTTTATTCGTCTGAATGCTTTTAAAAAATATTTTCCTTTGCATTATTGGGAACTACACATAGTGATTAAAAATGGAACTTTAACAGGGCACCTGGATGGCTCAGTCAGTTAAGCATCCGACTCGATTTTGGCTCAGGTCATGATCTCAGGTTCTTGAGATCAAGCCCCATATTGGGCTCTGCACAGAGCCTACTTAAGATTCTCTCTATCTCTCTCCCTCTGCCCACTCCCCCCTTACACTCTCTTGTTCCTCCCTTGCATGTTCTCACGTGCTCTCTTAAAAAAAAAAAAAAAAGAAACTTTGAGAAACAATGTACGAATATGTATAATTATGTATGAAATAAATACTGGTCTGATAGGACAAATACTCAGATGGCCATAATAGTTAACCTACTGATGCTTAATATTGGATATAAATTTTTATATTGAATGTGCATAATTTTGGGGTAGGTTGTATAGAAAGACCGGTCACTCTAGGGAGAAACTAAAAGGCAGCAGAGGCAAATAAATATGAATCCTGGTTTTGTCACTGTAGAAATGATAAGGGTATAAATATTCGTTCAGAAAATGGTTATTCCATTCTATGCCTCGGTGCTGATACCTGTGTTTGCTTTGTCAGCTTGCCCAACAGCAAGTGGAAAAGGCCTTGGGACAAATTACTGACAGTAAAAATAAATTGGCCTATGAAAAGGGAAAACTCCAGGTATGAGA
This sequence comes from Potos flavus, assembly GCA_028534135.1. Classification (NCBI taxonomy): domain Eukaryota; kingdom Metazoa; phylum Chordata; class Mammalia; order Carnivora; family Procyonidae; genus Potos; species Potos flavus. The sequence continues at coordinate 138,849,596 of CM052883.1, forward strand.
TTTTATTTTCTGATTTGTGTTGTATAATTTTTTAATCACAGTTTTTGTGCTAAATATTGCTAGGTTTTGAGAAATTCTGTTACTTTGGACCAAAGTTTTTGAACCCCCCTAAGTTTGTTGCCTTATGAAATAAAATCCAGGTGACTTCTATTCACATATCTGTAATATAATATTGAATCTGTATGAAATTATGAAACCAAAGCCCATTCCGTGACTATTTGAAGTTGTATTATAATTGTTTTATGCATGGTCATTCATTGAGAATGTAGACAGCCCATGCTCTTTTTTTTGCTGAAATTTTGTAATGTTCTTAACAAGAAATAACCCTGGAAATTGGGACTCAAAGGCAATAGACTTGAGTAAATGGGATGATACTGTTTTGCTTCCTGTGGGCTTTATCCCTAAAGTACTTACAGAGCAGGAGGCTTGCCACTGATAACCAACTCCAAGTGGAAATGCTGAAGTCTGAATAAGTAGTTCAAAGCCATAGCTACACATTACAATTTGAGGAATTTTTAAACACCTCATTCTGGGAAGTATATGATGTCTGCCATTTACTTTGAAATGAACCAGGAAAAAAAAGGAAAAATAGTTTGGTGGATCAATAGAGGAAATTGATAGATGAATTGATATGTGATGAGCGAGTATAAAAAATATGGTAGCATTTGGATGGTGAGGGTATTCACATTCACAGTAAAATTCTCTCAATTTTTCTGTTCACCTATAAATCCCTAAGACAAGTCTTGCCCCCCAGAGGAATTAGATCAGAATCTCAGGAAATAGGTCCTAGGCCTCAGTGCTTTTTAAGCTCCCCAGTGATTCCAATATGCAACTATATATTTGAGGACCACTGGATTAAATGGTATGAAGTGAAGTTCAGTTAGGCTTGGAAACCATAGAGCTGATTTGATTAAGTAATCTCACTACAGACATGTAAAACATGTCAGTGTTAATCTCATCTCATCTGCTCCAGGAGCTTTTTATAAGGTTAGCACACAAGGTCGGCCCAGATATGTGAAAGGCAGTTGGTAAACCATGGTTGTGAAACAATATGTTGTCCACTAAAAAATAAGAGCATTTGGCCACTGTGTGCTCTTAATATTTTCTGGAGTCAGTGATACATTTAAATATAATCATTTATATTTATATAACCTTGGGCAAGTCTTAATTTTCTTGAATTTCATATTTAAAAAAAAAACTCAATTCCTGGGGTACCTGGGTAGCCCAGTTGGTTAAGCTTTGGATTCTTGATTTCAGCTTAGGTCATGATCCTCAGTGTCATGAGATTGAGAGATTCTCTCTTTCAAGGGGCGCCTGGGTGGCCCAGTTAGTTAAGCGTCGGCTCAGGTCATGATCCTAGCGTCTGGGATCAAGCCCCAGGTCAGGCTCCCTGCTCAGCGGAGAGCCAGCTTCTCCCTCTCCCTCTGCCACTTCCCCTGTTTGTGTTCTCTCTCTCTGAAATAAATTTTAAAAAAATCTTTAAAAATAAAAAAATTATTTCTTTCCTCTCCCTCTGCCTCTCCACCTCACACCCTGCTTGTGCACTCTCTAAAAAAAAAAAAAATTCAGTTCTTTTAAAATCTTTTTATCAAAATGTTCAAAAATAATTGTGATACTTAAATAGTTGTTTCTTTTTTAATACATTCAATAACAACAGCTAAGGGGGGGGCACCTGGGTGGCTCAGTTGGCTGGGCATCTGCCTTTGGCTCGTGTCGTGATCCCAGAGTCCTGGGATGGAGCCCCGTGTAGGGCTCCCTGTTCAGCAGAGAGCCTGCTTAAAAAAACAAAAAACAAAAAAACAGCTAATGGTGTTCTTATAAACTCTATAATTTCAAACTAGTGATAAGCACAAACAGCTTTTCAAGATATTTGCAGTAACTGTTATGTGATATAAAAAATATCTGTGATGTCTGTTGGAGACAAAGTAAGAGGTTCTGCTAATACTGCTGTGGTTTACTGCCTACATTTTTTTATTTTTAACTGAAGCATAGTTGACACACAATATTATATAATTTTAGACATACAACGTAGTGAATCAGTATGTACATTATGAAATGCTTACCATAAGTGTAGTTACCATGTGTCACCATACAAAGGTATTATAACATTATTGACAATATTCCCAATGCTGTACTTTTCATCCCTGTCGCTTATTTATTTCATAACTGAAAATTTGTACCTCTTAATCCCCTTCACCTAATTCACCCACCCAATCCTCCCCACCTCTGAAAGCCATGTATTTATGAATGTTTCTGGTTTTTTGTTCATTTGTTTTGTCTTTTAGATTCCACGTAGAAGTGAAATTGTATGGTATTTGTTTTTTTCTGACTTCTTTCACTTAGCATAATACCCTCTAAGTCCATCCATGTCACTGTAAATGGCAAGATTTCATTCTTTTTTATGGCTATTCTTCCCAAATATTCCAAAATATATAAGAGGAAGAAAAACTTCCAAAAGATAAAACAAAACAAAAAAAACCCAGAAACAGATTCATAAATAGAGAGAACTGGTGGTTGTCAGGGGCAGGGGGTGGTGAAATAGGTGAAGGGGATTAGGCAGTACAAACTTCCAGTTATAGAATAAGTAAGTGACAGGGAAAATTATATATTATATGTCAACTGTAATTTAAAAAAATTTTAAATGTAGGCAATAAACCACCGTAGTATCAGCAGAACATGTTACTTTTTTTTTTTAATATTTTATTTATTTATTTATTTGAGATAGAGAGCAAGAGCATGGGGCAGAGGAAGAAGCAGGCTCCCTACTCAGCAGGGAGCTCAATGCAGGGCTCAGTCCCAGTACTCCAGGATCATGACCTGAGTCAAAGGGAGGCGCTTAACTGACTGAGCCACGCAGGCGCCCTAGAACCTGTTACTTGAAGTGTTTGGTAGAAGTCACCTGTGAAGTCATCTGATCCTTGACTTTTGTTTATTGGGAGTTTTTTGAGTACTGATTCAATTTCATTACTAGTAATCAGTCTGTTCATATTTTCTATCCCTGATTCAGTTTGGGGAGATTGTATGTTTCTAGGAATTTATCCATGTTTTCTAAGTTGTCTAGTTTGTTGACATATGATTTTTCATAATATTCTCTTATAATCTTTCATATTTCTATGATATAGTGCTTATTTCTGCTCCTTCATTTCTGATTTTATTTATTTGAGTCCTTTTTTTCTTGATGAGTTTGGTTAAAGATTTGTCAGTTTTATCTTTTCAAAGAACCAGCTCTTGGTTTCATTGATCTCTTCTATTACTTTTTCAGTCTTTATTTCTGCTCTGCTCTTTACTCTTTCCTTCCTTCTGCTAGCTTTGGACTTTGTTTTTCTTTTTCTAGCTCCTCTAGGTGTAAGGTTAAGTTGTTTTTGTGAGATCTTTCTTTGCCTTGCTGTACACTTCCCTCTTAAAAGTGCTTTTGTTGCATCCTGTGTTGTTTGATTAGAGCACTTAGTCCATTTACATTTGAATTCTTGATAGGTACTTATTGGCATTTTGTTAATCATTTTCTGATTATTTTTGTTTGAGTTTCATCTTTTTCACCTATAAAATGAGGGGGACGCATACCTCTTACCTCCTTTTCACTAGGAAAGTTAGTGAACATTACAGTCTGGATGTATAGAGTACTATTTAACCTTTTATATCTCAATTAACATACTTTAGAGGTTATCCTCAGAATCTTAAGGAAACTTTTTTTGGCTCATATTCCTACAACAAGGGCTTAAGGTTTTTTATAGTCTTTGAAAGATGAAATACTTTAAACTACTGACTCACTGGTGTTTTTATGTTATATCTTGGGTTGGCACATTCCAAAGGGACTGATCATCAACCCAAGGGAAAGTGCTCTTATACCATAATACTCTTGCAAGTTAATTTAAAGGAAGAGCTGCATACTAAACATGATCAAAATAATATTCTGTGTTTTCTGTAAATTGAATAGTTGGTTAGAATATTACCTATGAATCATTTGATAAAAGATTATATTTTAGAACTGACTTAATGATTGGTATAAAGACTGGTTTTTAGATGCTAATGTAGACGGTGTCAGAAACTGCTGCCCCAGATTCAGACATGGTCTGAATTTTATTTCCAATGTAATGTACTATTCCATTTTATAAATATGCCAAAATAGATTTATTCTTTCTTCTGTTGATGGACATTTAGGCAGTTTCCAGTTGCTTACAAACAACATCGATGTGATGAATTATTGTCCATGTCTCCTTGTACCCATATGTAAAAAAATTCTCTAGGCTAAGTATATATCTCAGGAGGAAAATTCCTGGATTGTAGGATTACAGATCTTGAATTTTACTAGAATTTATTAAATTACTCCTGAAAGTCGTTATACCAGTTTTGAAAGCAGTCTCTACAAGAGTATAGAGATATTTGTTAACATGGATCAGTCTCATAAAATAATACTATACACTATTTAGGGACACATTTATAGTAAAATTATTAAAAAGGATTAAGAATGATAAAAGACCTTGACCTAAGTTACTGCTGTTCCTGAGACTGGCTGATAAGCTAGTAATAGAAACCTCTTGGATTTTAATGACACAGAAGAACCAGATCTCTGTGGGGCAGCACAATGTATTTGCTCCTGTGTTCTTTCCCATATGAATATCCTGAATTCAAAATCATGCCAAATACGACAATACAGAAATTAAAGTGCTTATAAATGAGAACATACCATCTGAAAAGTTTCAGGGCATTTTACTGTGTACCTAGAGGTTGAGTTAGGCAAATTATCTGAGAAATATTGTGGAATAAGGATATATTCTGTGTTTTGCTTGAAGAGAAGCAAATCTAAAAGTTTTCAGAATTAATCAGCCCATTTTCCATTAGATTCTATAGGCTCACAGCAGTTTACTTATATTTAAGATGAATAATTGTTGTATCAATACCTCCCTTCAGAGGTGGCATTTTAATTCTGAAACCTTAGGTGAAAAACATGATCGATTTTTAGTGATGGCTTTAGGGAACCACAACACATATTTTATAATGTATTTTGTGGAAAAGAGCAACAGAAATAAGCAAAGATAAAAGAAGAATCCTGCTTAATGGAACAGGGGAGATTTCCTGAGACAAAATGTGTTTTTATGCAGTCTTTGAAAAAAACCCAATATTAGCAATCACATCTTTAATAGTTTCTGAAAGGGTCCAGTAACTATAGCCAAGAAGTGTTTACCATCTACGGGTTGGAAACAAGACACAGAGAGAGGGAAAATTTGATTTAAATAAAAAAAATTTTGGATGAATTTTTTTCTGATTCAGGGATAGGCTCAGTAATGTTAACTGTTGATTTGTATGAAAGGGTTGGGTATGATAGGAAGAAAATGTAGAAAAACAATTTGGAGATTAGTGAGTAAATATTAATGATTTCATTCCCTCAAATGATCATTTTCTTTAAAGAGAAAGATATGTCATCTTTCTCAGTTAGTATTAAAATATAACTCATCATTTAAGAACTTCATTTATTCAGCTTTTATAATTTTGTTGATAAAACAAGACTGTCATCTTGCATATTGACAATTCTAATTATCCATATTCAAAATGTTTTTTGAATGTTAGATATCGCAATTTTTTAAAATTGAAATTATTACCCACAAAGTCTCACTGTTTATTCATGAGTCATGTTAATTTGGAGTTTCCATAAGCAATAAAAACCAAATGAGTTATCTCAGTACATGTAAATGGCTATAGCCTACTTTAAGCTATTGAAATAGCTATGTTAGTTGAAATAGCATTCTTTGCATGATTAGAAAAACTTAGGATTGCTTTTATAACTTTTAAGGATTCTCTGATTTTTCCAAATTCATGACATCTTTTTCCTTTTAGAGTACGTGTGTATATATACGTATAATATATATATCCTTTTAGAGTATGTGTGTGTATATATGTATGTATATGTATATGTGAATACGTATGTGTGTATGTGTGTGTATATGTAATATATCCTTTTAGAGTGTGTGTGAATAATATATATAATCTAAAATTAATAAGCCTTATTTTATTATTCTTCTGTTTTACCCTAGATAAAAGTTAAACAGCTAGAAGAACAACTACATTCTTTTACTGAAACTAGTTCACAGAATGACCATCTATGCAAGTTGAACAAGGCTCTAGAGAGCAAATATGCTCAGGTGTGATTAATAACTACAAACCAGATGCTGTTATATTGTTTTTGTTAGGTTTTAAGAAATTGATGCCTCTCTTCCCACCTTACCATACAATCCCAGAAAGATGAATATTCTCTCACTTGACTCAATTGGCAAACATTTTATAAACACCCCCAATGTACAAGGTTTTGCTGAACTGTAAGAAAAAAAGATGCCTGAAGCAGGATTGGGATATTTAACTTATTTATGCTCTAATTGGAGACTTAAGAATGTACTCATAAACTTTATTATAGAATTAAAATTTATGTCTTTTAGAAGCAAAATAGTGTTATGAGTGAGTGTTCATAGGGAGCATCATTTTAATGAAAGCATCGAGAAACACTTTCATAGAGGAAGTGTTTTTATAATTTTTGGCAAATTCAGAACTCAGTGCCAACAAGATACACCTGCAACAGACAGCTCCCATGAAAGAGGCGTTAGTAAAGTGCTTACTTGTCACCATGGTGGCTACTGAGGCTGAAAACCTTTTGTAGTTCACGTGACATTTTAACAAATGAATGGAGAAAGTTCGACAAACAAGATAACAAAGCATTTAGTGAAGAAAAAAATCCAGGAATGTGTTACCAAGAAAAAGTGATTCATTTCAATGATTTACAGATTTACCTACCATGTATGAAATTTTTTTTAAAAAATCTTAAATACTCAGTATGCCTGACTTCTGTATCTATATTTTTGTTTGTATAGCACTGGTAACCAAGGAGCTAGAATGTGCCTTCTAATAGAATACTGTTAGGGTTCTAACCATCTGACTATACTGGAAAAGGGGGCCTCATTAGATATGCTCTCCTACAGGGAATATGATTTAAGGAAGGACCGTTTCTTCACTAGGACAACTTTACAGTGTAATTTCTTCATTCTGAAAGCAAAGGAACACATTTTCAAGTATATTTTCCATCAGAGTTTCATTTAGAATATTGTGTCGTTCCTCCTTATAAAAGGAGCATTCATTGAAAAATAACTCTAGGTTTAGTCATTTTACTGTTTTTAATTGGTGATGCCTCCAAGAAGAAGGAAATCTCCGGAGAGGCCTGCATCTTCGAAATTGTTTGAAAGCTATAGGCCCCATGTAAACAGCGTAAAGGAAAGAACTTCGTCAGTTGGTTTGCCCAGTGTTATTCCCAACTCTACACGCCGTGTGACCTTTGCACCTACTCTGACTTCTGTGAGAGCTTCTCAGGATATTGCAGACTCTAGAATCTCTCTAAAGACTCTTTTGAATGCTATTAAAACCATGGAGGGAAGACTGGAAGGTAAAATAGACATTCTTGCTTCAAGACCATTAATAAATGAGTCACCAAATTTTCTTAAACGGGATTCGGTAAGTGAAGACCACAAATTAAATCATAAGGAAATTTCAGATTTATACAACAATGAAGAAAAGTAGTAACAATCCAGAAAGATAATGTTTTGGAGGGATGGGTAACAACAAAGAAGTTAGGTTCTTCACAAATAAGAAAAACTGACAGTGTAGATTGAAACCATCATTTGGCTACCACATAACTAATTTTTAGGCAGAAAGATTTGGATTAACAATAACCATTGAGATTTTTTAATCTGATTTTGATTTTTTAAAAATTAATAACATCTATCTAATCTTAATATTCATGATAAAAGGTTTAGATAAAGCCCGCTTTTAAAATAGAAATACATTAATAAAATCTCCAAGAACTTGAACATTGGAAAATATTTTCTAAAGAAAACTTTTTAGAGCATACATCTTTGCTTGATCTTTAAAAATAGAAATTACTGTATAGCTTGTCTTCTAGAGTTGACTACTATTTAGATCTTTTCTGTAATCTTTTACAGAAAAAAATTATTTTTTAAAGATTTTATTTATTTGAGAGAGAGAGACACAGCGAGAGAGAGGGAATGCAAGCAGGGGGAGTGGGAGAGGGAGAAGCAGGCTTCCCACTGAACAGGGAGCCTGATGCGGGGCTGGATCCCAGGACCTCAGGATCATGACCTGAGCCGAAGGCATATGCTTAAATACTGAGCCCCCCAGCCTTTTCATATGTATCTTAAAAACACTGGTAAAATTATAAAAACTGTATTCTTCCTTGAGTCCATTTCTAGAACAAAATCCAGGAGATTTTTAGAATCTGAGTTGGCATCCTTTGTAATATTCTTGGGTCCTTAAAGAAAACATATTTCAAATGTTACAGGTGAAAAGTTTTAAGGAAGTATAATAATGCTGAAGAAGATGTGGATAAAAGATACTGTTTTTTGTTGCTGTTGGAAGTATAAAATGTTAAACTTCTTGTGGAAGACAATTTAGTATCTATCATTTCACCTCACAGTTATATTTCTAGGACTTTCTCCTATAGATATACCAGCTTATACATATGACATATTTACAAGATTACTTACTGAAGTATCGTTTATTAATAGCAAAAGACAGGAAGCAAACGAAATTTCATTAAGAGACTAGCTAAATAAATCATGGTGTATTCATGATTTGGAATACTGTTCGAACATATGTATGTATATACTGTATATGTATATAGTACATATGTATTATTAGGTTAAAACAGTCAAGGTTCAGGAGAGGAGAGTATACACAGTGTTTTAATATTTGTGTAGTAAAAGGGGTAGGAGGATAAAAATACATATACATATGTGAGTGTATGTATATATATACATATTCACTTGTAATGCATAGAATAGCTCTACAATGAATCATAAATTGGCAACATTATTTTTGAGGAAGAAAATTGGATGGCTGGGAAACTTCGCTTTACCCTTTTGTATCTTAATAATGTGAATGTGCCACTTATTCCAAGTAATTTTATGAACATTTCATTTTCAACAAAAGTGAAGGTACAAAAAGAATGCTCTTTTTAACAAGTGGTGTTGGAGCAGTTGGATATCCATATGCAAGACTAAAAAGTCTATGATCCATACCTCACACCATATGTAAAAATTAACTCAGGGGTACCTGGGTATCTCATTCAGTTAAGCATCTGACTCTTGATTTCGGCTCAGGTCATGATCTCAGTGTTGTGAGATTGAGCCCCTGCTTGCCCCTTTCCCTCTGCTCCTCCTTGGATACTCTCTCTCAAATAAATAAATAAATAAAATCTTTTTAAAAAAATAAATTAACTCAAAATAGATCAATCCTAAATGTAAAACCTAAAACTGTAAAACTTCTAGAAGAAAACATAGGAGGAAATCTTTGTGATCTTGGATTACTCACAGATAGATTTGACATCAAAAGCATGATCCATAAAGGAAAAAAAAAGATATGACAGCTTGTGCTCTTCAGAGATATTAAGAGAATGAGATATAAACTGTAGACTGGGAGAAAATAGTTGCAAATCACATATCTTATAAAGGCCTTGTCTCCAGAATCTATTAAACTATCAAAATTATTAAGAAGAAAACAGTGAAGGGGTGCCTGAGTGGCTCAGTCGTTGGGTGTCTGCCTTTCTTTAAAAATGAAACACCTAGTGTATAACCCAGCCATCCCTCTCCTAAGTATCTACCAAAGATAAATGAAAGCATAAATCTATGCAAAGCCTTGTACACAACTGTTCACAGCAGCTTTATTTGTAATAGCTTAAAGCTGGAAGCAACTCCAGGGTCCAGAAGGTGAATGGATGAGTAAGTTGTGGTATATCTTACAATAGAATACTATTTAGCAACAGAAGGATTGAACTATTAATACATGAAAAAGATGGAATGAATCTCAATTATGCTGAGTGAAAGAAGCCATTCAAAAAAGAGTACATACAATGTAATTCCATTTGTATAAAATTCTAGAAGATAAAATAATTTATTGTGACATAACAGATTAGTTGCCTTGTGCGAAGATACAGGAGTAAGGAGAGACAGAAGGGGGAAATTACAAAGAGGCATGAGAGAACTTTTGAGATGATAGAAATGCTTATTATCTTGATTATGGTTTCAGGAATTTATACAGATGTCAGAACTGTATCCTTGAGATATACACAGCTTATTGTGTGTCAGTCATACCTCAGTCGTGCTGTTTAAAAAGAGAATGTGAATGTATTACCTATACAAAAGTTAATTACATTGAAATGTTCAACATTCTTGAAATGACAAAACTACAGAGGTCTGGGACAAATTATTGGTTGCCCTGGGACTGGGGATGGCTTTGGGAGAGCGTGTGTCCACAGAGAAGTAGCGCATGTGAATTCTTTTGTGGCAGGACTGGGCGGTTCTGTATCTGCATTGTGATGGTATTTACATGACTGGCATGCATGGGGTCAGATTACACAGAGCTCAGGGCATGCACACACACACACACACACAGATGAATGCAGGTTTAAAAAAAAATGGTGAAAACAGAGTAAGTTCTGTAGTCCAGTTAATCTAGTTAACCGTAATGTACCAAAGTCAGTTTCCCAATTTTGATGTTGAACTACAGTAGTGTGAGATATCACCATTAGAAGCAGGGTGAAGAATACATGGGACTCTTTGTACTACTTTTGCGACATCCTGTGAATCTGGTTATTTCAACACTTTTTTAAAAAGTAATATTTAAAATAGTGTGATCATTTGAAATGATTGTGTAGATATATTAAAAGTATTTCAGGGATATAAAATACTAATACTTCTAATTAAGATGCATTCTTCTATAATACTATTTTCTTGACACTACTTAGTATTTATTTATCTTTGCTTTTGTTATATGTGCATTTGTTATATTTTCAAATTCCATGATAATCCATTTCTCCCCCATTTTACATCTAACCTTCATAGTCTTATCTCCCTTATCTCCCTTAGCCTGTACTTTCCTGGAGATTGACATCTATTAGGTTTGCTCATGTTTATTCACAAAGATTTTCTGTTGTTGTTGTTTTGTAGTTTTCTTTAAAGGGAAAAATAGCTAATAAAGCTGGTTTCTATTATAGTGAATAAGCATATTTAATTGAACATTTTAAGTTTGGTTTCCAAATTGCTGTCTTATTCTAATTGCTGATTTATAGTGCTTTGGAAAAGTTATTTATCATTCCTTGTTCTCTATTAAGATGAAATCCATTCTTGAAAAGAATGAAGAGGAGCTCTCACAAGCGATGAAGTGTCGTGACGCAGCCCTGAAAGAGAGTCAGAGGTTGAAAGGGGATCTTGAGGCTTTGGAGGACAGAGAGAGCAAGAAGGCAAGGCATCAGTCCTTTGTGAGAGTTTGTTACTGACATGAGGTGCTTAAGAAATATTTCACAAGTCCTATTCCTTCATTTCTTGTTACCTCTAGTAAGAATGAGGATTGATCAGAGGAGGAGTATTTTTTTCTAAAGATAATTTTAGAAGAGCTGTTAAGTGTTTGCCTTAAAAACACATCATTTAACTCCCAATGTCTTTTTAACTTCCAGTCTTAAAAGAAAAAGTCCTAGTTTTTTTCTGTTGAAACACATCTGACCGGGCCGCCTGGGTGGCTCAGATGGTTAAGCGTCTGCCTTCGGCTCAGGTCATGATCTCCAGGTCCTGGGATCGAGTCCCACATCGGGCTCCTTGCTCCATGAGGAGTCTGCTTCTCCCTCTCCCTCTGCCTCTCACCCCGCTTGTGTGCTCTCTTTCTCTCTCTAATGAATAAATAAAATCTTTAAAAATATAAAAAAAAATAAATTTAAAGAAACACATCTGACCGTGGTAACAATGACCTACTTATGTGTTATTAACATGTTACTAATTCCAGTGGCCTTCAGATGTGTTCTCTTCTGGCCCCATCATAAGCTCACCATGCAGACCAGCCTGGAACATCTAGAACCAGGAAGTTGTAGATGCCATTGTCTCCAGTTAATACACATGCCGTAGGGCAATAGTTGGGAAGCACTGCAGTCCTCCACAGGGTTTGGGGTCTAGTTTTCCTTTTTCTCAAAGTCACAATAACTCCAGATCTTAACAAAATAAAATATGCTTCAGTTATTCCTCTTAGCATTCTATCATGCTTGGTTTCCACACTCTCGCTTAGAAGTAATGGGACTCAGCAACAGCAGAATAACCAAAAAGGATCAAATACCTTTTTCTTGTTTCATTTTTCTCTTAGGTGGGAAACTTTCAGCGACAACTAGCAGAGGCTAAAGAAGACAACTGCAAAGTTACAATTATGTTGGAGAATGTGCTGGCTTCTCACAGTAAGATGCAAGGTGCTCTGGAAAAAGTACAAATAGAACTTGGGCGGAGGGATTCAGAGATTGCAGGCCTCAAGAAAGAAAGGTACTGAAGATTATTTTTCTGTCTCTGTGCATGTAGCCGTCAGCTGCATTATAGTAAGGAGCAGCGTGCAGTCAAGAAACAAAAGTCACTTTAAAGAACTAGCCCCTGTTTGAGGAAAGCATCCTAGGAACTTGACTGGAAAGCAAGGTTTTTTGGTGAATGCACTAACCTCTGCCTCTAGACTTCCCAACCTGCTCTTACCTGCAGGCCCTGGCCCAGAGCCACAGCCTCCACCGGGGTTCCCAGCCTCCAGCCCAGCCATGCCTGCGGCGCACTCGCTGCCTGTCAGCCTGCACCCTTGTATCCTGGCCATTCCCCCGCCCAGTGGGGTTTTGTGCAACGCAGTGTTCTTTGTAAACCGACATGCTTATTTGTACAGTCTTTAGTCAAGGGGAGATTTTTGTTTGGAACCAAGGACCGCCCTTCAGTCTTGCACAGGTTTTTCCTCCAATTCCAACCCAAAGTTTGACTAATATTTCCCTCTCCCTATTTTATACACACTAAATGTATGATTATGACAATTTATCCCCTTTTCTATGTTACACTTGTAAAGTCCTTAACTTTAGCTTTACATTTCAGAAATAGTGAAATGTAGACCTATTCAATGAAACACAATATTATAAAAAAAAAAACACATCGAAAGGTAGGGAGAATCTGGAATTAGAAATGAACATGATTCAAAATTCCTATATGTTATAGTGATATAAAGGAGTATGTATTCTAGAAGTTTGTGTGCTATATTGCTGCTTTACCCTGTTTCTATACCATTTAAACTGGCTCTTGGGTCTACAGAATAATTGTCTAGTCTAGACAATTAAAGCTAAGTGCCTCCTTGAGTTTGAATTATTTCTATATTAGTGTCCTATTTAAAGATTAATAATTTTAGAGGAATCATTCTGAGAACTACTTCTAGTCATGTTTTATAAGTAAACTCCTTTGAATGTTTCAAGTTGCATAAAAATTTCCCCTTGAGGTTAATAAACAAATGGTTTGAGTTTAATAAGTTCTCTGAAATATACTGTAATGTGTATATTAGTGGTGAATATAGCCTCTGTGTAATGGGGAACAGGTGCCAGCTTTATATTCTCCATTGTACTTTTTATTTTTTACATACTATAAATGTATGTTACCTCTGAACTTAAAAAGTTAAGGGGATGGTATTAAAAATTGCTTACCATACACAATAAAATTCTAGGTAGTTGTATTTAGAAGCAAAATGTCAACAGCAGGCCCATCCATTTAGAGGGGATATATTTTGTACTAGTGATATGTATATATGTTAAAATTACCAGCTCATAAGTTAGTCATTAACAAGTATTGACAGCTTAATGTATCAAGCCAAATTGAATCATAGCTGGGACAAATTTTTCATCCCTAGGAGCCTTAATTTCTTAACCTGAAGCTGAAGCTACTAATTGTCACTTGTCAAGTCTCAGATACTCTGAGCATCTCTACTTTACTACATATGCTATTTGAGCTTCTTGGAAGAAGAGTGCCCTGTAACTCCCAGTGGTATCTAGGAAATTCCATTCCTAGATGGTTCTTTTCTGTAGTCACTCTTACTGTGCTTTCCATTGTTAGGGCTCTAAATCAGCAGAGGGTGCAGAAGCTGGAGGCGGAAGTGGACCAGTGGCAAGCCAGGATGCTGGTTGTAGATGCCCAGCACAACAGTGAGGTGAAGGCCACTTTTTTTTATATATGATAATGTTGATATTTTTTGTTTTATTGGGGCATTGCTCTTTTAGGAAAATGGAGTAAAATAATCATCCACATCTGAGTTTTGGTTACAAATGAGAAGTGGGCCTGCAGTCTTCCAGTGAGTCATTTATTGGCAAACCAGGACCAAAGTGATGCCTAATTCTCTCTCTCTCTTACATGGTTTACTTCTTTTTATTTATTAATGAATAAATGACTGCAGAAGTTAAACTGTCAGAGAATGACTTGAAGCTTCAGTCAGAAGTCATTAGAGTGATCCCACTATGAATAAGGAGACACATTTACATGTGTGTGTTCATAGGTGTGTGCACTCATGAATATATCTCTACATATATGCACATATATTAAATGGGTATTTCATATAAATAAGCTTTTTCTGGAAGGACATAGAAGGAACTGTTCTTATCTCTCTAGGCAGTGACACCAGAAGGTTATAGGAACAGAAAGGGGAATTTAACTAGTTAAAATTTTTAAAAATAAAGTTGGCTCAATTTTTCAAAGCTCACTGGTAATCAGTGGAACATACGTTTCCCATTGCCTTCTGAGAGTCTCCTAAGCAATGTCTGTAGTAAGTTCTCACATATATATTGCAGGCAGCTGGAATCTTTGGTTCTGGTTCCATCTAAGTATTATTTCAGTGGCACTTGATGGTAAAGTGTAAGGAGTGAATATACAGTGTTACAGACTTCTTGCATCTGTGGTAGTGGAATTAAAAAGAGGCTTCTCTCTTTCAGATGGAGCCTCTACAGAAAGCTCTAGATGTAGCTAGAGAAGACAACAGGAAACTGGCTTTGAGCCTGGAACAATCTCTCCAGACAAATAATCATCTACAAACAAAGCTCGATCATGTTCAAGAGAAATTGGAAAACAATGAACTTGAGCGACAAAATTTGGAAACCTTCAAGTAAGGGCAGGATAGTCACAGTGAAATTAGGAAAGAGCCTCTGGGAGAATAAGCTCGGCCCTTTCACATAAACCAGTTCGCGCCAGTCTTCAGCTTGGAACTGGTACTCCCAGCAGAGCCATGTTAAGGAACCAGGCATACCTGAGCAGCAGCAGACGCTAGCTGGCTGGGGTATGCTCGTTCGGATCTCCTTCTCAGCTCTTCCCTCATCTAATGTCAAAATGCTTCACCATATGAAGGCTAAACCAAAACTTCATGGTTCTGCCAACCCTCTCCTATCAAAAGCTGATATGTCCTTATGAAGCATGATTTGGGAAAGGAATAGCAACAGCCTGGATGGGAATAACCCATTCTAGGAGTGGCATGACTCCACCCAGGCAGATCCTAAACCATTGTTTTCCTTTTGGGCCTAAAATTAGGTCAAATCCATCAAGTTCGGGTGAAGGCCCTCATTTGTTTTTTTTTTTTTTTTTTGGTAAACTGCCCATAGGTAAATAGGATTTGGATATAAATAACATTCCATAAAAATCTTTAACCAGGGGAAATGCAATCTGCACATAGATCTTTATGCCTTTCAGCTAGTGAACATACCAATACACGAAAGGCATAAACTAAAGCTGAGAAAGTATATTTTCTAATTTACGATCTGTGCAAATTCTATAATCTAGTGAAATGTTACTGGCTCAAAAGAGCCAGAAAATGTTGCTGACTTGTTTATTGGTTAAAACAAGAGTATATGTTTTACTCTTTGGGTTGGATATCTTTATATTGAATGACTTTTTGGCTTTCAATGCTACAGGTAAATGCTTTTTTCCCCCTTCTGTTAATGGGCTCCAGACCAGTGAGGTTTACCTGGTGCCTGATCTGCGTCTTGTTTGTAAATCACACCTTTTGGATAGTTGCGTGTTCCCCTCCAGAGCTTCCTTACCTCCTAGATTATTTCTAAGTGTGACTTTTTCCCCCCAAAACAGAGAACGAATGACTGAGGAATCCAAAATGGAAGCAGAAATGCATGCTGAACGGATAGAAGCTCTAAGAAAGCAGTTTCAAACTGAGAGAGAAACGGCCAAGAAGGCAGCACAACGGGAAATGACTGAGGTATGGAGTCAGGTGACAAGAAGTGTCTCTCTAGAGGAGTGCCTTTTAAGAGCAGAACCAGTTATAGGATTTCTAAGCATGGCTGCAGTTGTTCTTTGGTCCTCCTACTCCCTCCGTGATCAAGCCATCTCTGTGCTCTTCATAAATCAAAACACAAAAAGCTTCTGATAGACAGTTCTCTGCCCAGCAAAGGATGAGAGCTTTATAACTGAGGGATAGAGGAAGGAAGTGGCTGGCCATTGGGTAGACGTCAAATCATCTGTCCCCTCAACTCGCTTCACTAGCACCCATCACTCATTGACCTTTTCCTAGAGTCACATATGGTCCATGCTCTGACCTGTGCTATGTGACCCTTACTTACTTATGATCTCCACTCTTTACATGAGATAAATAGGGTAAACAGCAGAGGACATTTCTTGAGTAACTAGAGGCTATGTACAGTTCTGAAGGAACTCAAAGTAAGGGTTGGGTGATAGAGGAAGGGAAACAAAAGTACACAATTGAGATGGGCAGAGCTGACGGAGCCAGGACACTCAGTGTAAGGGGATGACCAAAGCTTAGTTACAAAAATGAACAGGACGTGTGAGCAAATGAATAGGATTTTTTTCTCCTGATCAGAGCAGAAACTTTGGGAAATGTCTGAGAAAGAGTGGGTAGCTGAGATGGTACCATCTGGTAGCTGACTTTGACTGTCAGAATGTTAGAGGTGGGGCGCCTGGGTGGCTCAGTGGGTTAAGGCCTCTGCCTTTGGCTCAGGTCATGATCTCAGTGTCCTGGGATCGAGCCCCGCATCGGGCTCTCTGCTCAGCAGGGAGCCTGCTTCCCCCTCTCTCTGCCTGCCTCTCTGCCTGCTTGTGATCTCTCTCTCTCTGTCAAATGAATAAATAAAATCTTTAAAAAAAAAAAAGAATGTTAGAGGTGAACTTTCAGGTCAAAGTGGAGTTCCGTGGCTTTCTAAGAAATAAGTAGTATGATGTAAGCACAATTTTAGGAAGGGGAGTCTGGTGGTAGTGGAGAGTAGGCAAGAATGAAGAGTTGAAACCGGAGGCATGTAGACCCAAGAAAACTAGAACAGTTACTTTGGCGAAGATTAGCGCCAAGCAACATAGTTCAGTTGAAATAGAGAACAATTAAATCAAAAAGGTATTTTAATAGAAAAATCATCCAACAGACACTAAATGTATCATGAACAAAGGGGAGGGAGGAATTAAGATAACTCCAAGACTTGCTTGGAGTGGCTGGTCTGCAGGCCTATATTTTGCCAGATTTGGTGTATTTAGCAACTGTAATTTACAGAGATCTTTTAGAAAATTTGTAAATTATGAAACACTATTTAAACATTAAAACGTTATAAAGGGAAACAAAAAGGTACACTGAAATTAAAGGCACATTTATTCAGAGATGTCAGAATACTTGTAAGATTTAAATCCTTTTAACAAGGATCACTGCAGACTGAACTTGTGAGGAAACCAAGGGAAGAGTGAATGTGTGATGTCGGACGCCGTTAGCAGCAGGGCGGGCTCGGGGTGCACCACTCGGGAGTCCCAGCTCTGCCTCTTATTAACAGGGTGTTAATTAACTGTCTGCAGATAATTTCAGAGTCTCTATTTTCTCAGTCATAAAATGGAAATCATAACTACTTTCCAGGTTTTTTTTTTTTAAGTTGGAAAATATATGTAATTATCACAGTGCCCAAACATAGTAAGTACAAAAGTAAGCGCTCATTGTTAGAGCTTACCCGGTTTTGGCAAAGCTGTGATTGAGGTAATAGTAGAATATAAATAAAAAGGCCAGCACTATGGCATGGAGTTAGGCTCTGAAGGAATGAGCTAGTGTAGAAAGAAAAGGTACAAATAACCTTAGCATGTCAGACACTGCCAGCCATCCCGAGTACTACATTCTTCCTGCCCCACCTGCTGCCACCGCTTCCTGAAACCCCAGCGGCACTGATTTAAGGGCACTGGAGGAGGAAAGGAGTTCTGTAAAATGATTTAAGTCATGGTAAAAGATAAACTGAAGCATATTAAACATTTTAAGAGTTTAATTGATCAAAACTCAGTTCCAATCAGGGTAGTACTCAATCTAGCAGATAAACAGGAGCTTCAGGAGCGGTACAAGATGAAAGGTTTTCAGAGGCAGCCAGGAACAGGAACAAGATATATTAGGCAAAAAGGCAGGTCGGTTATAGAAAAGTACTTTCCTTTAGCGGATGGCAGGGGTCTTATCAGGCAGATTACCCAACTGTCTTAGATCATTTGCTTAGTGGTTAGCAACGATGAACATGCATTTCAAGGTTTTGAGAGAATACAGCCCACTTGGGAGACTGCTGTGATTATTATAAGCAGGTAATTCTCAAGGTCTAGAGTGTCGTTTGGAGGCATGGTCTCCAAGACCCAAATCAATCAGAGTCAAATAAGAGAAGGACTCTGTTGAAGGAGTCACTTTCTTAAGCCAGCTAGCTTATTCAGCGATCTTAAGTAGCAGAGTCTCAGAAGTGTCAGTCTAAGTGCCGCATGTGGTATTGGCCCCAGCACAAACGCCTCCTTACTCAGCTAAAAGATAACCGAGAATATCCCATTATCCAGAACAAGTTCAGGCAGAGTCTAGGGGTTTTTGTTGGGCAGCTATTAGCAGATTCTGCAGAACCTTTAAGAGTTAAGGAGAGGTTTCTGATGGTAGCCCAGGCACTAGGGATCTACCAAAGGAAGCTAATTTTGAATCATGAATGTCTCCTGTAAGTCCTGTTTTCAGTCTGACTCAGAACTGGAAAGGTGACAGCAATGGAGGTCAGTAAAATTTAAGTCTGTAGACCACACCGATTTTATTCTAGTTCCCCTTGCCTGTGTCACTTTCTTTGTACAGAACCAGGATGCAAGATTCCCTGGGCTTGGAGTTTTTAACCAGAAGCAGAGAAATTGACCCTTGGGTGTAGGGAGTATGATACAATGGAGAGGGGGCAGAGTTGGGTCCAGAGAAACTTTGAAGCATTGGAAATCAGGTGGAAGCGTGTGATGGGCAGAACTACAGGATCACCAGCAGCATGGCGAATCCACCAGTTGTTCGAAGATTAGATTACGCCCTTTAAAATGGCATCATTTTTGCAGGCCAGAGCAAGGCAAAAGGTGGGCAAAAGAATCCTAAAGATTTTCATGGTGTAAGAATTAGGAAAAGGATGGAGAGAGAAGGAAGAATGGAAAGAAACATTCTTGACCTGACATCTTAGGTGAAAGCAGTCTACCCCAAAGTCAGCTACTTCTCTTCTTAGTCAATTTGATTTTGAGGCCTCCATACCACATAATTACATAGGACTAGATGTCAGATGGAGCCTTCTTCAGTTGTGAAATATGCACCAAAGATCTGACACCTAATTTGGCAGGGATGTCAGTGCTCAAGAGTACTTAGCAGGGTCCTTCCCAGGAATCTCCCTTTTGCACAAGTATCCAAGTGTAAAAACAGCTGTCAATAAATGATAAAAGACTTTAATATGCTCATGTTTAAAGATCTGATCAGAGTTCATGATAATAGAATTAACAAGGATATTCGGTTATATCTGTGATATACACCAATTTAAGATAACTGGAATTAAAGGACATATCGGATTTTTAGGAATTTCCTACAATTACTAGAACACATATCAATAACACACATTGTACAAATATAAGGTTTATCATCACTTATTTGACAGTGCTTCCCATGTAATTTAGCATACCAAATAAACCTAATTAGTTTTAACATTTCTCTTACATGGTGAGACACAAATCCTTTGAGATTTTTCAGAGATTCACTGGGAAATCTCAAGGTTACCTTGAGATCAAAAAGACCTCATTTAGAATTTGATTTGGGGAAGTTGTCAAAGCATTTGAACATTTGACTAAGATCACAAATTATTATGAAATATATTTTAAACAAAGTGACAGTAGAAGTTTTAAAGGCAACTACAGAAAGTTATATAGTTGTGAACAAATTTAGCTCTTAAGAAAACCCAGTCTTCTCAATGTTAAGTAATTAAAAACCTAGTAAAAGACAATGTCAACCACAGTAACTTAAGATGCAAAATCCTTGTTTTTCAGGGAGATTACCCAAAAGGTTAAAAAAAAAAAAAATACCTTTCACAGCCTCTTATCAAGAACAGACCAGTAGTCCAAGAAAGTTCAGTCCATTTAATGAAGAGAAAACCAAATTCTAATTTTGTACCAAATTCATTCTTTAAAAACTTGAATAAATCCATTCTAACTTAACCACCTTGACCATACATAAAATTCCTTTCTCAAGACTCCTTTTCCACAAACCAACTCTTTCTTTTACCCATTCAGACTTTGTTCTATGTCTTTTCCTTTTTCTCAATCTGGAGCAGATACTTTTCATACACAATTTCCTTTCACCCTTATTATTTTGAAGTAATTTTAATTACACATATTGACTAGAATCCTTAACCCTTAGAATCCTTATTCCTAGTGAAAACTAAGAAATAACCAATTGTGGAGTGTGTTACACTAAAATTCTGTGGGTTGGCAAGTTTATGAATACATTTCTTAATTTCTAGAAGTATATTCTTCCTCCTAAACTTTCTAATGTAGCACAAAACATGTTTACTAACCCAAATATCTTTAGTTTCTCTGTAAAAGGAAGTCGAAAGTGGATAAACCTATGTTTAGTAATTAATGGTTTGGTATTTTATTTGGAAATTATCTAGATATTCAGTGTATCCATCATTTAATTTATTTTAGGATAATTTCAAGGTTTCTTATTAACAAAATTTGGTAATTTTACCCAAAATTGGAAAATTTTATACTACATCTCTTTAACAATTATGTTTAGATTACTCATGAAATTTTCATGAGTAATCTAAACAGCTAACCATGATTTTCCTGCTGACAAATTCTGTAACAGAGATAGATGAGCTTATCTGACTTTTAGTAAACCTGGTAAAATAAGTATTACAACTAATGCTGATAATTCTGAAGACATGGATATTTGAAGTAAAAGGTAGCTTGTTTGTTTTATTTGTGGATGATTATCCTAGATCTGGTGAAATTGGTATTGTATAAATACTTGTCTTTAAGCCAATTAAATAGAGCTCTTTACAAATTCATTTTGGCAATACCATTTAAAGGTAGGAAAAAAAAGTCTCTAAATGTGCATACAAAGACAAACATACAGGGCGCCTGGGTGGCTCAGTTGGTTAAGCGACTGCCTTTGGCTCAGGTCATGATCCCGGAGTCCTGGGATCGAGTCCCACATCGGGCTCCCAGCTCCACGGGGAGTCTGCTTCTCCCTCTGACTTTCTCCCCTCTCATGCTCTCTCTCACTGTCTCTCTCTCAAATAAATAAATAAAATCTTAAAAAAAAAAAAAAAAAAAGACAAACATACACAAATAGGTCTTACAAGTTCCATTTTACAACTTTAGTGTTAGGACAGGTACAACAATGCAAAACTCACTATAAAAGAACAGTTGGATCCAAATTGTGATTTTGGCAAATGGAACAAAATTCAGGTGACCTGTTCAGGCTAAAGCTTTTAAGGAGACTTTTAAGATTTTTCATGGGCTTACTTTTCAAAATATCCTTTCTTTTTTTTTCCTCCTAAGAATTGTCTTCATTCCTGGAGAACACCAAGTAGAATACTTACATCTCAAAAGTCACAGAAAAAGAATATACGTTGTACCAAGGAGGATTTTGTTCCCTAAATCCAGATCTTTTACAGTATCTGCAAGCCTTAGATGAATTAGGGTGTGGGGGGGATTGGTAAAAAGAATAGGTGGGCTTTGAATTGTCCTAGAGCTGAATTTCTGTTCTTATATACTTGATTCACAAGACAAGTAGTTTTTAATTTCTCACAACCTTTAGTGATACACAGACTGACCCACCCAGCCAACTACATTATCTTTGATTTGCTTCTTTGTATCAGGGAGATCTTCAACTAAGATGGAAATCAAAAGATTCCTATGTTCCAGATTTAGAGCTGTGTGTCTTTGGAATATTTTAGTAAATCCTTCCATAGAGACTGAATAATGTTTCTCTTTCTCTCTCTGGGTATGTAGTTTCATTTTAGCTGAGGGGAGGACTTTTTTTCCCCCAGCTTCACTCAGACCCAAAGTATCGGCACTCACTAGATGAACTGCTGTTGACAAAAAAATACTGCCATCATGGCAGAGGGAAGAAAGGAAGTCTATCAGGCTCTGAATTTGCCCATCTTCTGACGATAGAGCTACTTTAAATCCTTTCAGATACCTTGTCAGCTTTTAGCCAGGACAAACAATAAATATTCTTATCAGTACTGAACAACCCCATGGACGTAAGAGAGGTCCCCAGAGAGGGCACAAAAGATAATCCTCACCCATGCTCCAGAGCCACTCCCCAAGATAACCAAGAGAATTGTCCTGGCTGGCACCAGTCAGCAGGTTCCTAGCCAACCATATTTTTAGAGCCTCTAACCTGATGGTTGCCTAGTCAAGTTCTCAGGACACAAAACCAGGTAAACAAGAAGGCAGTAGCTGTCCCTAGGACAGAAAGGATCAACAACCAATGGGTACCTGAAAGCAGATTCACAAGACACAATTCAAAGATCTAATTCTTAAACCTATCTTGCTTGTCAACTGAATTTGGAAGGGACGACATGAAATTTTACCTTCCTCTCTCAACCATACACCACCAATAGACATCAGACAGAGCTGACTTTGGTGAGAATTGTCACCTTTTGCTAGCTTCTGCTAGTTTTCCAGATCCTAGCTGTAGGCTCTGGGCAAGTGGGGGTTTCCAGTAGGTCTCATTCTAGTCACCACAGAGGATAAAAAATAATAATTTTCCTTCTACCCTTTAAAAGTGCTTGGCTTTGCTTCTCTAGGGTGCCTTACACATGGATAAGCTTATTTAGGTTAAAAGTTCTCCCTGGTAGCCACTGTAATTCAAAATTATCTGTCTGTTCAACCTTAAAGTTTTATTCACCTGAGGCCTCCCACTGGACCCACTCCAATCTGGACTCAGTTTGATTTTAGAGTCAGAACCAGTGTAACTCCAGTCAGTTTCTAGACCTAGTCCAGAAAAAGAAAGGCTCAAAGTCTGATAGCTGCTAACACAAAAGCTGCAGAGTGAGGCTCTAAGAGGGACTTACTGTGACCTCCAGAGGCATCGAGGAAGCAGGGAGCTCCGTGAGTACCTACACCTGGTTGCTCGTTGCTCCTGGGGACCATTGCTCTCCTTCCTTTTTTGCTTCTGACACCGGAACTGTTAAATATTTAATATGCTCTAGTTTATCCTTTAAGAGTTTATTTGAACAAAAATTGATTCAAATTGGGCATTATCCAATCTAGCAGAAATCTCCAAGGAGCAGTACAAAATGAAGGCTTTTTAGGCAGAAGGGAGCAGAACAAGTTGTACTACCCAATAACTTGAGTTGTTTTTTGCTAAGTTTCTTTCCTTTAGAAGATGGCGGGATCAGGCAGATTACCCAACTAGTGTTGATCAGGCAAGTCCTGAAGGACTCATTTAAGGATTCATTTCTGGGAAAGCCAAAACCAACTCAGTCCCGGTTTGGTGACGTGGGGCTTAGAATAAGGGACTCCATTTGAGGATGTTGTCTTGTTTTTAACAGTAATCTCTATGCCATTTTTCCACTAGACAAGTTTATTAAAATCTTTAAAACTGAAAGCAGTATTATAAAAATCTATGCAGTGGTAGTAACAGACAATTATTTATATAAATTACCTTCTACTTTTCAGTTCTCCAGACATGAAGTCACAAGCAACAGAAAGGAAAAGAAAAGCCTAAAGCTGAGCAAGTGTGCCAGGCTCTCCCTTCTTTCTCTACTTTATCTTACTTAATTAGGAATCCTCGGAGATAGGTCGTTTGCATACTTTGCCATTAATGAACCTGAGGTTCAGGGAAGTAATTATACAAAATTACTTGGCTAATAAGTACTACAGCTGAGATTTAAACTTAGGTTGGACTCCAAAGTCATGCTCTTTAAAAGCAAATGATGAACATATATTTACATTGTCTATCTGTTCTAGGAAAGATTGTGTTTAATGTTAAAAATTATGAAAAAAAAAAAAAGACAGGGCACCTGGGTGGCTCAGTGGGTTAAAGCCTCTGCCTTCGGCTCAGGTCATGATCTCAGGGTCCTGGGATCGAGCCCCACATCGGGCTCTCTGCTCAGCAGGGAGCCTGCTTCCCCCTCTCTTTCTGCCTGTGTCTCTGCCTACTTGTGATCTCTCTCTCTCTCTCTCTCTCTCTGTCAAATAAATAAAATCTTAAAAAAAAAAAAAAAAGATGAAAACCACTTAAGAGTTTTGCCCCACAGTTCTTAATGAGACACCATTATTATTACCTTGCTTACCCTCCTCTTTAAAAGGTCCAAAGAGAACTAAATACAGGAACAGGCCTGATCATCAGCTTCTTTTCCTGAATGGAAGCTTACAATGATCGAATTTTCCCTTTGTGTTCCACAGCTGAAGAAAGCCCTTGACGAAGCCAACTTCAGATCAGTGGAGGTAACCCGGACCAACCGAGAGCTGCGGCAGAAACTGACGGAACTGGAGAAGGTCGTCAACAGCAGCAAGGAGAAAATAAAGAATCAAAAGGCCCAAATTAAGCTCCACCTGTCGACTAAGGCGAATAATACTCAGAATGTAGAGAGAATGAAGGTTGTATGAGAAACACTAGTTTCCCCTCACTTCCTTAGTATCTGATGAGGATCCAGGCAGGTGGTGGGGTCCGGTGAAGATGGTTCCAGAGTCTTAACAGCACTTGTGTTCTCTGGGAATTACAGCTGCACCTGGGGCGTGGGCAGGTGCCCGGAGGGGGTGGAGGGTGGTTACTATCTCTTTTTCCAGCAGAGATACTGCTGTGTAAATGTGTGGTTTCTGCTTAGCTACCATGTCACTTTCTGGCTCCCCATCTGCCTCTTCCCCAGTGATTACACAGGACTTTGCTCTTTTAGGGCCAGTGGGCCAGACAGGAAGGAGGGCCCAGCAGGAGCTGATAACCGTGGGTCTCACGTGGGATTCTTTCTGTCACCCTATAGGCAAAAAGAGCAAGCCAGTTTTTCTACTGATCATCTTTCTATGTTATTTCCACATTTACTTTCAGCAAATAGAAACAGAATTGAGGCAAATGGAGCTAATTAAGGATCAATATCAGAAAAAAAATTATGAACAGGTAGAGGATTTTCACAAACTCCATATTTACCATTCACATAAAATCTCAGACTCAGACACATTCACCAACTGCTTCCCTCTTTGTGCCCCACTAGTCATTGAGTATCCAGAAGTTTGTATCTGAAATGACTAACCTACAGAAGGAGATGCAGCTGTTGGCCAAGAGCCAGTATGAGACCTCAGCGCGGAACAAACAGCAAGAGCTGCGACTGGAGGCGGAGCGGAAAATAAGGCAGGAACTGGAGAGCCGGTGCCAGGTGAGAGGCTTCCTCGGAGACCTCTCAGAGATGAGCAGCAAATGACATGGACTGAAACCCAGCAGCAGAGCACCGAAATTGTCTAGATTCTACAGAAGAAACATGAACCTGCAAGAGGAAGAAGCCTCTAACTTTGAATATGGCACATGTTCCCAATTTTCGGTTTATAAAGTATTCATTCTTTTTTTTTTTAAGATTTTTTTTTTTTTTTAATTTATTTATTTGACAGGAGAGAGATCACAAGTAGGCAGAGAGGCAGGCAGAGAGAGAGGGGGAAGCAGGCTCCCTGCTGAGCAGAGAGCCCGATGCGGGGCTCGATCCCAGGACCCTGAGATCATGACCTTAGCCGAAGGCAGAGGCTTTAACCCACTGAGCCACCCAGGCGCCCCTAAAGTATTCATTCTTAACAGCTGAAGCTTGCATATGCAAAATACTGGTTCCTAAGACCTCTCAACTGAATTTCATAGTCTTTCAGGAACTTTATACCCCTTGGTTCTTGCCTGAAGCTCCGATACACCTGCTGCTGTGATAGGACTTGCCTTCAGATACCAGCCTTCAGAAAAGCATAACATTCTATCACTAAATAGGGACTTGAAGAGATCATCATTTTGCCTTCTAGCAGACGTTGTCTCCTGTGAAAAAGTATTCCTTCAGTTCTGGAAAGAGATATTAATCTCTTCCTCCTCAGGAGAATACATAAAATCAAAATCTGATCATATGCTTTATGTATACTACTGAGAGTAACAGTCTTTATCTTATATTTTGGTAGCACCTGAAGTTAAAAAGTATAACCCCATCATACTTTCATCATTTGGTTGCCCATTTATTATAATATGGAAACTTTTTGTTCATATGGTATGTTGGGAATTTGTAAAAATCTTTGTATCACATTTTCAGGAATTGGAAGAAACTATCAGACACCTAAAGAAATGTAAAGAGGCAACGGAGCATAAACTGAAAGAAGCCAGTGTAGAATCAGAACAGGTAAGTCACAGACATAAAGTCCTAGACAAGTCAAGGTACAGTCCTTCACTCCAGGAGTGTGACACGCAAGAACCAATAACTAAGTCTAATGTCTACTATGAAGAATAATTTTTAGATTGGGATTCTGTATCCTGATAAAAGAATGCTGAAATACTGACTAAACCAAGCCCAAGTCTCTACCCCTAAATATAAGAAGGAAGACCAACATGTGTGTACATTTTAATACATTACTGCTTGACATCACTGAGAAAGGCAAGCTGTTTGTTCAGTCAATAACTAGAAATATAAAGTAGGCCCTTTTTCTTTTTTTAAGTTTTATTTTTTTAATTTAATCTCTCCACCCAACATGGTGCTCAAACTCACAACCCTGAGATTAAGAGTTGCTTGCTCTTCTGAGCCAGCCAGGCACTACTCATGGGCCCTTTTTATTTGTGAATTTGCTTTCTCTAATCTTAAATTGGCCTTTTTGGCGGGATTTAAAATCATACATTTTTTTGGAGCTGGAAAGTACCTTTGAAATTCATTGTCTGACACAACCAGTCCTAATTCTCCAGTTAAGAAAACATTCTCAAGGTATCACAGTGATGATATCGTCAGTTGGTCATGATTTGTCCTTTTTATAGCCATTCAATGACAGGACAATAGGACTATCAGAATGGTATATTAAAAGGAATATGGACTCTGACACACATGAGTTTGAACGCCAGCTGTGACACTTGCTGTGCCCTTGAGGAAGTTACATTTACTTTAACTCATCAATTACCACATCTCAAAGTCAGGATAGTAAGACTTACTAATCCGTTATGCTGTTAGATGACTCACTAAGTTTCACTAAATAGTACCGCCCTTCTCATTCACCATGCAAAAGGAGACATGGCCATCTCAAGCATCTTTCCCTCCACCTCTGATAAAGAGTGCTGGAGAAAGGTGGGGTTGGGTTGATGGGGGGGCAGTGAGAGTATCACTGGCATTAGGAGGATATACAAACAGCCCTGGAAAGTACTTGAGCTTTGTAGCTTTCTAAAAGGTTAAATGCCAAGGGGAGCTCTATTTTCTTAACTCATTATTTTGTACCCATGCAAGGACCTGGCTAATCTGGGACAAATACCTAGTTGCACATATTTACTATGGACCTATCCTATGGTGGGCACTGGGCTAGTTGATGGGATGCAGGGTGAACTGAGCCCAAGGACACCCCTGCTTTCATGGACTTGCCTTCTCCTAGGCAAGAGAGAAATACACCTCTCTCTTTCTGACTTCAGAATCAAACAGTCATTTTACTTCTTATTCTAGAGGATATGTTCTGGAGCTCTTTGGAAGCAACCTTTAAATAACCTAAAAGCCTTTCAGCTTTACCTTAAAATACTGAAGTATCCCAAATACATACAGAAGTGCCAGGCACATATAGGTACTCAGTAAATATTTGTCAAATAAATGAATACTGATTCCAGATCTTCTTGAAAGGCAGACTACCAGAAGGACCGTTTAAGTCTAACAAAGGTAATTTGGAAGTTTGTACTTAGGAGCTACAGCATAAAATATTTTGATGATAAAGGAAATAAAAAGAATGCAATTTACACTAAGGTAATCCAGCCTCTTACTAATTCAATTACTTTCACAAAGCCCAAAAGAAAGATCTAGTGTAGGGACTTTGGAGAACTATTTAGTCTTAGAGAACAGAACTCAAAAATTCAAAGTGTGGTTTGAACTACCATATTTCTTGGCAGAGCCATCTTGTCCTTTTCATTCTTATTTTCCTCCTGGGTCCTCTTACTTTCATTAATACCCAGGAAATATTAATAAATGCATGCAAGCAGCAGGCTTGCATGCATTCATCTCTGCATTCAGAAATCACTGCCATCTGTAGGAGATGTGTTATGCAAATAGGCTGCAAGGACCTTGCACTCAGAATTTGGGTCCTTTAACGTCTGGGTAAAAAAGTCTCTGGAACTAAGACACAAAAAATTTAGAACTTTCTTTGTTGTGATTTTTACTGATAACACTTTTATGTTCAGATAACAGCTAACCTGGAAGAAGCTCATCGCTGGTTTAAGTGTAGGTTTGATGGCCTCCAACTCGAGCTGACAAAAAACCGGTTGCAGAGGCTTCCCCGAGAAGACAGGTGGCTGGAAGAGGTAGGGTATTTAGACATGTCTGTCTTCAGCAATTTTGGATTTGTTCCTTCTCAGATTTCTCACTGCAGAAGTTCTCTCTTCATCCAGCTACTGTCCCCACTAATCTTTAGGTTTCTCTAAACTGCAAGAAAAACAAATGAACTAAATTTCTTCCTTAAAAGTTGCACGTCTCCCAAACTGTCTAGATTAGAACCATTCACCTTGATGAATAGATTATATTCATAAAGACAAAATGGGTCCCCAGCTCTGCAGGTAGTTTTGAACAGTGTCAGGTCTGTTTTCTTTCCAACAGGACCAAGGTAACAGGCACGATGTTGCCTCCAGCCAGTCTGCTCTATACCGATGGGAGAATAAACAGAATCTTAAACTTGTGCCCAAGAAGTGTCATTCTGAACTAGAGAGAAAGTGAGGTCCTTGACAGAGGCGCTGCTTCATCTAGAGCTACACCGCCATGATTTCCTGAGCCCAGCAACCAGGGCTGGCCTTTCCCACAATCAGCAGAACATGAAGTCTTTGATGTGGGCTGAAGATTTTGGACTTGAGTTTCTCATTTTATGAACTTCCTGATATCAATACAGAACCACCCCTTCTTTTTTGTCCTTTTCCCCCATTTTCCACCCAATAAATTTATATTAATTTGTTGTATGATAGGAGACGCCGTTGCATGATACTTGGCTATTTTTCTAAGTACATCTTATCAAAAAGCACTTAGTGAGGTACTAGATGATATGGCAACCAAATGATAGACTAAGAGATTTCTTTGAAACAAAATATCCTAACATCCAGTAGATAATCCCTGGAACTGGAATCACTTGGAAAATGGTAAAAAACTTTTCCAGTCATACAAACGTATACCCTTTTATGCTAGGTAATTACCAGCATATCTTTAGTAAGATGATATCTCTATTCTGTATCTTATTGTTTTAAGTAAGTTCTATGCCCAGTGTGGGGCTTGAACTCACCACCCCAAGGTTAAGAGTCACACATAACTACAAACTGAGCCAGCCGGGCACCCCATATCTATTCTTATATAAGAGACTGCATTTACAGCTTCCTTGGACATTTACGAAGCAAATTATTGTGTATGGCAGTCTGCTCTGCTCCAGGAAACTATGCCTGACCAATGTAGCTCTTCCTTACTATAGTAAGCAATAAATTCAGAATTTTTTTTATTTCAGACACTGAGTGGTAGATTATATACAATAAGTCTGGATTACCATTTTACCTAGCTTAATTGATTGATGCTCAAGCCATGGCAGCTATTGATACTATCAGGACCTAAATCAAGTAAGCAATTGTGAAATTGGAGAGAATATCAAAATAAGACACTGAGAGGTGGAAGAGCCCACCACTCTATCTGATATAAAAAGACAAAGCTGAGTTTACTGCTCACTCTGGTAAGGAAGAGCTGTGTTGGTCAGGCAGAGTCTTATATAGGGTTTTGGGGAAGCAGGGAGTTCAAGGATTTCAAGACTTTCAGAGGTTTATGAAAACTACATAGAAGTTTATATGTAGTCTATAGTCTTCTGTTTCTATAGAAGTGTAGTTAATGGGGGTGAGACTATTAATTGGCATTCAGGGGCAAGTTTATTGGAGTATGTATGTCCATTCCTGTTGTCAGACTTTCAGAGGTGAGGGCTCACTGACTGGCAGGCTGGTAAAAGCCTCCTCAAGTTATCTAACCTCCACAGGATCTATCCCTTTGGACTCTTCATAAGGAGATAGAGGCAGTTGAGGGTACCAGGGCATAAATCTTGAATAGTCTAACGAAGAGCTCCACAGAGCTGTTGACCTTAGTCCTGAATTCTTCATAGGAAAAAAGATCCTAGTTACTGCCCAGGAGAGATGATCAACTTTAATGGGTTGTAAATCTACCATTTCTGAGTGTTGTCATGACATTGACTATTACTAGCCAAGAATATGTTTCTCTTCCTCATCCAGAACAAAGATGACTTGTGTTTTGTCCTCCAAGAGTATCATTATTGATAAAGTCAGTGTAGCATACCTTTTTATCATTTTTTAGGTTGACTATACTAAACATTAGCTTGGGAGAAGTGAATTATAGAGTTAGACCGATGATCATTTCTAGTAAAGCTTATGGTTAGAACTGCCTGTTTAGAGTTATGAATTAGCTAGTGTTTCTATAGTACTTTTCTAAGTGTCTTGTATAGTATACTAGCTTCCATTTTGGCCCTCTACTTTCATCAGAAACTGTCAAACAGTGGTTTTTAAGACACCAGACATCATGCAACAAAGAACAGTGATCCCTGAGAGAAAGGGAACAAATGAGGTGAACCCTACTATTGCCCCAGCTTACAACCTTCAGAGTGTTCATGCTGCATCAGAAGAAGGAGAAATCAAGGTGGGCTCCCTAAGAAGCCAGAGCTGAGGGATACATGACTGCTGGAGTCCAGGACCAAGTCCGAGAGAAGAGCTGCACGGACGGAGAACTTCAGAGAGGTCCCAAAGGTACTCAGGTCCCTCTGAGTATTCAGCTGAGCACAGTCAGCACATGCACAGGGAAACCACCCAAAGCTGGATAAAGAATCACCCAAAAGGGTCCAAGTTAACAGCGCCCGCACACAGTTCCAGTTCCCACCAGCCAGAATCAAACCTCATGATTTACAGGACACTGGGGGAGTATACTAAAGAGTATCGGTCTCAGATGTAGAGACTAGTCAGCCCTACAGTGAACACTGCTCTGCTCCCGCCTAACAAATCTTCAAAGACCCCAAATGACCCATTTCCAAGTAACTGCATTCCAAAACAGAGCTTAAGAATATTTAGAGGAATACAAAAATATATAGCTCCCATCAAGGTTAAAAAAAAAAAAAATCACCATTAGTGATATTCAATCCAAAATTATCAGGCATACAAAGAAGCAGGAAAATCTGACTCAGAACTAACATAGATGTTAGGAGTGACAAAGACATTAGTTACTGTAGCTATATAGTCAAAGAATATTACAACAATGGATGATAATAGGAGAAAGAAATTCAAATTCATAATATTAAGTAGTAGAAAAATGATGGGTGGTTTGCTTTAGCAATAGAGATGTATCACGTGTGGTAACATCAGACTTAAAGGGGATTCTAATAAAAGATCTGAAGATGCTTTGATTAATTTTTGACAACTGTAGGTTTTTGTTTGTTTTTTAAGATTTTTATTTATTTGACAGAGAGAGATCACAATAGGCAGAGAGGCAGGCAGAGAGAGGGGGAAGCAGGCTCCCCACCGAGTAGAGAGTCCGATGCGGGGCTTGATCCCAGGACCTTGAGATCATGACCTGAGCCGAAGGCAGAGGCTTTAACCCACTGAACTACCCAGGCACCCCAACAACTATAGTTCTGAAGAAAGGAGACTAAGCTGTGGCTACTGAATTAAGGGACAGGCAATGGTATTATGTCTGCTGTTTTAATACCCACCCACCTTTTCATGTTAGTACAAGAAGATTTATGAAAATCTAGGAAGAATCAATCTGGATTCTGACCAGTGATCCCAAAGTCTCAGATACAGGTTGAGACTTAGGAAAGGGCTCAAAATTGCTGTAAGTTCTTATTTTCTAGAGTGGTTTTAGTAAACCAAAGCAAAGAATGTTCATTTCCTCTCAAACTTCTATAATTACTACACATTTTCAAATTCATCCCATCTTTTGTTATAAAGTCATTTTTATATTAAGACAAAACCACTCTCTCACACTGTAAGTCATTTTGCTTTTCTTTTTAGGCAACTTTTTTGTTGGGGGGGTGGGTAAAGGAAGAGAGAAAATCTTAAGCCAGGCTCCATGCCCAGGGCAGGGCCCTAACGTGGGGCTCGATCTCACAACCCTGAGATCATGACTTGAGCTGAAGTCAAGAGTCAGATGCCTAACCAACTGAGCCACCCAGGCACCCTGCTTTTTAGACTTTAAAATTTCGGCCAGAAGGATCTGATGTTCCAGAGTAGGATTAGTTGTAGCTAACACTAGTATTAAGAGCTGTTCTATTCCACTTGGGAGTTTAAAGACAAGGAATTGTGGGCTCATCTCCCCCAGACTGGCATCATTAGATTTCAGATGGTTGTCCTTCAGTTTTTATTAGCCCAATGAGCTTTTCTTCTTGCAATTTCTCCCAGTCTCTTTACTGACAGACTTCCAATTCTTCACAGAAGATCTTTCGGCCTCATTTTAATTTCAGGAGTCTGCTGGTTTATACAGACAGCCAGAGCTTGTTTATTCTAAGACTCTTCCAAAAACATTTAGCTACAGATTACCGGTTTTCTTAAATAGTTCACATTTCATTGCTTTTTCTTACTAAATTCCCTAGTTTAGAGTCCAGTAACAAAAAGGAGACAAGGATCTTACTTCAGCTGTTGGGGCTACCTCAGGATACTATTTGAAAGAAGAGCAAAATATCTAAGAAATTTGACTATTGGATGGTATTTGGCATGTCCCCAAGAGCATTTACTCTGAACTCTTATCTCTGATCAATCTTATTTCATTGAGCCAGATGACTCTAGGTTCATTCTGCTCTGCATCATCAGATGTTCTCCACCCTGGACTTCTTTGGGCAATAGGGACCCTAAACCATTTGCTAATACAAGCCATTTTATAAGTGGTCAGAAACCATGTACAATATATAGAAGACTAGAACAGCCTGGAACATTTTCTGCTTATCAACCCCAGCAGAGATTTCTTATAGCTCTAATAAATCCAGGATTGAATCTCATTGGATGGGCTGATGACATGCCCACAATCAATCACTGTAACTTCAAAGATAGATTATATACTAATTGGCTAGGTCTAGAGGCAAGATGGGTCCATCTGAAACTGAGAATACTTCCCCAAGGAAATCTCAGTGATATTCCTAGAAGAAAGGGTAAATAGAGGTAAATCAAATCAAAACCACAGGTGTCTATCACAACAGTCAAAAGATTGTAAACTGAGAAAATACACCAACATGGTCACTATTGAACTTCATTAACACAGCCCCAGAGCTCTGAGTAGGTGCTAGGTTCCTTTCATATTGACACTCCGTTTCCTCCAAAGCATTTGTAGGAGACAGACACAAGCTGTCAAGTTCTCCCTGAGCTTTTAAAACGGATTCTTTAATAATCTATATATAGAGACTTTGAGGCAGCTGCTTAGCTACCTACCTCCTCCCATTTCCTTCACAAGCAGTAAGAAACAAGAAAAAAAAGTGAATTCTACATAAAACCACATTTAGTATAACTTTCAGACAATGTCATCCTTAAAAATAAGTAAATTGAGAAAAATCACCAAATCCCAATGTGTGCTCTCTCACACTTCTGCCCACCTCACTACAAGGTTTGGAGCAGACAAAGGCAGATCAAGGTAGAAAAAGGAAGCTAGTGAAGAGGTCTAAAGTGGATCTGACACCGCCGTCACAAGGACTAAAGGCCCCCTAAACCTGGCAGTACTAAAAAAAAGTGTCCAAGCAAATCAGAGTATGAACAAGAAAGGAACTTCCAAGTACATTGGATTTAAAGGCGTGATATAAAGTGGCACTCTGCAAAATGCATGTCTGCTGGAGGAGGAGAAAAAGGCAAAAAAGAGAAGCCCCTACTGGAAATTGGACTGTTAAGGGAAATGAAGTTTTAGGATCAGTTAAAAAAAAAAAGAGAAAGAGAGAATTGAAGGACTCTCAAACCCACAACACAACTCCCCATCAATACACAACACCCTGAAAAGCACCTGGACTTTGGTATATGGCTAGATGAGGGCTCAATAAATTAGAAATATTACAAAACAACCCCATACCATACACATGAACAAGAGAGAAGTCCTTAAGAGTCCTGCAGAAAGTCAGGAATGAAATTCCCTCCATCTCAATGGACGAAAATTGCCCCCAGTAAGAACCCTTATGAAGGAGAAGAAACTTCAAAGTGAACCATCCAAACAAACTTGTTTTAGATGAACTTTTCAGGATAGGTGAACCACTGTGGAACAAATTTTAAAAACTAAAGACAGAAATGGACAAAAACCAGAGAAATAAAAAGACTTGTTGGCACTTAGGACAATGGAAAAGATAAAATTATCTGAGAAATGAGGAATTAGTTACAAGATGCCCAGGGGAGAATGGATTCGGATCAAAATAAGAGTCACTGAAGAAAGGCAGGAAAACAAGGAAATGAAAATGGCATTAAGTAAAAAAGGCGGGGGGGGGAAGAAGTAAAAAAGGTCTTTATATGGCAGTTAAAAAAAACAAAAAACAAAAAAAAAACAAAAGCAAAAAAACATACATGGAAAACCCAAAAGATTCCACCCCCAAACTACTAGAACTCATACAGCAATTCAGTAATGTGGCAGGATACAAAATCAATGCACAGAAATCAGTTGTTTTCTTATACACTAACAATGAAAATATAGAAAGGGAAATTAGAGAATTGATTCCATTTACTATAGCACCAAGAACCATAAGATACCTTGGAATAAACCTAACCAAAGAGGTAAAGGATCTGTACTCAAGGAACTACAGAACACTCATGAAAGAAATTGAAGACACAAAAAGATGGAAAAGCATTCTATGCTCATGGATCAGAAGAACAAACATTATTAAAATGTCTATACTGCCCAGAGCAATCTACACTTTCAATGCCATCCTGATCAAAGCATTTTTCAAAGTGCTGGAACGAACAATCCTAAAATTTGTATGGAACCAGGAAAGACCCCATATTGCTAAGGAAATGTTGAAAAAGAAAAACAAAGCTGGGGGCATCTCATTGCCTGATTTCAAGCTTTACTACAAAACTGTGATCACCAAGACAGCATGGTACTGGCACAAAAACAGACACACAGACCAGTGGAACAGAGTAGAGAGTCCAGATATGGACCCACAATTCTATGGTCAAATAATCTTTGACAAAGCAGGAAAAAATATCCAGTGGAAAAAAAGAGTCTTTTCGATAAATGGTGCTGGGAAAATTGGACGGCTATGTATAGAAGCATGAAACTCGACCATTCTCTTACACCATACACAAAGACAAACTCGAAATGGATAAAAGACCTCAACATGAGGCAGGAATCTATCAAAATCCTAGAGAAGAACATAGGCAGTAACCTCTTCGACATCGGCCACAGCAACTTCTTTCAAGACGTGTCTCCAAAGGCAAAGGAAACAAAAGTGAAAATGAACTTTTGGGACTTCATCAAGATAAAAAGCTTCTGCACAACAAAAGAAACAGTCAACAAAATAAAGAGGCAACCCATGGAATGGGAGAAGATATTCGCAAATGGTACTACAAACAAAGGGCTGATATCCAAGATCTATAAGGAACTCATCAAACTCAACACTCAAAAAACAGATAATCACGTCAAAAAATGGGCAGAAGACATGAACAGACACTTCTCCAAAGAAGACATACAAATGGCTAACAGACACATGAA
>CM052883.1:138886078-138937785 GCA_028534135.1 Potos flavus
TTGTGGAGCATAAGGAATAACATGGAGGACATTAGGAGAAGGAAAGGAAAAGTGAATTGGGGGAAATCGGAGGGGGAGACGAACCATGAGAGACTGTGGACTCTGAGAAACAAACTGAGGGTTTTGGAAGGGAGGGGGGTGGGGGAATGAGTGAGTCTCGTGGTGGGTATTAAGGAGGGCACGGATTGCATGGAGCACTGGGTGTAGTGCATAAACAATCTTGGAACACTGAAAAAATTAAATTAAATTTAAAAAAAAAAGTAAAAACAGTCAGGGGTGCCTCACTGGCTCAGTTGGTGGAGTGTACAACTCTTGATTTTCCAGTTGTGAGTTTGAGTCCCATGCTGGGTGTTGAGAATACTTAAAAATAATAACAAAATCTTTTTTAAAAAGTAAAAAAGATTAAAGAAAAAGTAACGGAATGGAAGATGGGCAAAGAATGAATAATATTTGTGTTGCTGGGGTCCCTGAGGAAGATAAAACAGTAGATCAGAAGTAATATTTAAAACTATAGCCCAGGGACACCTCAGTGGCTCAGTCAAGTAAGTGTCCAACACTTGATTTCAGCTCAGGTCATGACCTCACGGTTGTGAAATCCAGCCCCACACCAGGCTGTGCTGGTTGTGGAGCCTGCTTAAGATTCTCTCCCTTTCCCTTTGCCCTTCCCCACCTCTAAAAAAAAATAAAATAAAACTACAGTCCAAGAATACTTTCTAAAAATAGAAAAAAGTATATCTGAATCTACATATTGAAAGAACTCACCAGGAAACTGGGGGGAAAAAAATCAACTTCACAACATACTCTAATAAAACCATGATTTCAAAGGCAAAATATTGTCCAAGTCTACAAGTAAAAAGATCAAATAATTTACAAAAGCAAAAGAAACTGGCATCACATTTATAAACCAATGCACTAAGCAAGGCAACAATGGAGCAATGTGTCGGGAGAATTCTATGATAGGGCCCAAGATTTCCCACCTTCTGGAAGACATGCCTACATCATCTCTTAGGTGGTGAAAATGATGGATTCCATGCTCACGATTAGATTACATGTCACAGTTGACTTGAAGGAGATTATCCCATAGATGGACCTAATTGCATAAATCCTTTAAAAGCCATTTCTCCAACTGGTGCAGAAGGGGAAGTCCAAGATTTGAAGCACAAGAAAATTTTGTGTGCTCCTGCTGGCTTGAAGATGGAGATGGCTGCAAAGCAAGGAATGCAGGTGCATCTAGAAGCTGAGAGCAAACCCTGGATAAAAGCCAGCAAGGAAATGGAGACCTCAGTCCTACAACTGCCAGGAACTGAATCCTGCTAACAACCAGAATAAGCTTCAAAGTAGATTCTTACCCCAGACCTTCAGAAAGGACCATGATCCTGCCAATCCCTTGATTACAGCCTGTGAAACCCTGAGATTTTAGCCCCACTCTGGATTCCTGACCCATAGAAACTGTGAGATAATAAGTTTATATATTTTTCCCCAAATACTTTTATTTTTTCAGTGTTACATAAGTTTATGTTTTTTTAATTTTCTAATTTTTTGTTTTTTAAAGTAAGCTCTATACTCAACATGGGGCTTTAACTCACAACCCCAAGATCAAGAGTTGCACGCTCCACCAACTGAGCCAGCCAGACAGCCCAAGTTTGCATTGAAGTTTGTATTATTTTAAACCCCCAAGTGTGTGGTAGCAGCAATAAAAAGTTAATAGAGATAAGTAACCTAACTAATAGAGTTCAAAGTAATGATCATAGAGATACTCACCAAAACTGGAAGAATGAACGGTGAGAACTTCAAAAAAGAGGAAATGTAAGAAAATACCAAGGAGACGTCACAGGGCAAAAGAATACATTAACTGTATTTAAGAAAATCAGTAAAAGTGTTCAATTGTGGACTACACGGACAGAAAAAAAGTATTAGTGAACTCTAAGATAGGGCAGTACAACTCACCCCATCAGAGCAACAAAAAGAAAAAAAAATGAAAAAAGTAAAGATAGCTTTAAGGGACTTGGGACAACATCAAATATACTAACACTCACATTATACAGGCCTCAGAAGAAGAGAGAGAGAAAATGGCAGGGAACTTATTTGGAGAAATAATGGCTGAAAACTTCCTAACCTGAGGAAGAAAAGAGACATTCAGATTCAGAAGACCAGAGAGTTCCATATAAGATGAACCCAAAGAGGTCCACCCTGAGACACATTACAATTAAAATGTCAAAAGTTAAAGGAGAGAAACTTGAAAGCAAAAACAAAACAAAACAAAAACAAAGAACAACTTGTTACATACAAGGGAATCCCCATAAAACTATCAAATTTTTTAGAAGGAATTTTTGCAGGCCAGAAGAGAGTGCCACAATATATTCAAAGTGCAAAAAGAAAAAAATTTCCAACCAAGAATACTCTACCTGGCAAAGTTAATCAGAATTGAAGGAAAAATCAAGTTTCACAGACAAGCAAAAACTAAAGGAGTTCACTACTAAATTAGCCTTACAAGAAATGTCAGACCACTTTAAATTGAAAAAAAGGGTGCTAATTAGTAACAAGAAAACATGAAAGTGTAACTCACACTGGTAAAGTTAAAGGTAGGGGTGCTTGGGTGGCTCACTCCGTTAAGCTCTGCCTCCTGATCTCAGCTCAGGTCTTGGGGTCATGAGTTCAAACCACACACTGGGCTCTACATTGGGCATGGAGCCTACTTTAAAAAAGTTACTACATCCATCTACACACCAACACACACACATAGTAAAAGTACTGGATTAATCACTTATAAAGCTAATATAAAAATAACTTACAATTAGTTGAGAGATGCAAAGGATAAAAACATAAAATGTGATATCAAAACCATAAAATGCAATGGGGGATAAAAATGTAGAGATTTAGAATGTGTTCAAACTTAAGTTATCGACTTAAAATAGGCTGTCATAAATACATATGTAAGCCTCATGGTAGCCACAAAACAAAAACATCAGGTAGATACACAAAAGAAAATGAGAAAAAGGAATCTAAGTATACCACTAAAGAAAGTCATCCAACCACAAAGGAAGCAAGAGAAGAAGAACAGGGAGGAACCACCAAACAGCCAGAAAACAAAGATAAAAATAAGGACATACTTATCAATAATTACTTTAAACATAAATGGACTAAATTCTCCAATAGAAAAAAAAAAAAAAGAGTAGCTGAATTTAAAAAAACAAAACAAATGAGACCCATCTATATGCTGCCTACAAGATACTTTAGCTGTAAGAACACATAAAGTGAGGGGATGGAAAAAGGCAGTCCATGTAAATGGAAGTGAAAAGAAAGTTGTGGTAGCTATACTTGTATTGGACAAAACAGGCTTTAAAACAAAGACTGTAATAGACAAAATCATTATAAAATGCGGGGTCAAGCTCCCTCCGCAAAAAAGATATAACATGTGGAAATATTTATGCACCTCATATAGAAGCACTAAATATATAAAGCAAATATCAAGAGCCAGGGCACCTGGGTAGCTCACTTGGTTAAGCATCTGCCTTTGGCTCAGGTCATGACACCCCAGGGTCCTGGGATGGAACCCCACATTGGGCTCCCTGCTCAGCAGGGAGCCTGCTTCTCCCTCTCTATTGTTCCCCCTGCTTGTGCTCTCTCGCTCTGCCAAATAAATAAATAAAAATCTTAAAACAAAACAAAACAAAACAAAAACTAGTTTTTAAAAACTGCCAGGGAGGGCACCTGGGTGTGTCAGTTAAGCGGCTGCCTTCAGCTCAGGTCATGATCCCCAGGGTCCTAGGATTGAGCCTTACACCAGACTCCCTGCTCAGCAAGGAGCCTGCTTCTCCCGCTCCCTCTGCTGCTCCCCCTGCTTGTGCAATTTCTTTCTCTCTCTCTCTCTCTCTCTCTCTGTCAAATAAATCTTTAAAAATATATTAAGAGACTAAAAGGAATTGACTACAATAATAGTAGGGGACTTTACTATGCCACTTTACATCAATGGATATCAGAAAAATCAGTCAGGAAATATTGGCCTCAAATGACACATTAGACCAAATGAACTTGATATTTACAGACCATTCCACGCAAAAGCAACAAAATACATATTTTTCTAAAGTCCACACGGAACACTCTCCACAATAGACCACAAAACAGGTCTTAATTTATTTAAGAGGATTGATACCATGTCAAGCAGGTTTTCCACCAAATAGTATGACACTAGAAGGTCATTACAAGAAGGAAACTGGGGGCACCTGGGTGGCTCAGTGGGTTAGAGCCTCTGCCTTCAGCTCAGCTTGTGATCTCAGGGTCCTGGGATAGAGCCCCACATCAGGATCTCTGCTCAGCGGCGAACCTGCTTCCCCCTCTCTCTGCCTGTCTCTCTGCCTACTTGTGATCTCTGTCAAATGAATAAATAAAATCTTAAAAAAAAAAAAAAGAAACTGGAAAATTCACAAATATATGGAGGTTAGTCAACATGCTATAGATCAATCAGTCAACATAGAAATCAATAGAAATAAAATACCTTGAGAAAATGAAAATGAAAATATAACACACCAGAATTTATGGGATGCAGCAAAAGCAGTTCTAAAAAGGAAGTTCACAACAAATGCTTACCTCATGAAACAAAATCTCAAAAGAACATTATACTTCAAAGAGTTTTTTCTAGCTCAATTGTATCAACATGGATGGAGGGGATTATGCTAAGTGAAAGATGTCAAGCAGAGAAAGACAATTATCATAGGGTTTCACTCATATGTGGAACATAAGGAATAGTGCAGAGGACCATAGGGGAAAAGAGGGAAAATAGAGTGGGAAGAAATCAGAGAGGGAGACAGACCATGAGAGACTCTGGACTCTGGGAAACAAACTGAGGGTTACAGAAGGGAGGAAACTGGGGGGATGGGGTAATGGGTGAAGGATATTAAAGAGAGCACATGTGGTGATGAGCACTGGGTGTTATACACAACTAAGGAATTGTTGAACACTACATCAAAAACTAATGATGTACTATATGTTAATTAATTGAACATAATAAAAAAATATTTAAATAAATTACTTATTTTAAAAAAGAGCTAGAAAAAGGAGAACAAACCAAACCCAAAGTTCATAGAAGGAAGAAAATATAACAAAGATCAGAGCAAAAATAAATGAAACATTTTTTTTTTTTTTTTAAGATTTTTATTTATTTATTTGACAGAGAGAGACACAGAGAGAGAGGGAACACAAGCAGAGGGAGCGGGAGAGGGAGAAGCAGCCTTCCCACTGAGCAAGGAGCCCAACACGGGGCTCGATCCCAGGACTCTGGGAGTCATGACCCAAGCCAAAGGCAGACGCTTAACGACTGAGCCACCCAGGCGTCCCTAAATGAAACATTTTTAAAAGGACCAATAAAAAAGATCAATGAAACTAAGAGCTGGTTCTTTGAAAAGATAGAGAAGACTTAAAAAAATAATTTCAGAAATGAAAGAGGCACTGATACCACAAATACAAAGAATCCTAAGATACTACTATGAACAATTGTATGCCAACAAATTAGACAACCTAGAAGAAATGAATAAATTCCAAGAACATACAACCTACCAAACCTAAATAATAAAGAAATAAAAAAATCTGAGTAGATCAATACTACTACTACTATTGAAAAATCTGAGTAGATCAATACTACTACTACTATTGAAACAGTAATTGAGTCTCTTTCAACAAAGAGAAGTCCAGGATCAGATGGATTCACTGGTAAATTCTACCAAACATTCAAAAAATTAATACTAATCCTTCTTAAACTCCTCCAAAAAAACAGAAGAGGAAGGAACTCTCCCAAACTCATTTTGCAGGGCCAGCATTACTCTGATACCAAACCAGACAAGGATGCCACCAGATACTGGCCACCAGGGCCAGTATCCCTGCTGAACAAAGATACAAAAGTCCTCAACAAAATATTAGCAAACTGAATTCAACAATACATTAAAGGTATCATATGCCATGATCAAGTGGGATCCATTCCAGGGATGCAAGGATG
The DNA here is from genome assembly GCA_028534135.1 of Potos flavus. Taxonomy (NCBI): domain Eukaryota; kingdom Metazoa; phylum Chordata; class Mammalia; order Carnivora; family Procyonidae; genus Potos; species Potos flavus. The sequence continues at coordinate 138,892,068 of CM052883.1, forward strand.
GTTCAATATCTGCAAATAAGTCAGTGGGATATACCACATTAAGAAATTAAGGATACAGATCTTATGATTATCTCAAAACATGCAGAAAAAAAATTTGACAAAATTCAACTTTCATTTATGATTAAAAAACTCACAAAGAAGGTATAGAAGGAATGCATCTCAACATAATAAAGGCCACATATGACAAGTCCACAACTAACATACTCAACAGCAAAAAGCTGAAAGCTTTTCCTTAATTTAAGATCAGGAACAAGATAAATATTTTTGTTATTTTTTAAAAAATATGTTATTTATTTGAGAGAGAGCAGAGAGACAGAGAGAGCAGGAGAGGGAGAAGAGACTCCCTCCTGATCAGGGAGCCTGACGTGGGGCTCAATCCCAGGACCCTGAGATCATGGCCTGAGCTGAAGGCAGACGCTTAACCAACTGAGCCACCCAGGCACCCCTATTTTTGCTATTTTTAATCAACATAATATTAGAAGTCTTAGCCAGAGCAATTAGGCAAGGAATAAAAGGTATCCAAATTGAAAAGGAAGAAGTAAAACTTACCATTTGCAGATGACATGCTATTATATAGAGAGACCCTAAAGATGCTACTAGAAATCTGTTAGAACTAATGAACAAATTCAGCCCAGCTGGCTAAAATATTTATAAATATCAGAAAGAGAAATTAAGAAAATGATCCTGTTTACAAGTGCATCAAGAAGAATAAAATATCCAGGAATAAACTTAACCAAGGAAGTGAAAGCCCTGTATACTAAAAACCGTAAGATGCTGATGAAAGAAATTCAGAGGGCACAAATAAATGGAAAGATATGCCATGTCCATGGATTAGAAGAATCAATACTATTAAAATGTCCCTACTACCCAAAGCAATCTATGGACCCAATGCAATCCCTCTCAAAATTCCAATGGCATTTTTCACAGAAATAAACATATAATACTAAAATTTGCATGGAACCACAAAAGACCTCTAATAGCCAAAGCAATCTTGAGAAAGAAGAGCAAAGCTGGGGACATCATGTTCCCCGATTTCAAACTAGATTACAAAGCTAGAGTAATTAAACAGTATGGTGTTGCCATAAAACCAGACCTATAGATCAATGGAACAAGATGCAGAGTCCAGAAATAAACAAGGCATACATGGTTGATTATTTTACAGAGGTGACAAGAATGTACAACAGGAAAGCACAGTCTTTTCAATAACTAGTGCTGGGAAAATTAAACTGCCACATGCAAAAGAATGAAACTGGACTTTACACCATACACCAAAATTAACTTAATATGATTTAAAGACTTGAATGTAAGACCTGAAACCATAAAAATTCTAGAAGAAAACATAGGGGGTAATCTCCTTGATATCAGTCTCTTGGTGATGATTTTTTTGTAATCTGACACCAGAAGCAAAGGCAACAAGAGCAAAAATAAACAAGTGGGACTATGTCAAACTAAAGAGCTTCTGTACAGAGGTGCCTGGGTGGCTTAGTTGGTTAAGCATCAGACTCTTGATTTCAGCTCCAGTCATGATCTCAGGGTTCTGGGATTGAGCCCTGCACTGGGCTCCATGCTCAGCATGGAGACTGCTTAACATTCTCTCTCTCCCTCTGCCCCCCTGCCCCGCCCCACCACTTGCACACTCTCTCAAAAAGAAAAAAAGAAAAAGGAAAAAAGCTTCCCTACAGCAAAGGAAATCATCAACAGAATGAAAAGGTGACCTATAGATTGCTTGCAAATCATATATCTGAGAAAGGATTAATATGCAAACTATAGAAAGAACTGAGAAGAACTCAAAAAAAAGAACTGAGAACTCAACATTAAAAAAATTTTTTTAATGGGCAGAAGCTCTAAATAGACATTTTTCCAAAGAAGACAGACAGATAGATGGCCAACAGGTAAATGAAAAAATGCTCAACATCCCACTAAGTGTCAGGGAAATGCAAATCAAAACCACTGCATGAGTTATCACACCTGTCAGATGACTGGAATCAAAAAGAAATAACGAATGGTGGTGAGGATATGGGGAAAGGGGAACCCTTGTGCACTGTTGGTGAGAATGCAAACTGGTGCAGCCACTACGAAAAATAGTATGGAGGTTTCTCAAAAAATTAAAAAGAAATACCATATGATCCAGGAATTCCACTTCTGCATATTTACCTAAAGAAAAAAACCCACTAATTTGAAAACATATACACCCCTATATTTATTGAGGCATTATTTACAATAGCCAAGATATGGAAACAACCTAAGTGTCCATCAATACATGGATAAAGAAAATGTGATATATGTACACACACAGGAATATTATTCAGCCATCAAAAAGATTAAGAGCTTGCCTTTTGTAATGATAGACCTTGAAGGCATTACGCTAAGTGAAATAAGTCAGACAGAAAAAGATAAACACTATATGATTTCTCTTACTCATGGAATCTAAAAAGCAAAACAAAGAAAGATTCCTAGAGAACAGATTTGTGGTTGCTAGAGTCAGTAGGTGGAGGTTGAGCAAAATTAGTTAACTGTTTTGGGGGGTACTTTTTTTGGGTTCTAATGAATAAAAAACCAAAACACATAGAACACCATCATGATTTGGAGGTAAGCAAAGATTACAGAAATAGGACACAAGAGGCACTAACAATCGAAGCTTGGTATTTGAAATAATATGGGTGTAATTTTTAAAGATTTTAAGTTATTGCCACACCCAATGGTGGGGCTTGAACTCACAACCCCGAGATCGAGTTGCGGGCTCTACCAATTGAGCCAGCCAGGCGCCCCTGAAATAATATATTTTTTTTTAAATAAAAAATCTCAGGAGTTTCTTTTGCCTCTTGAGAGACCTGAAGTTGCCCCACAGCTGTCAGTACTTACTTGACCCCCACCCACCTCCACTGCCTTTAACAACACGTAGCTTCTTAACTCTCCTACAGAAGGCTTTGTGATGAAACTAGGATCACTTGGGTTGTACAGCAAAGCGGGAAGTTTGCTATGAAGCCCTTAGGCAGTCAAGCACACGGACCAGATACCCTCTCTGTATTTTTAACTCTTGCAGCATCTCAAAGGAGAGCCTTGTAAACCCTTCAAAATCCACGTCTGCCTCTTTGTGTCTGAGAAGTCTAGCCATATTTCTATAGCTGCTTCTCTGCTCCCACAACTTGTTAGCTCTCCACCCAGACTATGTTAAAGGTCCTACTCTTTGTTCCCCACTTTCTGTCAGTCCAGATGGAGATGGGGCCGGTCTGCCTTCTCCTGCGATCTTCCTAAGAACTCCACTGGATTTTCCAGGATCTTCCTTACTTTCCTAAACACTTTCTTTTGAAGTTTCATGTTGGCCAAGAAAGAAAATTGAGTTTTACAAAAAGACACTATAAAAAAAGGTGAAAAAACAAGTGACAAAGACTTAATTCCAGATTAAATAAAGAGTGCCTACAATTCAGTAAGAAAAATAGGACCCGGTATTTTTTAATATGGGCAAAGGATATAACAAAAGCAATTCGAAGAAGAAAAAAACTCCGAAAGGTCTATAAGCACGTGCAAAGACAGGTTTCAACCTTACCAGTATGCAGATACAACAACCATTTTCCACCTCTCAACTGGGGAAAAAAATGGGGCACAGGGAAACAGGCATCCTCACGCAGTTGGTAAAACCATCTGGGAGAGCAACGTGGCGCGCCTATTAAGGTGCTGCGGCCCCACAATCCAGTGATCTGACTCTATGCGGAGAGGCCCACACAGACCTCCTTTTCACCTGCAAGGGTTACATCAGATCCTACGAGTCTTACACACCCTAGGAGGTAAACCTGAGGGCTTTTCACGTGAATCACCTACAAGATAAACAGACCTTAATAGTGACTGACCCAGCAGAACTTCAACGTGGTTACAAGCTAACCAGGTCTCTCTTTTCTTAGGCTTACTAGAAGCCCTGTAGAAAAACAGCGGCGAAGAGTAAAGAAGAGGAGGAGAGAAGAAAAACCCATCCTGTTATTTAACACCGCTGAAGTAATCAAGGTACTTCTAGGTTTTGATCATCTACTGGAAAAAGAGTCAGTGTGAATTGTTCTTCACTCACCCCAAAGCTGGCTTTCATCTGCGCCTGGAGAGCGACTCAGAGGTAGTGCTTTCCAGCGTTTCTCCGGCTGCGGCTTCCAGATGAAACGGCCCTTATGTAGGGCTCCCGGCGGCTCCGAGCTTTGCAGCCTCCCCGAGGCCCGATGACGACGCGCTCACGATCGCCCCCAGCTGCGAGCTTCCGTGCGCCGGGCGGCTTCTGGGACTAGCGTCCTCCCTCTAGTGGTCAGAGCCGCCACCTTTCTCTCCCTTCGGTCGCGAACCCAAGCACCTGAGACGGAGAGGCGGGATCAGCCTCACTCACACCATACACTTACTCCGCGTCTCTGTCCAAACAAGACAGACCTAATTCTGTAAAGCAAGTTAGTACAGCCATACTTCCTTCATCTGTCTATAGGTAATAGGTATGCTTCGATGAGAAACACTTGTTACCACGCTAGCTTGAGGAGGCGGGATGTGACCTCCTAGAACCGGCCGCATCGGAACTGACTTCCACCTGTCCTCTTGTGTGCAGCTGCGTTCGCTGAGCCCAAGGAACCCGTTTCTTGGCTTTCTCGTTCCTCTCTTCACTTGTGTGAACTCCTTTTGCTGGGCACAAACACCTGACTCTCTTTCCTAAAATGTCAAGCGGTCCTGCTAATTCTCATTCTAAGCTTGCTTACCTTGAGTCTGCAAACACGGTCAATGTCCCGCATCACCTTCAGGGTGTCATTAGGAACTTTTAGCGTGAAGAGGTTACCCTGATATCTGCCAGACCTATTTTTGTTCAAGGGAGGAAAATGGGCAATGAGCAACACACGTTGGGGCTCCAGCTGTCCTTTCTATGCTGACAGAGAGCGTGCAAAGGGACGGAGTTTTGGATGTGATTCCCAAAACGTAGAGGTTATTGACTTTTTTCTATCCAAATAAAAAATATAAGCTTTTTGGAGGGAAATGTTAAAAGCTGGCATAACTATATTAAGACAATGAAGTGATGAAGTTTACTTCTAAATTTATAGAAATATACTGCCATCTACAGCAGATTAAAAAATCATTGCATGGGGCACCTGGCTGTCTCAGTTGATAGAGCATCCAACTCTTGGTCTTGGGGTTCAGTTGGAGACCCACTCTGGGCATAGAGCCTACTTAAAGAAAGAAAACTGTAAAAAGAAATCAGTGCAGGTGTTTGTTCCTCCTACTGGAATTACTTACAACCAATCAAACACCTTGAAATATAAATGAATTTATAAGCTATGGTAACTGCCACAAAGAACTTCTAAATGACTGTTTTGTAGCCTTTAATTTCCTCATCTGAAATTTTTTCATGTCTTAAAATTTTCCATTTTTTTCTTTTGAAAATTTATTTTCCCCAACCTTTCCATTGGATTAATTTTAGCAGTTACATTTTTGCCGTCATAAAGCTCTTAATTTTCAATATTTCTTGTTATACATTCTTCTCTCCATGTATACAATATTTTCTCATCTGGGGATATTAATTACATTTTATTTCTCTACTTCCTGCATAATTCGTTTTGAGTTCTCCCTCTCCCCTACCTGTTTGCTCATAGGGACCTCCGTCATTAATGAGGCTTTCTTCGAATGTCTGCTGCTCCTGAGCTGTCGGTTCCCCTGAATAGCAGGGTTCCCACCACACTGACTGGGGCTCAGAGGGGGTGGCAGGGGTTTGCCCATTGGCAGGCTCCCCTGGGCCAGGACCAGGCTGCTCCCCTGGGGACCTCCAGCTATCAGTCTCTATGGGTGTTTTTACCTGGGCATGGTTTTCTTCAGAGAGGAAACCTCTAATCTCCTGCTCGGAGGATATAACTTGGCCGCTAGTTTTCTGGGAATTAAATGGGAGGCCAAGATCACTGTTCAGTGTGCAGACTTTCACTTAATCTTCTGCTTTCAATGTAAGACTCTACCTTCAACTACACCAGGTATTCCTGAATCCAGAGATCCTGATAAAGCCGGATCACTCACCAGCGTTCTGTAGGGTAGGGGGTGAAGGGGTAACATGCTCTAGAGGAAGAGGGTAACTAGGAGGATCTCAAAGCTTTTTTACGGACTTTCATCTGCCTGTGGAGATAACCCACTGTCTCTCACGCAGCTTCTCGGGCTTGAATCAGCTTGCTTCTGGCTGCCTCCCACCGCCACCCATGGGTACTTAGCTTTCATTCTTCTCTGGTTTGTAAAGTTACTTGCTAATTGTTCATTTGCTTTTTAGCTTCTAAAATTACTTTGTCATCTGCCTCTCATTTCTGCTTTGTTTGGGGGTTTTGGCAGTTTTTTGGTCTTGAAACCTCCGTGGTGTCTCTGTAAACAAGGATGTGGTTAGTTCACTGCCTTCAGCTGTTAGCAACCTTAAGCTACGCCTCAGCTTCTGAGCAAGTCTGGAATCCTCTGTCCGCCATCATGGGACTCCGGCAGCCAGCAGTCTTCGCTCCATTGCTCCACCGCAGATCGACCAGCCACATCTCTCCATTTAATCCACAAGCGTATCGCATAGGCTTCCTCAAGTCCTCTGCTGAAATCCAGATACACTGAAACTGTAGTAGTCCTCTGGGCTGCCAAGTCCCTTCCCAGGAAAAGGAGTAGGTCTCCTAAGGAGTATCACTCCTACACGCACACAAGTCAACTAGAATCGTGTCGGGAACATCATACTCCAGTGGTTCCCGGAATCCACCTTTTTCCCACTTCAAATACTCAGTTCATTTGATCATTTTCTTCTTTAGAATACCTCAAAAATTGTAATTTGCAGTTTCATAATATAACAGCAATTGGATTTGGGACTACGGACCTGGGGATGAAACATTTATAGTTCTCCCTTACCATAGCCTCAGGACTTTACTCCTTCTTTTCCAGGCTTTTCTACCTTGTTCTGTTCGAGTATTGTGCTTCTTATAGTGTTAACTACCATATGCATAGTAATTGGACAATTCTATGGTGTTACTGTCTACTTTACACCATCAGACAGTAGGCACATTCCTAATGTTCTTGTTCTGAAGTTTTCAAAAGCCTCTTTATTGTGGATTAGACTTGACACTACTTAAAACTCTGGGACGTTGTCCTTGTTTGCTTTCTGCCCCTTCCTTCTTGTGAAAATAGCCAAAGGCATGAAGGCTAAATGAAAACAAAAATGGAATGACAGTGCATCAGGACTATTTTTGGTGCAAATAACAGAAAAACTCCAACTAGTATAAATTTTAAAGTGGAATTACAGAATTGGGTTTATCTTATACAAAGAACACAAGGGTAAGAACACAGCTTTAGAAAGGATGGGAATGGAAACTGGAAAATCTCTAGGAACCCACCAAGTCTCCTCTCTATCTCAGTTCTGCCTAATGCATAGGTTCTATTTTTCTTGCTCAACAGAAGGGGTTAACTGCTAGTTGGCCAACAGGGAAAGTGGAAATTGTCCTGTTTCAACCCTACAGAAAAACTCCATCTCAATTCTCAAATTCCCAGGGAAGGAGTGAGGAAACTCTTGATTGGTCCAGCTTGGTTTAGGAGACACTCAGCTGAATCAACAGAGACCAGTAGAAAAAAATCTTACTGTATAAAGTGGCTGTCAGGATCCCCTGGCTAAAGTGAGGATGGTAGGTAATGAGTATCAGCTTTTTAAAAGACATCTCCAAAGATTTTTACTATAGGGGCTTTTTTAATAGGCTGATGGCCTAGAGAACAGAAAAAATAACAGCCATTCTCCTTTTTCTAAAATAAACTTATGCTCAACTTCTATGTTGTTGTTATTCTGAATTGGAGTAAGTATGTTCCTGTGAAGGAACTTGCCAGTGATCTTGAAAATGACATTTAATTTCTCATATATAAGATGGAGATGATCAGCAGTAACACCTACCTTGCAGGTGATTCTCTTACGAGGAGCAGAGATAATGTATCTGGAGTATCCAGCACTGTACTTGGCATACGTTAGCATAGTAAACACTCAGCAAATGGTAGCTATGATTTTAAATGCTAAACAAATTCATGCAATGTCAATATTTTTTCTTAAAAGACTGCTAGAGAGGGATGCCTGGGTGGCTCAGTCCGTTGGGCATCTGCCTTCGGCTCAGGTCATGATCCCAGCATCCTGGATTCAAGTCCCACATCCAGCTCCTTGCTCAGTGGGGAGTCTGCTTCTCCCTCGGCCTCTGCCCCTCCCCCTGCTTGGGCTCCCTCACAAATCAATAAATAAAATCCTAAAAAAATGAAAGACCCAAGTTCAATCAAACGCTTATTTAAAAAAAAAAAAAGACTGCTAGGGAGATTTATTGTTTCCTACAAGGCTGTTAAGCACTTCAACTGGAGTCATAGCCCAGTGAGTTTATTTTTTTATTTTTTAAAGGTTTTATTTATTTGAGAGAGAAAGACAGAGAGAGAGAGAGCACAAGCAGGAGGGAGAGGGAGAAGCAGGCTCCCTGCTGAACAGGGAGCCTAACATGGGGCTCGATCCCAGGACCCTGGGATCATGACCTGAGCCGAAGGCGCATGCCCAACCGAATGAGCCACCCAGGTGCCCCAATAGCCCAGTGAGTTTAATTCAAAAGAAAAACTTAGAACACAGAATACTCAATTCCATAGGATTCAAAGATATAAATCTAACTTACAAACTATCAGTTAGCTTTATCATTACCTGCAAATGGCAGAAAATAAAATATATAAGCATGTGAAACAATTAACTTTAATTACAAAAATAGAATTTATTTAAATTATATACACATTTAAATACACACATGCAGAGTACATGATACATTTACTTATTATATACAAATTTTGCTTTTCAACTACAAAGTTCTGTATATAGGATAAAGAGCAGTTAAGAATTCCTAAAAAGCCCTCACTGTACTTCTTTGATCCTAAGTCTCTTATTTCCCTCCCACAATTACACTAGGTCTTATAATCTATATGCACATTTATTACAGCATTTTTCCCCTAAAAAGAAACTCTTGAAAGCTGTTAGTAAACCAATAGTGTATCTTAAAAGTATTGTTATCTTAGGTTCAAGAACATACCATATTTAATAAAAAATTTTAATTTAGTTTTTGTAGTTTATCACAGCAATACTTTATTCGGTACATACAATACCCTAGTCTTCCTACATTCCTAGTGATCTAGAAATGCAAACTAGGTCACATTATTGAATGTTGCCCTCTCTTTTCTATTTTTTTGTCAGAAAGCCACCAACACTGGTAATGCATGTTTTTAATCTGCCTCAGAACAGGATGTTTTGAATTATGCCAGCCTGCCAGGTCTCGATCTATACAACTAAGATACATGCAGGTGAAAAGCAAAAGATTAACTCAATTATGTTAACTCAATTATGTGTCTTCCTACTACATAACCATTTCAAATAATTTTCATAGGAGCCAAGTGAATCACATAATTGTGTTGATATGAGAAAGAGTCCTAATTGGTCTTTCCTTTAATAAGCAACCTCCTTTTCTATGTATTTGAGAAACTGCCTGTGCAATAGCAAAAGAGCACAAATAAGAGGATGATCAACAATGATAATGTAGGCAGAAAATGCAGCAAATATCTCTTTCAAATGAATATGTACTCAAGTTCTGTATTTAAAGAACTGTATTGAGAGGTCACGTCTGCCCTACCACTGTATTCCAAGGACCCATCACAGGGCCTGGTACACAGGTGTTTAATATATAGTACTGAATGCACAGATGAATAAATGGTATGAGTAAAAAATTAGCATATTCAACCCCAAGCTGGCTTAAAGGCTAACATTCTCCATTTCACCTTTGGGGACAATTTTACTAAAAAGTACTAAAAGAAAATGACAGAAGAATGTACAAATTCTTAAAGGAATGATAATTTTGTATATCAAAAGATCATTATCACATATTAAAAATTAAATACACAGATAATTCTGAAATTGTCATTTCCAGTTTGGGGTTAGTCCTAAGCCCTTACACAGAAAATACTGGTCCACACACAGAGCACCAATGCTTCTTTCCCAGTTGAGGTACGCTATATACAGCAATAGGTATACAAGAGCTTTTGAGCCATTCTAATATTCCCGCTGCTCTGATAAATGAGAGACAAGTTGTAGGCAGTATCTCTTCGTAAGTCTAACTGGTCCACTTCTATACCCTAGGAGGAAAAATACATGAATGAGTTCTATTTCAAACTAACAACCAGGACAATTTTATGGCAAATAACAGTTTCATAAGTGTCAGTATTAAAATATTAAAATTCATGATACTATTAAAAAACGTATAAAACTAGATACCTTGGATCTAAATTTTTATTAGGTAATGCTGATTCAGTTAATCACTGTAATAACTATATCATTAAATAATTTAAAACATCTAATCGATAAGTTAAAGAAAAAAGTCTCACCCAGAAGCGAAAGCAGAATAAACTCCAAATGAATGAAGAATTTAAGATTAAGAAAATGAAACCATAAAAGAAAAAAATTATAGTTGAATAATATAACAACATAATCTTGGGTAGGAAAGGCCCTCCTAAATATAATAGCAAAAGTAGAAACTATAAAGGAAAAGGTTAATAGATATGATTTCACTAAAAAACGTAAAACTTACGCATCTAAAAAAGAAATATAACAACACAAATGACTAGATGGGGAAAAAAATACCTGTACTATATAACAGAAAGGCATTTAAAGGACAGGTATAAGAAGGCATACACCAATTTAATATTAATAATTACCCTAGGGGTGTTATTACCTTTTTTTCTACTTAAATAGCAAAGCAATGAACTCAGTGGAGTAGGTTAGATCTATGTTTCTAAAATCTTCCCCAATACAAAATTTTGGAGTCAACTGTAAAAATATCTACAACAATGAAAAAATGATACCTATAAAGCTTAAGGAGCAATACCTAGAGGTACTTATGAAATAAAGAACACAAAAGTGTATATATTTCATCAGCATAATTATAAAAGTATATATTCATTGGTTTAATGACTAACATTGAACAAGGGTAATACAAAACAGTTGTGAGGGCATGTGAGGATGAAAACAGTATTTTTCTTCAGAAATTTAAATAGGAATGAGACTTTAAACACAGATTATCATGGTACTAGCAACACCTTACCCTGTATTACATTATCTTAAACAAAACTATATTTGTACTGGTCTCTCATCTTTATAAAGAAATACGTTAGTTATACTTGAACTTGAAAATGAACAATGGCTATATTACTCAATACTTAGACTTTGTGTCTACCAGCTCATACCTGTAAACCACAGGGGCTACCTTAAGGTAACTGAAATGGTCATAACCATAAGTTGTGTATATCCACATGGTTGCTGATCAGGTCACAAGGCCAGAAAGACAAAGATCTACTTATTGCTGAACACAATTACATAAATACATTCAATAAGGAAAAAATACATTCTAATACATAATTTATTTCACTATCTGGACTACAACATGAGCTAACTGTACTTATTGATAGATGAAATGAAGTGAAAAAAAAAGAAATGAAGTGACTCATACAGTTGTTTTTTTTTTTTTCATAGTTTTTAAAGTAAATCATACAGGGGCGCTTGGGTGGAACTGGTTAAGCACCGACTCTTGATTTTGCCTCAGGTCATGATCTCTGGGTCATGAGATCAGGCCCCACATCAGACTCTGTGCTTAGCAAGAAGTCTGCTTGAGATTCTCTCCCTCCTTTTCCCTCCCTCCCCCTGCTCATGAGCTCTCTCTAATAAATGAATAAAAGCTTAAAAAAAAAAAAAGCAAAAGTAAATCATAAAATACCTCTACCACAAGTGGAGGGAGTTCCAGGGCCTTCTGATAATAGTGGATTGCAAGATGAATCAGCCCCAGTTGGTGAAGGCCACGGCCCAAGTTATAGAATGATTCCTGGCAAGGTCCACGTATACTGAGGTATCGATTAAGAAAGGAAAAGCCCTACCAAAAAGATAAACAATTCAGTATTATAATCATTCGACAAGTATGTATTTGAACCAATATATGTGCCAGGTATACTCTGAACAGAATACAACCAAAAAAAGAGACAGTCCCATCCTAAAAGAACGTATGTCTGTAGTGTAGTTCACATCACAGTGTAGTCAAGAGCTCTTCTGAAGGTATAAAAGATTTTTTTTTTAAGCTAAGAATAAAAATATTCACAGAAAACAAAGCCGAATGTCACAATTGTCAAAGATCCATCACCTCTAAGAACACAGGATTTTTTTTTTTTTAAGGTTCCAAGTTGGCTTTTGCGATGTTAGAGGCCAATAAATTTTTGATTCAAGATATCTAAAACCTTGAGCAAAATATAAAATCTGAGCCCTTAAGGTAATTTTAGAAAGGTTTCTTCTCAGGGAGAAAAAGCTTTCTGGGTAAATAGTACCTTTTTGTAAGTTACCTCTCTTATTAACTTCTTAATCCAAAAAACTTAATTTTTTTTTCCCTGAAAGCCTCTGACTCAAAGACTTTATGGAAAAACTGGTTATTTTAGAGCGCAGCTATAATAATGCAGGTTCCATGTGTGTCACAGTGTCCAAAAGCAACTTGCTTCTTTTCCTCTTCCTGTATTAATTTCCCCCTTTCATGTACCTTCAAATTACCAGCCACAGAAAGTTACAAACTGCAAAAATACAAGTGTTCTATGTTAAGTAATTAAACAAATATATTATCTGTGAATACAGAATATAAAATGCAACTATTCCCTGGGTGATCTGCTTTCTAATAAATGGTCACAAATTTTTCTTCATAAATAAATAATAAAAACTGAATTCTTTAGAATTAAAGCATTTTAGGGATAAAAATAATTATGTTCACTGAAAAAAAATCACACTTTCTGAATAATAAAAGAACCTACTTAATATGACCTCTATGCCACTGAAAATTATGGGTCCCTGTTAAGTAAAGCAGACAAACTATTAGTCTCAGACAAATATCAAATCTTATTTTAAAGTAACAAATTGCAAAAATCTGAGGAAGAATAGTAAGTAATCCCAAATGAACTGTTGCAATCTATATAAACTTGCAAGTCTTTTGATACAATAATAGGATTTGAGTTACCTGCTACATTTAAGAAATTTTTAACAAATTTAGGAGACCTCTGAAACACTCTTTAAGTAATTAGTAATTTAAAAACTAGGTAATGGGGACAGCCACTTTATCTCTTAGGTATTATGAATTATCAAATATAAAAACTACAAAAATATGACAAGATATTTTAATGAAATACAAACAAGAGTTTTTACAGTAAGTATGTTACATTTCAAACATTTTTATCACATTATTCACTAAAGGGTCCAAGTATACACTGTCTATAAAATATTAAATACAGATAAAAGAAATCAATAAAAGATTTTACTTTCATAGTATAATATAAAGGTAGGAAAGACAGTAAAACATATGAAATTAGTTTGTTTTTAAGTACTCTAAAGGGAAACGAACTGGTCACACAGCATGAAGAAATAGATTCATGAGAAATTAAAACAATTTAGGGGTGCCTGGATGGCTCAGTGGGTTAAAGCCTCTGCCTTCAGCTCAGGTCATGATCTCAGGGTCCTGGGATCGAGCCCCACATCGGGCTCTCTGCTCAGCAGGGAGCCTGCTTCCCCCTCTCTCTCTGCCTGCCTCTCTGTCTACTTGTGATCTCTCTCTCTCTGTCAAATAAATAAATAAAATCCTAAAAAAAAAAAAAAAAGAAATACTAAAAAAAAACCAATTTAAGAATCATGGTATTTACAATAAAACTTGTTTTTAGAAACTTTTTTTAATGAAAAATGTTTAACACACACAAAAGTAAAGAGATTAGGACAACGAATTCCCATATACCCATCTCTTATTGTTGGAGCTCTATCCCCAACCAGTTAAAAACTGCTGTTTAACTATAAAAATGATTTGAAATTTAGCCTCTAAATTACTTTGAAGTATATAAATTTTTTTCCTTACCATGCCAAAAAACTACATATTTTAACTATTTAATAATGAGTCAATCCATAAAAATTTCCTATCAGTATTTACCAGAATATATGTTTCATGAGGGCAAGGAATTCTGCCTGTATACTCACTGCTATCTGCCCATTCCCAGCATAGTGCGTGTTTATTACATATTTATTTAATTTATACACAATCCTACATTACTTAATATAGCAAAAGTATCCATTAAGAGAGAAAAAAAAGCATAGAGCAAGAAGTGGACAAATATCACAAATAAATACCCAAGAAAAGGAAAATTTCTGGGTTTTTTGTTTTTACTTTTTATTATGAAAATTTTCAAATATACAAAAGTAAAGAGAAAATTATAATGGACCCCAATAACCAGCTTCAACAATTATCATCATTTGAATTTAGGCTTTCTTTTAACCATTTTACTTTAAAAAACAAAAAATCCTTTACTCAATCCTGCTACTCCATTCAAGCCAACATTTTCCTTCCTTCCACAACTACTTAAAAAACATGTCTTTAAAATGCATCAAACATATAAACATAAAAACAACACAAAAGTTTTAAAGATAACAGTGGTGAACAAAACAGACAGACTCCCTGATCTTTTGGAATTTATACTTTTTGGGGGGGGGGTAGAGAACATGCACCTCGTAGAGGAGGGCAGAGGGAGAAGGAATCCTAAGCAGGCTCTACTCCACTTCTCCAAGATCATGACCTGAGCTGAAATCAAGAGTCAGATGCTTCACCAACCAACTGAGCTACACAAGCATCCCTGGAACTTATATTCTTATTAGAGAACACAAGCTATATAAAAAAGTAAACAAGAATATGAAGACTAATTTCAAATTGCTGTAAGAACCAAGGAAGCTTTAAAAGAGCAATTTGCTGGTGATGACGTAAGGAAACAGTCACATAGCCATGTATTCATACATTATTGTATGTATTTTTATATACGTATTTTAAATGGATTTACAATAAATCGGTCTTCAGGACCTGGAAGGCTGGAGGCCTCAGGGGCTCTAGACTATAAGGAAGCCTCCAGATTCTGCTGTCTTCTTTCTGTATGATCTGGCTGTGTCTCCTTTCTACATGGCTACGTAAGTCTTAGCCAGGAGCACCACGAGATGTTGAGTCCATGAGTGCTGAACACAGGGCAGATGTTGGGAACTCTCACCATGTATACTAAGCAGGTATTACTTTTGAAGCAGGACAATAAAAGCATTAAGTATATTCATTTTTCAAGAACATAAAACCAAGTAATGAGAAATCCAAATGAATTACCTGCACAGTAAGAGCATGTCTCCTTAATACATACTTCTGAGACGCCATGTGAATAAATGTTAGGCCTATACAGAGGCTATAGAGAGGTTCATGGGGATGGGTGCGAAAGGCTTGCACATATTGTCCTGAAAAAAGAACAGTAATGTCAAATGGTGTGACATGAGTATGGTTCCTTATTTCTTCACTTATTCAAATATATTTTATGGCTAAACAGTACTGATTTTTAACATATGCAAGGTATGTTTTCTAAAATACCAACCAGATGCACATTAATTTGAATTTTAAAACAATGCATAAAATATAACAAAATTAGGAGGATTTACACCTATAAATGCATCCTGACTACAAAGATTAAACGTAAGCAACTAAAAGTAACTTTCTTTTAGACACAGTTAGACACTTCCATGTAGAGTAATATTTCCAAAATAAATAATTTATCAATTGTGATCATAAATCTATTTTATGATCTTAAATCTACTTTTATTTTAATTTTTTTAAAGATTTTTTAAAATTTTTATTTATTTATTTGAGAGAGAGAGAGAATGAGAGAAAGAGAGAGAGAGCATGAGAGGGGAAAGGTCAGAGGGAGAAGCAGGCTCCCTGCTGAGCAGGGAGCCCAATGTGGGATTCGATCCCGGGACTCCAGGATCATGACCTGAGCTGAAGGCAGTCGTTTAAACCAACTGAGCCACCCAGGCGCCCCTATTTTAAAAGAAACAAGGGAAGGTGTCTTTGGGCCAATTCTTCTGTAAAATTAGTTGATCTATTTTATAAATTCATATATGATGGATCATGGAGGTGAGAAAAAGGAAAATAGTTGTTTTTTAGATTATGGGTGTTGTTTCCTGAGAAAAGATGTCTTCCTTGCTTCCATGTATTCTATATATCAATTATTTCAAGTCAAAAGCTTAACCATATGAGATAGGGGAATTTTAGGAAATTGTTAAGCAAATTTTTCTTATAAAGGGATGATCTATAACTTGTCATACGTAGATAAAACCTCCATTCTTTCCAGCTTCTATGCCAGAAAGAACTGCACCACAGAATCTCTTTAGCAGCACAGATGGTAGACTGCCATTTGGACTTTCTATTTTTACCTCTGTAAAAGGTCCTAAATATAAGACAACAATATAAATCTCTATTTTATATTTCTTAACATTAAACAAACAATTCCACACACAGTAGAGGACAGTTTCCACACCTGATATTCAAGGTTACTGGCTGAACAATTATAAAAATACCGGCCATACATGAAGAAACACTGAAAGTATTAAATAGCCAACATTCCAGTTGATCCAGAAGTGAACCTGGCAACACTAGCTTTTAGCCAGCAAGAGATACATGCCTCATTTTAAGTTTAAACATTTGGCCAGATATTTTTCTACTTATTTGCTTCTGATTCATTATTACAGAAAATTTCAAGTGATTAATTTTCCCTGAGTTCAATTACAATTAGCAGGCACCATGTAAATAAATCTTGACATAAAGACTTGTCTCCTAGAGGAACAAACTGTCAGCAATTCTTAAATCCTTCTTTGTACTACAGCATATTATAATCAGCTGGCAAAGTATCTGTAATTAATGAAAATTATTTTAAAAACAAGCCGGGGCGCCTGGGCAGCTCGGCTGGTTAAGCTTTTGTTCTTGATTTTGGCTCAGGTCATGAGATAGAGCCCTGTGTTGGGCTCCATGCTGGGTGTGGAGCCTGTTTAAGATTCTCTCGCTTTCTCTGCCCCTCCCCCACTCATACATGCTCCCTCTCTTAAAAAACGGAGGGCACCTGGGTGGCTCAGTCGGTTAAGCATCTGCCTTCGGCTCAGGTCATGATCTCAGGGTCCCAGGATTGAGCCCCACATTGGGTTCCCTGCTCTGCGGGGAGCCTGCCTCTCCCTCTCCCTCTGCCTGCTGCTCCCCCTGCTTGTGCGTACTCTCTCTCTCTCTAATATATAAAAAAATATTTAAAATTTAAAAAAAAAATCAAGTGTAAGCAGGGAGAATTGTTGACCTTTAAAATGAATTATGACTCACTTCAGCCTTTCGAAACCAAAGCTTCATAAGGAAAATATTATCATTGTTGCTAACGGCTACTTACTATACGGGCCAGGCATTAAAAAAAATACTTTATATTAACGCATTTAATTTTCACAATAATTTAGAAGGTAGGTCCAAATATTACCTTCATTTCAGAGATAAAGAAACTGAGGCAGGGAGAGGAAGAATAACTTGTCATGAGGCAGTTGCGATTTAAACACAGGTAGTTCCACTCCAGAGGCCTACCTGCTAATCACCATTTTGTTCACACTTGACAATGTCATGTCCAGGACACTTACCAAGCGCATGCTTAAAACTACCAGATACAAATGCATTGTGTCCATTTAAGACACACAGGGCATGATTATCTGGGTTTTTCAGCATTAGGCGAAGACAGAAGCGATGATGTCGTACTTCTTGGGAGTGCATGGTAACCTGATTGAAAATGTTCCAGAGCTGAGGTTTATTGACATTTTCCATTACCATTACCCTGAAATTGCAGAAAGAGGGTGAGGGTAAAAAATCATGGAATAAGAAAAACTTCTGATTCCTAAGAATGAAATCCTTCAGTGCAGTAACATCTTCCAAGAAAAAGCAGATTGTCTCAATGTATTTAAGCAGAAACATTTACACAAAGATTTTTCCCAGAAAATGCTGCTTAAGTTAGTATTTTTACATCTTGTTTGTTCTTTTCAACAAAACTTTTAAACAACAGCAACAACAAATCAAACAGTTTTAAGTTTCACCGTTTCTCCCCCTGCCCCTACAGCTGCAGTACAATGAACAGGGAATAATAGCTAATAATGTGTGCCAGACATTGTTAAAAGACCTTACATATAATAATTCACTTAACCCTCACAATAATCCTACCAGGTGGTAGTATTACGATATCCATTTTATAAATGGGGAGATTAAGGCACAAGAGGTTAAATATATGAGAGGGGACACCTCTGAGAATCACCAATGAACTGAATCAACCAGTAAGCAACGAGAGAGTCAAAATAAAGCAACTTATTAATTCTTGAGCATAAGAGACTAAGTCAAAGTAAATACACATACTCTTTCAAAGAATCTAAAATAAGCTATTAGAAAATTACCTGATATAGTTGTATGCCTTTCTGAAATTTTTGTCCAGTATTGCAGCAGAAAGACCAAAGTATTCTAGTTCTTTGCGTTTCTGCTTGTCATCATAAAATGAGTAATATTCCAATGAAGAATCCACAAGTAACTCAGCCTCCTGAAATCGGGATAGGTCACACAAGCAATATATGGCCTTCAACAGAAGGTTCCACCAGTCATCTTTTGTCAAGACACTCGTGAGTACAGCAAATATTGCTAAAATGATACCAGTGAAAATCAGTTAGGACACTGTATTTTCAGAAACAGCAGTATTAGAAAATTTCATATGATCAGTTTTAAGGTTAAATTTAGAAACCACAATCCTATGGGCCTGAATTCTTGCCAACACTCTTCTGACAATATGAGAAGTGGATAGTTGCTTGTTTACACTACTTCAACACCATCCTTTCTGCTCTGCTTAACAATCTGCAATCCCAGGTTATTCTTACTTTGGATTTGTCCTCTACAAAGTCCAGCTACCTCACTGATATCTCTCAGTGCTAGCTAGGATATATGGTCCTCTAGGGCAGAACAAGCATGTATTCCATGACTGAGGTCAGATACAGGATTCTACACATACAAAGCATTCAAATATTTGTTTAACAAAGGACTTGAAATTCATACTTTGAGATTCAGACTGTTCTTGATCATTTT
Organism: Potos flavus; assembly: GCA_028534135.1. Classification (NCBI taxonomy): domain Eukaryota; kingdom Metazoa; phylum Chordata; class Mammalia; order Carnivora; family Procyonidae; genus Potos; species Potos flavus. The sequence continues at coordinate 138,911,078 of CM052883.1, forward strand.
ATAATCTTAATTTTCTTTTCTCCACCTCAAAATTTCCTTCCTTAAAAATCTTGCCTTATTTGTCTGAAAGAAGTCCCTTTTTTATAAATTTGTAATTCTTGAGAAACATCAAAAGCCAGAAAAATTTTTTAGTCTTTGACCCAGAATTCTGAGACTCTATCCTACAATAGTAGTAAAAAATATATATATGGATATATAGGCATGAAGATCTCACTACAGTTATCATCTATAAAAGAAAATTATCAGAAGCAACCATATATCAAAAAATAATAAGGGAATAATTAAAGTATGGAACTGCTATCAATGGAATATTACACATTCCTTAATGATAACAGCTATGAAGAAAAGAGCAACATGAGAAAACATCTGTGAGAAAATACTGAGTGAAAAAATTAGAGTACAAAGATGAATGTAACATAAAGAGGCCTTGTATCCTATTCTGGTACACACCAGTGTAATGTGATCCCCACCATCAGGAAATGAACTAACAAAAAAAACCTTATGAGCCTAAGAAAAACCAACAATGGACCTGAGATGAGAAAATACTGAAAGAGAAAACCAGGAAGGATCACGTATACAGAAAAATATACCTTAAGGAAATATAGTCTTAAACACATGAAGCAGAGTATACATTTGGGATGCGCCCAGAATCCATGGACTATTAAGATGGCAGGGCTCTGAGGCATTTATGCCTAGATTATGAGCAGCTGACCCTCATTCCTCTCCTGACTCTCCTCCCCTGCAAAACCTTGCTTACTGTTAGGTCCTTATAATGCGCTTACAGAGATTCAGCTCTTCTGGATTCTAAAATCCTATCCCATGGCACACTGCCATGCCTGTAACAATTATTTAACAAATGTATATTGAATTAATTAACAATGAAATAATTTTCTGACAGACTGATACTTCCAGTTTAGACTCTTTTCAAGTTTTCTGAGTAATAACCTCACCCAAACATACTTGATGCATTACCAGCTAAAAACAGATGCCTTTTAAAGTCATATTACTTGAGACTAGGTCAAAGCAAGAGTTTTTGTTTCAGAGTTTCTCTGACTATTGCAACATTTTCAGAGTTTCTATGTTTTCAGAGTTTCTCTGACTATTGCTACATTTGTCAAAAATGAATTTAACAGAGAATGAAACATTTAATTGAAGTCACTGGGCATATATAGTAATTTATATTGCCATCTAATCTTCACAAATTTCTTAAAATAAGGTATATTTTCTTCTTAAAAAGTCAAAAGCTCTGTTTAGTTTTTCTCACAGGAAGATCCAAGCAGATGTTTTCCTTTTAATTTTTAAAAGTTAAAGTGTTTACATAACCTTCTTTTTCTTTTCTAACATCAAATGAGTTTATTATACTTAAGGAATCTGGATTAGAAAATTTCATTTTATTTGAAAAGGGTATATAAGCAATTAGGTTACTATCAGTTGATACTTCATGAGTATTTTATGTAATAAAGCAAATGAAAAGAATTACCTTTTGCATCACAATTTGCTGTCTCTTGGTCACTGTTGTCTGATATTTTGTCTCTTGACACTTTAATAAGGTAGAGATGCCTCTCTCCAGATTTGGAACTAGATATCAAACAGACTTGGGCTCTATTCATTGCTACCTGAATTAAAGATAATAATTTGATATTATTTTACTCATACAATTTCTTTTTAATATTTTATTTCTAAGTAATCTCCACACCCAACGCAGTGCTCAAACTTACAACCCCAAGATCAAGAGTTGCAAGCTCTACCAACTGAGCCAGCCAGGTGCTCAGGTCATATAACTTTTTAAAGAAAATCTATTGGAGGGGTGGTGTGACTGGGTGGCTCAGCTGGTTAAGTGTCATGATCTCAGTCCTGGAACTGAGCCCCACATTGAGTGCTGTCCTCAGTGCAGAGTCCCTCTCCCTCTACTCACACGCTCACTCTTTCTCTTTGAAATAAATAAAATCTTAAAAAAAAAAAAGAAAGAAAGAAAAAGAAAATCTGTGGGACACAAGTATTGCAGGTGTGCCCGAAATCTTTAGTAGGAAAAAAAAGGCCAAATTATTGTGTATTTAAACACCTAGAAGAGAATGGATAGACTTATTTTTTCTTCCTACCAGAGGAATTTAGATCACACTTTAGTAGGGAAAAAGAAGTTATGTAAATTAACTTACATACACACACACACACACACACACACACACACACACACACACACAAACTACTTCCCTACGAAAACACTAGACTCAGAAATGATGTCACGTATGGAAAAGCGAACAATTCTGGCACATGGTAGTGTTCAGAAGGCCAATAATTGATTATGCTATGGTTCTCACTTTTCTACATAGGTACTAGCAAAGATTTTATTTCACTTACTCTACAGTTAAGTTTACACTTTCATGTAGAACTTTCAATTACAGTTCACCCTTGAACAACACAGGTTTGAACTGCACAGATTCACTTATACATGAAATTTTTATAGTATAGTACTGTAATGTATTTTCTCTTCCTTCTAATTTTCTTAACATTTTTTTCTCCAGCTTCCTTTATTGTAAGAATACAGTATATAATACATACAACATACAAAATATATGTTAATCAACTGTTCACATTATTGGTAAGGCTTCCATTTAAGAGTAGGCTATCAGTAATTAAGCTTTTAGGAAGTCAAAAGTTATACATGGATTTCCAACTGTGTTAGCGTTGATGCCCCTAATTCCCGCATTGTTCAAAGGTAAACTGTACATACAATTAACCTCTAAGTCTTCTGTCTATATATGACTTTCATTTTTAAAAGTTCAATAGCTATAATCTATGTTTAAATCAAATTTGAAACATTTAAAAAGTCAACAATGCTAATATACAGAAAGACCATTACCCACCTTTAAAAGCATGGCTAACATGGTAAGTAAGGTGTCCACATAACCACACATTTTGCCTTGAGAAAACAGCAGAGTAGAACGATGCAGCAATAACTTCAGTTCCTAAATAAATGAGCACATGATAATGAATATGACAAGATTCCTTTCTGCAAGTTGTTTTGTTTGCACAGAAAAGTTTTATTTTAGAAATCAAACCTTAAGAACATTTGCTTTATGATCTTTCACAACTTAAGATCCAATATTTTAGATACTGTAATTTGTAATGTCTAACAAGAGGCTGAAACTTAAGATTCAAAATCACTTTTCAAAAATGCTGAGGGGTGCCTGGGTGGCTCAGTCGTTGGGCATCTGCCTTCGGCTTGGGTCATGATCCCAGAGTCCTGAGATCGAGCCCCACATCGGACTCCCTGCTCAGCTGGAGGCCTGCTTCTCCCTCTCCCACTCCCCCTGCTTGTGTTCCCTCTCTCACTGTGTCTCTCTCTGTCAAATAAATAAATAAAATCTTAAAAAAAAAATGAATTTAATACACTAAAATAAAATTTTTGGATATACACTGTAGAGACATCTTTAATGAAGAAAAAAGTTCAAAAATATAATCTACCAAGAAAAACTTCCTTTTATGTGACAGAGCCTACCTGCTGTGCAGCATTTGCATCTTGTGCTAAAGTATCTGGATCATACATTGGTTCCAGAGCTTCCAGAGCTTTCTCAGGACGACCTAGCTGCTGCTGAAGGGTGGAAAGTGAAATTCTTGCATCCAAATGAAGGGGGGCCAGATCAACCACTTTGCCATAGCTTTCTGCAGCACGTTCCATATAGCCTAAGGCCTTTAAACATTCTAAAATGATGTTAAAATAAAGCATAAATATGATCTACAGATTTGTAAGCTTGCCAAGATTATTTTTCCATTTTAAAGAAACTTTACAGCAGTACAAAAATTGTAACAAAAATGAAATGCTTATTTCTAGTACTTTAAAACAACTAACCCTTGTAATCTCTATCTATTGATTGATCAATCTATCGATTTCTCTACCTAAATCCAAATAGCTACAAGGATATAAACAACATATACATACACTTTGGCGTTCTGCTTTATTCACTTAGCATTAAACTTTCAACACTTCCCACATCTTCCTTACCATTTTGAATGGTTATAACATTCAACTGATTATTTTTACCATATTATCTGATATTTAGGTTATTTCCAAATTTTTACTCTAATAAATAACACTGCAGTAAACATTTTCATGTATATAAGCCGTAGTTTAAAAACTGGCAAACCAATTTAGCCCACAGATGTGTTTTTTAAGCCACAGTGCTGTTAAAAACAATACATGGTCTACGTTTTTTAAAATTAGGATTTTTATCCCAAGTTACTGGATTTTTTCCAGTATTTTTTCCAGATTTTTTTCTTTTGAACAATATGGATTTGAGAAACAGCAGCAGCATCCTTTAGAGAGGATTCTCCAGTTCTCCCCCCACCCTTGAGCCTCTTCACTTGCCCACTTCACTCATTTTGTTACTTGCCAGCCTCCTAGGTTTTGTGATTCCCCAATATAAGCTGCCTCCTGTCATACTCAATTATTTCCTCAGGATAAGTTCTCAGAACGGTGATTATTGGGCTCTATTCCTCAAATTTTATGTCAATTAATCATTAAGTTCCATCAGTTGAACTCTCCATTGTAATAGTGACAACACTAATCTAGGATTTTTTCATCTCATTCCTTTTTCACTGCAATTACCTCCTAAAATGGTACTTTTGCCTCCAACTGCTTTCTTAAATCTCAAATTTCTCAACTCTCTGCTGAGTATCATCTTTAGGTTAAACTTTGATAACAGGCAATAAAAACTCCAACTCCCTGCTCATGTCTTCAAAATTCAAATACCACAAATAATGTAAGTTTTCATGATGGTATCACATTTGTATTCATGTTCAGTCATCCAAACAGTAAAGAGTTTTAAGTGTTTTTTTGCAATTTCATATCTGTGATATGTCTCAAAATAACCCAAATTGTCAATCAATGCTTCTCTAGTTATAGAGTACTTTCGACCATTATGTAATATTTTAAGAACTATTAGAACTTTCTGCCATCATGCAGTATTTTAGACAAAGACTATTCAAATTTTAATGCATCTTTTTGTGGATTCAATATAAAATTCTACTAGAGTATTTTTTGGCTTTCATACATTTAAGAAATCTAGTTGTTTTTCTTAAGCTATTTTCTCTACTTTATTTCAGATTATTATAAATTTAGATACAATAAAATGAAGATATATAAAACCCAATCTTGAGCATATCTGCAGCTCAAAGAACACTCAAAATAGATTAACTTTTTTCTCAAAATAACATATTTAATATAAATTCATTAAAAGTCTTTAAAATTAAACTGCACGCCAAGTCTGACAATCTATTACTAGAAATTGGAGCCTATGGTTAAGATAGGTAAAAGAGATGTACAAAGTATTTTTTAACACAGACATGTTAGTCTACTTCACACTGGTACCATTAAATGAATCATTCTTCCAAAGCATTAATGTGGGGGAAATCGTGTAGTGGCATACCAAGACAATTTACAATACTGACATTCATAGGATTACTGAATCGCTATGTTGTACACCTGAAACTAATGTAACACTGTATGTCAACTATACTTAAAAAATAAGCAAACAAAAAAACCTGACTTACAAAAACTGCCCTGAAACCAGAAACTTTCACTTTCACTAAGACATTAATATTTTAAAATAATTATTACCATCTTGGGAAAGTAAGCTCTTGCCTGCTTATATGATTAAAACTTCTCCCTCCCACAAAAAATTATTACCTGCATGCCGAAGCCAAACTACTGCAAGGTTGTATCTTTCAGAGCAGACTAGTGCACTAAGGAGGGGAAGTGCAGAATTATATTCGCCAACATCCAAAAAAGCTTCAGCGACATCTAGATAGAGGTCTCCCATATCTTCAGGATTCTGTTCCACTAGTGTTGTCAAGAGAGGCTAGACCCCAAAATAAAAGGCTGAAGTCAAACATTCATTACAAATATGTATATCTATACATATTTCTCTTTTTACATACCTATCAGTTATCTGAGGCAGCCTAAAAGGAGCAAGGCTTAATAAAAACAGCTTTAAATAATCATTTTTCTATTCATGTCTGTATCTCTATTAAAAAGAACTCCTACTACCATCATTCACTCATTTAACACATTACTTTTGAAGCCTGTTACAAGCAGACATGGTAGGAGCAAGGATAACACTGACCCACTGTGCTCTTCCTCTGTCAAGTTAAACATACCCAAGCTTCAGGGCCCCTGTGTTTGCTGATACTTCTGTTATCAATCAAATGTCACCTTTTCAGAGAGGCCTTTCCTGACCACCCTATTTAAAACAGCAACTCCTCCTACCCTAATATTCTCTCTCTTCTGTTTGATTTTCTTCCAGAGTATTTATCTCCAACTAACACCCTGTATTTTACATACTTATTTTATTAATCTATTTCATCCTATTAGAACAAAAGATCCATGACTGCAGGGATTTGTATATTGTATTCAATATCTTATCCTAAGGTCTGCAAAGTAAATGCCCAATAGTTTTTTTTTATTCAATGAAATACTTAGTCCAAAGTTGGCAAAAGAGAAGAGCTGTCAGAATTTACCAACTGTCTAAAAAGCCCAATCTCAAATTATGATCTCTGGACTGTTCTCATTTAAAAAGAAAAACAAATTATTGCAAGCCCTGTTCAGCTTTTATAAGATATGCACACACAAATAATTTATGCTTACGGTGACTTCCCGGTTATTGAAAAATGTGAAATTTAGGGTAAACTTATAATTTCTTACGATTTCCTGTCAAAGAAAATAATGAGGATTTGATCTGAAGTATCTGAAGTGCAGATCTTAATGTTACTTACATTAAGTGGTTCAAGAATGTTGAGATGTACAAGGCAGACCATCAACTTCACCGTGATATCTATTGGCACACCATCAGGTATAGTGCAGGTAACATTCTCACCAGCTTTGGATTAGACAGACAGACAAAAAGCAGTTCCTATATGCAACCTTAGAAAGTAGACAAATGAAGCAAACTACATCTTCTATGTATAATCTCATTTACTTCATTCAGGGTAAATGATTCCATAGTCAATTCTAATTTGACCAACTCTATTACTAGGTTTTTATACTTCCTTCAGTCTGTCAGTAAAGAAAAGAAGGAAGGAGAGGTGGATCAATGAAACAGCAAAATATATTAAACAACAAAATGACTAATATATCTATAATTAAAACCTGAATGTAACTCTTTTTCCTTAATATTTTCAAAACAACGGACAGCAATAATTTTCAACAGGAATGTAACTTTTGGGATAAAAGAACCTAAACAGAAAATATGGCTGCAAAACAATTTGAGACATGGCTCTAGGTTAGATCAGGTCCAAGAAAACTATCAAAACTGGCAAATTTTTCAGATGCCCTAATTCATGCTTTCATGGCATTACAATTCCTACTCCACTGTACTAGAGTTGTACTCCAATCTACTCATTCATATCACCTGTAATACTCAAGATCCTCAGCCAAAGCACCCTATCTAATTCTATCCATACCAAGTAGTGTTCTCACACCCTGTGACCTCTCTGTCTGAAATGTACTTCCGCCTGGGTGTTTTCTTAAATTATACTTCTAGAAACCTTCTCTGATCTTAGTATATTGCTCTTCTCTATTTTCCCATAATGTTAGGTTTACTACAGAAATTATCACACTATTCCTCCTATAATTAAACTGTATATACTTCATTTGAATCCCACTTCCCCTCCGAGGGCAGGAAATATCATATTCACCTGTATATTCCCCAAACACCTAGCATAGGACTTTATAAGAAACTCTTCTCATGGACGTCTGGGTGGCTCAGTGGGTTAAAGCCTCTGCCTTTGGCTCAGGTCATGATCTTAGAGTCCTGGGATCGAGCCCCACATCAGGCTCTCTGCTCAGCGGGGAGCCTGCTTCCCCCTCTCTCTCTGACTGCCTCTCTGCCTACTTGTGATCTCTGTCAAATAAATAAATATAATCTTTAAAAAAAATAAAAAGAAAAAAACTCTTCTCAAACTGGGTTTTTCATTCCCTAACAACTTTCCTCTTCAATATTCATCTGCCCCATGTCTCATCTTGGGCCTTGTTCTCTATGAATTAGCACACCAATTGATTCGTAAAAATGAATTACTACTTTTCATTGGCATGGATCATTTAAATAAAAGGGTTTTTGATTTTGCATAATTATGCCTTAACCCAAAGGATTATATGATGATGGAATTTGTAGGCACCAAGAGAGGCCAGGGAGGGAGCTATTCTGAAGCAGGCAGTACTTTTTTTTTTTTAAACATCAAATATTTTTATTGAGATTAAAGAGAGCCTTTCAAGTACCAAGTGCCTCCCCCTTCCCCACCACCACCAAAAGCCTCATGGGGTAGAGGTAGAACGTATTACATAGGAATTTTCTTACAAGAACAGGGACATCTACTCTGCCCACAGAGTTCAGTTTTGTTACAACCTCAGATAGGGTCTTGCATACTAATATTTTCACACAACAGTTAACGGGTGTGATACAAAGAAAAGAGAAGGGATGAGGAAGAGAACTGAAAGAGACACTGTAAGCCACACTTCGGATATGACTAACTAGATCCCTGTGTATTTTAAATTTTCAAACAAGGGACAACAATCATTATTAGTTTCTACTTTTTATGTGAATGCTTAAGTTTGAAGTAGAATTTTTTTCAATGAGAGTATTTTGCCCTTTTTGAAAATTAAATTGCTTTAGATCTAAAGGTTTTTGATATGCTGTTCAGTAATCTATTTTTTTTTCACATGTCACTAAAAAGACCCCAGAAAATGAGAAATGCCATGTTCAAACAGATGTACTGAGAAATAAAAAGGGACTGAAAAGAATTTTTTAAGCAGATTTCTTGTGAGTAAATATTCACAAGAAAAGATACAAAATTTCTATGAGGAAAAAAACGCTCTGGGAAAACTTGTTACGAGAACATTAACTATAAGTTTCAAAATGCCACATTATAAACAAGAGAGGATTATGTACACTATTCTATGCAGAGAAAACTACAACCTTTATTCTCTTCTGAAGTTCCTTCTTCTGAATTTTTTTCCAGCACAATTCCAGAAAAATCTGTAATTACCTAAAAGAATGGAGGAAAAAAAGGAAATGACACAACAGTTATACATGAAAAACCTTTTCACAATGCAAAGATTTGTATAGTTAATTCAAATAATCCTTATAACCTATAAACGGACTACAAAAAGCAACAGTAAGTCTCTTTAAAATAAGGATCCACTGTGATATATTAACATGTTTATATCATATGAACTAATGCTTAAGATATAGAATTCCTCCATATCAAACCAAACTACTTTTTCCAACAGTTTAGGAACTGAATCATAGCAATTAGTCTGGTTGTTGAGTCCTGCTACCCTCAAGTACAGACTTTTCTGGCATCTGTGATAACGGTGAGAGATTTTATCATATAACTATACGTTATATTTCATTTGGAATTACTACAGAATCTAGAAATCTTTTTCGATACAGATTTTAGATAATTTAGTATATAAGTAGCTTAATATATATAACTAAAGTGAGGAATTGTCAATTTGTAAGAATTTCTAAAATGCAGAAATGTGTCCAAAATCTAACAGTGAAACATATTACATTTTCCTACCTCCAAAGCTTTGTCATAATGTTTGTTAGAAATGTATAGTTCAGCTGCTATGTTAACATCTTCCATGGAGACAAGGCCCTGATGTTTTGAGAAAGCTTCTTCAATTATATTAATAGCTGAAGTAACATCATTGGCTTCATAGTAACTCCTAAAAAAAAAAACAAATGACAAAATGGATGAATATTTAATTCAGATTATAAAACTCTTATCCTTGCTTAGACCACCTATTAACTATGATTTTATTTTCTTAAAATTGGGGAAGAGAAAAACTTTTCTTTAAAATCACAATCACAGGGGCACCTGGGTGGCTCAGTGGGTTAAAGCCCCTGCCTTCGGCTCAGGTCATGATCTTGGCGTCCTGGGATCGAGCCCCACATTGGGCTCTCTGCTCAGCAGGGAGCCTGCTTCCCCCTCTCTCTCTGCCTGCCTCTCTGCCTACTTGTGATCTCTCTCTCTGTCAAATAAATAAATAAAATCTTAAAAAAAAAAATCCTAATCACAGGGGCACTTGAGTGGCTCAGTGGGTTAAAGCCTCTGCCTTCCGCTCAGGTCATGATCTCAGGGTCCTGGGATTGAGCCCACATCGGGCTCTTTGCTCAGCAGGGAGCCTGCTTCCCCCCACCCCTCTGCCTGCCTCTCTGCCTACTTGTGCCTCTCTGTCTCTCTGCCTACTCTCTCCCTCTGTCAAACAAATAAATAAAAAATCTTTAAACATAAATAAATAAATAAAATAAAATCATAATCACAGCTAATGCAGAAAAAAATGGGCAACATCAGTATGACAATGTCATCATGCCAAGCATTTCACTCTCCAAAAGCTACCTCATGTCATTCCAGCTCGTTCCCCCATCACCTTATTCCAAGAACTCTTCCACCTCAGTGGAATCTACAAAGCATGTGTCTACCTGTTTCACTGTCCTGCTGCTTCCTTCCTCCTTCTCCACAGACCATCATTATAATTACTCCCTTGCACACCTCCTAACTTCTCCTGCCCCTCTCTCCCTTCTGATAAATTCATGTGATAAAACCCCAACCCTTGTTAATTAAAATATGCCTACTCTTCAACACCACCTCTCCAGCTGACCATGCTGACTGGAATCACTCTAAATTAATGATCACAAGCCTCAAGTGGGCGCATGGTGCTGATCAGCAATGTTGCTCCAGTACTTTTCAAATTCGAATATGCATGCAAAGTAACTGGGGATCTTGTACAAAGGCATATTCTGATTCAGCAGAGCTGGGGTAGAGCTGAGATTCTACATTTATGACAAGCTCCCAGGTGATACAAATGCTGTAGCAAGGCTCCAAGGACCTAGACAACTATTTCTCATACCTCTAAACCTCCAAAACTCTGATCCTCACTCTCAGCTGATAACCTTGCTTCTTAGTTTGCAAAGACAACCAGATCATAACGTCTCACATATTCCCAACCCGTCTTCCTACTACACATACCCATGGCTGTATCTTCCACCTTCTCCACTTATAAGGGCAAACCCCAACTAGATCCCATTCCCTCCAACCTACTCAAGGATATCACTCAAGCAATCATCCCTTCTCTCATGAATCTTCAATGTGTTTCTCAATTCTGGATTATACCAACTGAATACAAATACACTGTAATTTTTCCCAACTTAAAAATTACCTCTTATCCCTACAACCCATACCAATTATCTCCCCCATTCCTCTGCTCCTCTTATAAATTTATCCAAAGAGCTGCCTATCCCTCAGGAACTCCCACCCCATCTCCAATGTCAATACTCAGTACTCATTTTACATGCTATACCTGGACGATTTCAAAAGATGATCATCCCTCCTCTTTGAAGTGCTTTCTTCAATATTTCTAGAATATCACGCTCTCTTCATTTCCTCCTACTTCACTGTCCATTTCCTTTCAATCTCCCTGCTGTTTCCTCATCTTCCTGATTTTATAAACACTGCAGGACCTCAGGGTTTAGGCCTCAGAACTCTTCCCTCGTCTGTCTGTGTCTATCTGTCTCTCTCTCTCACACCCCAACCCACACACAAACACCATTTCATATCAGAAAATTCTGCGAGCTCGGCCTTCAAAATACATCCAGAATCTGATTACTTCTCACCACTTCCTGCACTTTTATCCTGGACCAAACAACTATCATCCCTTTCATAGATTGTTGCAATAATTTCCTAACTGGTCTCTCTGCTTCTGCCCTTACCACTCCTCAAACTATCCTCAAAATAACAGAACCGATTTAAAGGGTTTCTTTGATTTTGTTTTTTTAAAGATTTTATTTATTTAATTGACAGAGAGAGACAGCGAGAGAGGAAACACAAGCAGGGGAAGTGGAAGAGAAAGAAGCAGGCTTCCTGCCGAGCAGGCATCCCAAGCGGGGTTTGATTCCACATGACTGGAGCCAAAGGCAGATACTTAATGGCTGAGCCACCCATGCGCCTCCTGATTTAAAGTTTAAGTCAAATTATGTCACTCTTCTCAAAACCTTCCAATAACTTCCAAACTCATTCAGGGTAAAACTTACAATTGGTAAGGTAAAACACTTACAATGGCCTGAAAGGGCCAAGTAACCTTTTCCTGATGCCTCTCTGATCTCAGCTCCTGCTATGTTCCCTTAAACCTTCAGCTTTTTCCCAGAGCATACTTCTGCACTTGTCATTTACTTTGCCTGTGACACTCTTCCCTAAATATCTACTCCCATACCTCCTTCAGTTTACTTTCAGGTCATTATGATCATAACATAGGGAATTGAGTCCTTCTCTAATCACCCTATTTAAAATAACATACCCCTATACTTCAGCTTCCTATCCCTTCTCTGCTTCATTTTTCTTCATATCCTTTATCAACATCTGACATATATATTTGGTTGTTTCTGTTTATTGCTTGTCTCCCTCAACTAAAATGTAACCTCCACAAGGGCAAGGAAAATTAAAACTCATTCAAAACCAGATCTCCTGGTGTTTTATACACTGCCTAGCACATAATTTATATTTAATAAATATTTCTGAAAGAAAAGTAGCATCTGAGAGACATCCTAATAAACTGAAGTTAGGGTAACATAATTCCGTGTAGGATGACCTCTACGGCAGTGGCAAAACTATTCATCCTCACCTTTTCCCAAAAAAATATTATAAATAATACAAATGGAAAACAAATTTACTATCACAGGTCAACTAATAATTCATAAAATAGAGGCTTAGTGGGCTAATCACTATGACAGCTAGAGATGTGACTAATTAATAGCATATAACCTGAAAAGTTCCTCAATGCTTATTACATACACCAGAGGATCAACTTACGGTTGCCCTGCCTCAACACATTACTTAAAAATGCTTCTAGTATTCTTACATAACCCATTCTTATGATAACAGGGAGTGATTTCACAGCTAACCATCTTCATGACAATGACCACAAGGTTAACAGGGCTAATTCCCTAAGATACCCAGATGAAGATGGTTGATCCTAGGCTTCGAAACCATATAACTGATATCCCTAGAATAGAGAGTTTATGACAAGACATTATTTAGCCAAATGTTTCTTGCTCGGCTTTGATGTACAGCATATTGGAGAAGTAAATGCAGTAGTACATAATATTTTAGAATAAAATATGTACCACAGCCAGTAGCATGTGTCAACTCTAAGGTACTTATTCTAGTACTGACTAAAGATAAATGATTATTAAAAAAACCCAGATCATAAACATTTCATTAGCACATTTACAACACATAACTTCAACTAAGTTATGGAAAACTGGCAACCTAATCATCCTTTTAGAACATGCCCCATTTTTAAGCTTCTGAACACTTGAAGGCAATTGTATACACAAATTTTTCTAAGTAGCCACACAGATGACTTGGAAACAGAAAAGTACAAAAAAAAAAAAAAAAAACAACCAAAAAACCCTCTATATTTAAGCACATTATAAAAATAAAGTAAAACACTTCTTTGAACCTCAATAAAAAATAATAAAAATAGATTTTACTTCAAATGTATTTTGATTTGTAAAATAAGATGATTAATAGGAGCATCTAAATATACTCCAAACTTACTTTGCCATATCTCTAGCCAATTGCATAAAACGTTCTCCATCAGATGGAGATAAAAGGTTTAAAATACGCCTATAACCATCCATTGCCATCTTATGATCTCCCATCTGTTCATAAAGGCTTGATCGCTCCCACAGATAACGGACATTAGTAGGTTCATATTTAAGAGCTAAAAAGAAAAAAAAGAATTACAGATTTACCACAAAAAGGGGTTCATGATACCTGGGTGTGACCAATCCTCTTTTCAGAAAATTTAATAAACACTAATTCTCCAATAGAGCTAAGCGGGTTATTCTGGAACAAATCTACTTTCACAGGAATTCTCAATTAGATTTAGTCTAAGACCAGACAGAACCTGAATCTATTAATCTTCATTTGGTCACTCTACTGTGATATTAACCCTCAAGGAATAGCTTAGAACCAATAATGATCTCACCAGGAAATTGAAGGTACTGTTCGTGTATCAACTTTTGTGCTGTATTAGATCACAATATAAAATTGCTGATAAACATGAAAGCAGAGAGACCCCAAATACTTACCTCTAAGATGCCAGAATATAAGGAATAACTATACTTAAGCTAACATCACCCCAGAGTAGTAATTACAATTATCAAAAAATCTATTATGTAACATTATATCAAACAAAATCAGAAAAACATTTTAATTACCTTTAGTGTAGCAAAATATAGCCTGCTTAATATTGTCTTGTTCCAGAGACATTTCTGCCAATCTAACCCATTCTTCGGTGTCACTAGGATTTAAATGTGCAGCAATCAACTCAAACTGAAGAGATTTTTCCATGTCACCTTGGTCCTCATATATCATAGCAAGAGTAGAAAATGGTTCATAAGCCAGAGGAGCTATAATGAATAAAAAAACAAATTCTACTGGCTGAAGAAAGAGGCATGAGATGACATCAATCCCATGGTTCAAACTATGGATCCTCTTGTTAATGTTTACTCTTTATTTATTTTTAAAGATTTTATTTATTTATTTGATAGAGAGACACAGCAAACAGTGAGAGAGTGAACACAAGCAGGGGGAGTGGGAGAGGGAGAAGCAGACTTCCTGCTGAGCAAGGAGCCTGATGCGGGGCTCAATCCCAGGATCCTAAGATCATGACCTGAGCCGAAGGCAGCCACTATCGAGTGAGCCACCAAGGTGCCCCTAGCGTTTACTCTTTAAACGTCTAGCAGAATTATACAAACTACTTAATAGAATTCAGAATAAACATTAGGTCAAATTTGCTTTATTTCATTTTCATACACGATTTAGTGTTTTAACATTATTGTGTCTGAGCAAAGTGTAATTTCATGAAAAACTCTACTCTCCACCATGCACCCCTCATGAAAATTTCCATTTGCCAAGGTTCAACATGGCTCAATAACTCAGCAAATTCATCTCAAAGAACATCATCACATCAGTGTTTATTTAATCTTCATGATCCAACAACCACAGGCGTATGGGATGAATGGACTAAGGATAGCTAAACTGCACCTAAACTGAGGATATCAAAGTGAATAGCTAATCTACATTTCTGAAATGTTTCTGAAATGAAATTTGAAGATCACAAGGGATTAAAATAAAAGATAATTGTTAAAAATAAACAATTATAAACTGGAATAAAGGAACAGATAATATTGGAAAGTAGGAACCAAACAAAATATCTGCAAGGAAAAGTTTGGTTAATCGTGTTTCTGATGGAGTAGAAAAGAAAAAGCAGTGACCTCAAATTATCCTAATGAGTAATCTAGGAAATTTTTTTTTTTTAAGTCAGCTCTATACCCAACATGGGGCTTGAACTCATGACTCCAACATCAAGAGTTGCATGCTCTACCAACTGAGCTGGCCAAGTGCCCCAACCCAGGAAATGTTTAACAAGACTTTCAGGAAGGTTGGCTGGAAAGATGGCAGAGTAGGAGGACCCTAACCCTACCTCATCCCATGGATACAACTAGATAACGCTCATTCCAGCATAAATAACCCAGAAAATGATCTGAAGACTGGCAGAACAAATGCCACAATTAAAAGTAAAGAGGCCACCTCAAAGAAGGTAGGAAGAGCAAAGACACAGTCTGGGAGAGAAATGGATGGGGCTGTCCATAGTGGAAAAGAAGCCAGTAGTGCAGAGAAGGGTGAAAAACAGACTTTTACAGTGAAGAGCCCAAATGAAAGAAGAGGACCAAACTACAGCAAGAGACCAAAGCAAAACAGGTGTAAGTAATATGTACGCCTGATAGAGAATTTAAAGTAATGATCATAAAGATACTCACTGGACTTCAGAAAAGAGTGGAGGACACGAATGAGACACTTAATACAGAGATAAAAAAGAACCAATCACAAATCAAAAATATAATAAATAAGATTACAAATACACTTGATGGTTGGGGCGCCTGGGTGGCTCAGTTGGTTAAGCGTCAAACTCTTGATCTCAGGTCAGGTCTTGATCTCAGGGTTGTGAGTTCAAGCCCAGCGCTGGGCTCCACGCAGAGCGTGGAGCCTACTTAAAAAAAAAAAGAGAAAATACACTTGATGGAACAAACAGCAGGCTAGATGAAGCAGAGGAACAAATTAACAACTTGGAAGACACAGTATTAGAAAGCAACCAAGCTGAGCAAAGGAGAGGAAAGAAAATTATGCAAACTGAGAACAGTCTTACAGAACTTAATGACTCCATCAAGCATAATAACATGACCGTTATAAGGATCTAAGAAGAAGAAAAGAGACAAAGGGGCAGCAAATTTATCTACAGAAATAACAGCTGAAAACTTCCCTAATCTCAGAGAGGAAAGAGCTAACCAGATCCAGGAGGCACAGAGATTCCCCCAACATGCAACTCAAGGAGGTTTACACCAAGACACACAGTAATTAAAATGGCAAAAAGTAGTGATAAAGAAAAAATTTTAGGGGCGCCTGGGTGGCTCAGTGGGTTAAAGCCTCTACCTTCAGCTCAGGTCATGATCTCAGGATCCTGGGATCGAGCCCCGCATCGGGCTCTCTGCTCAGCAGGGGGCCTGCTTCTCCCTCTTTCTCTGCCTGCCTCTCTGCCTACTTGTGATCTCTCTCTCTCTCTGTCAAATAAATAAATAAAATCTTTAAAAAAAAAAAAAGAAAAAAGAAAAAATTTTAAAAGTAGCAAGAGAAGGGGTGCCTGGGTGGCTCAGTTGGTTAAGCATATGACTCTTGATTTCGGCTCAGGTCATGAGATCGAGCCCCACATCAGGCTCCATGCTCAGCGGGGAGTCTGCTTTTTTCCTTCTCCTTCTGGCCCAACCCTAGCTCGCTCTCTCTATCAAATAAATAAATAAATCTAAAAAAAAAAAAAAAAGGCAGCAAGAGTAAAGACGACAGTTACATACAAGGGAAACTCTATATGATTATCAGTAGATTTTTCAGCAGAAACTTTGAAGGCCATAAGAAAGTGTTAGGATATATTCAAAGTGCTGAAAGGGAAAAGTCTGCAGACAAGAATACTCTATTCAGCAAGGCTTTCATTCAAAATAGGAGAGATAAAGAGTTTCTCAGACAAAGAAACACTAAAGGAGTTCACCACCATTAAACCAGCCCTACAAGAAATATTAAAGAAAATAAGTGAGAATATGAAAAGAAACACAAAGGCAATAAAAATAAATACATCTGTAAAAATCATTCAATCCTCATAAACTAAGAGGATATGAAATAGGACATTATTGCCTAAAACCTTATGGGAAGAGGAGTAAAAAATGGATTTTATTTATTTATTTATTTATTTTTAAAAGATTTTATTTATTTATTTGACAGAGAGAGAGAGAGATCACAAGTAGACAGAGAGGCAGGCAGAGAGAGAGGGAGAAGCAGGCTCCCTGCTGAGCAGAGAGCAGGATGTGGGGCTCGATCCCAGAACCCTGAGATCATGACCTGAGCCGAAAGCAGAGGCTTTAACCCACTGAACCATCCAGGCGCCCCTTAAAAATTGATTTAAACACAAGTGACCACCAACTTCATACAGACTGCTATATGCAAAAGATGTTATATACAAATCAAATGGCACAAATAAAAAACAAGTAATTTATAGGGATAAAAATAAATTAAGAGAAAGGAACCAAAGGATAGCATTAAAGAAAGCCAACAAACCATGGAAGAGAGCAAGAGAAGAAAGGATCGGAGAAAATCTATAGAAACAACCACAAAACAAGTAACAAAATAGCAATAAATACATATCTATCAATAATTATTTTGAATGTAAATAGACTAATTATTCTAATCAAAAGACAGGATGACAGATGGATAAAAAAATAAGACCTATCTATATGTTGACTTGACTATGAGACTCATTTCAGACTGAAAGACACCTACAGATTCAAAGTAAGGGGATGAAGAAACATTTATCATGCAAATGGACATCAAAAGAAAGCCAGGACAAGTCTCAACAAATTAAAATAAATCAAAGTCATACCACACTGCTTTTCTGACCACAATGCTATGAAACTAGAAATAAACTATAAGAAAAAATCTGGAAAGAGCATAAATACATGAGGTTAAATAACATACTACTAAACAATGAATGGCTCAATCAAGAAATCAAAGAAGAAATAAAAAACTACATGAAAATAAAATACAGTGGTCCAAAATCTTTGGGATGCAGCAAAAGTGGTTCTAAGAGGGAAGTTTACAGCCATACAGGCCAGCCTTTCAGAAGCAAGAAAAATCTCAAATAAATAACCTAACCTTATACCTAAAGGAGCCAGAAAAAGAACAAATAAAATCCATATCCAGCAAAAGGAAGGAAATAATAAAGATTAGAGCAGAGGGGCGCTTGGCTGGCTCAGTGGTGGGGCATGCGATTACCGACCTCAGAGTTGTGAGTTCAAGCCTCACAGTGGGTACAGAGATTATTTAACAATAAAACCTTAAAAAAAAAAAAAAAAAAGAAGATTAGAGCAGAAATAAATGATATAGAAACTAAAAAAAAAAAAAACAGAACAGATAAATAGTTCAGAAGTTAGTTCTATGAAAGGATCAATAAAATTGATAAACCTTTAGCAAGACTCATCAAAAAAAAAAGAGGACGCAAATAAAATCATAAATGAGGAGAAATAACCAACACCACAGAAATACAAACAATTGTAACAGAATATCAGAAAACCTATATGCCAACAAACTGGACAACTTAGAGGAAATGGATAAATTCCTAGAAACCTATAACCTACCAAAACTGAAGCAGGAAGAAACAGAAAATTTGAACAGACCAATCAGCACCAATGAAATTGAAAGAGTAACCAAAAACTCCAAAAAAACAAAAGTCCAGGGCTCAAAAGCTTCACAGGCAAATTCTACCAAACATTTAAAGAAGAGTTAATACCTATTCTTCTCAAACCATTCCAAAACATAAGAGAAAGGAAAACTTCCAAATCCACTCTATGAGGTATCACCCTGATGCCAAAACCAGATAAAGACACCACAAAAACAAAGAGAACCACAGGCCTGTATCTCTCACGAATATAGATGCAAAAATCCTCAACAACATATTAGCAAGCCGAATCTAACAACACATTAAAAAATCATTCACCACAATCAAGTGGGATTATTCCCAGAATACAAGAGTGGTTCCTTATTTGCAACATCAATTCCTCTGATTTTAAAAAAACCCTCTGCAAAGTAGGTCTAGAGAGTACATGCCTCAACATAATAAAGGCCTTATCTGAAAAGCCACAGCCAACACTGTACTTATGGTAAAAAACTGAGAGCTTTTGTATCTTGTTACATCAACAGGATAAAGGATGGAAAAAAAAGGGGGAAAAAAGATAAAGGATGAAAACTACAAGATCATTTCAATAAATGCAGAAAAAGCATTTGACAAAGTACAACATCAACTCCTCTGATTTTAAAAAAACCCTCTGCAAAGTAGGTCTAGAGAGCACATGTCTCAACATAATAAAGGTCTTATCTGAAAAGCCCACAGCCAACACTGTATTTATGGTAAAAAACTGAGAGCTTTTCCCATAAGGCTAGAAACAAGATAACAATGTCCACTCTCATCACTTTTATTCAATACAGTACTGGAAGTCCTAGCCACTACAATTAGACAACATAATGAAATAAAACACATCCAAATTGGTAGGGAAGAAGTAAAACTCTCATTATCTGCAAATGACATGATACTATTTATAGAAAACCCTAAAGACTCCACCAAAAAATTACTAGAATCAATAAATGAGTCTAGTAAAGTCACAGGATACAAAATCAATGTACAGCAATCCGTCACATTCCTATACACTACTAATGAAGCAGCAGAAAGTGAAATAAAGAAAATCACCCAAGGGTCACATGGCTGGCTTAGTTGGTAAAGCATGCAGCTCCAGATCTGAGTCATGAGTTCAAGCCTGATGCTGGGTGTAGAGCTTACATAAAAAAAAAAGAAAGAAAGAAAACAAAAGAATCCCATTTATAGTTACACCAAAAAAAAATAGAATATTTAGGAATAAACTTAATCAAACAGGTGAAAGACCCGTATTGTGAACTATAAAACACTGATCAAAGAAATTCAGGACATTGCAAAGAAATGCAAAGACATTCCATGCTCATGGATTGGGAGAACAAATATTGTTAAAATGTCTATGCTGCCTGGGTGTCTGGGTGGCTTAGTCAGTCAAGCGTCTGCCTTCAGCTCAGGTCATGATCCCAGGGTCCCAGGACTGGGTCCTGCACTGGGCTCCCTGCTCAGAGGGGAATCTGCCCCTCCCCCCTGCTCATACACTCACTCACTCTCTCAAATAAATAAATCTTTAAAAAAAATGTCTCTGACATCGCCTGTAACATTTTTCTAGATATGTCACCTAAGGCAAGGAAAATAAAAGCAAAAACAAACTACTGGGACTACATCAAAATAAAAAGTTTCTGCACAGCGAAGGAAACAACAGAACTAAATAAAAGGCAACCTAGTCAATGGGAGAAGATATCTGCAAATGACATATCCAATAAAGGGTTAGTATCCGAAACATATAAAAGAACTGATACAACTCAATACCAAAAAAACAAATAATCCAATTTAAAAATGGGCAGAAGGAATGAATAGACATTTCTCCAAAGATGACTTCCAGATGGCCATAGACACATAAAAAGATGCTCAACATCACTCATCAGGGAAATAGAAAGCAAAAAACTCAGTGGGGTATCACCTCACACCTGTCAGAATAGCTAAAATCAGAAACACAAGAAACAAGTGTTGGCAAGGTTGTGGAGAAAAAGGAAACTTCGTGTACTGTTGGTGGGTATGCAAACTGGTGCAGCCACTGGGGAAGACAGTTTGATTTTAAAAAATTAAAAATAGAACTACCCTACAACCCAGTAATTGTACTGCTGGGTATTTACCCAAAAAATACAAAAACACCCCAATGTTTATAGCAGCATTATTTTTAATACCCAAACTAAAGAAGTATCCCAAGTGTCCATCGCTAGGTGAATGGATAAAGAAGATGTCAGATAAATATATATAATGGAATATTATTTAGCCATAAAAAAGAATGAAATCTTGCCATTTGCAACAAGATGGATAGAGCAAGAGAGTATAATGCTAAGTGAAATAAGTCAGTCAGAAAAAGACAAATATCATTATGATTTCATTCATATGTTGAATTTAAGAAACAAAACAAACAAGCAAAGAAAGAAAAGAGAGACAGACAAACTCAGAACAGATTCTTAACTGTAGAAACAAACGTGGTTACCACAGGGGAGGTAGGTGGAGGGATGGGGGAAACTGGGGGTGGGGATTAAAGAGTACATTTATCATGATGAAAAAAATAAAATTAACAAAGGAAAAAAGGCTTCTAAAAGGACCATCATCCAGAAAATAGGAAATGCTAAAATACTGAAAAGATAATTAAGAGTTCACTATATTACAACTACCTAAGTCACTATGCAAGGCATTAATTGGCAACGCATCAGGAAACCAAAATAATAAATGTAAGTGATTAGTCAGAAAGTCACTTATGAAGATAGCCTTCAATATGCCCAAGATTTGCAGATTAAAGAAAGATGATAAATATAAATTGTGTCTTTTACCAAAAAAGCAGATTAAAATAGTCTAGCTCTGCCTAATCTGGAAAGTGAAAGAAAAAAAAAGGAACACTTTTTAAGTGGTTTTAACATATGCTTGCCATATTTAAAAAAGACTAATGCTACAAAAGCCTAAAACCCCAAAATGAAACATTAAAAAACAAACAAAAAGAAAAAAGAAGCCTGGCAGAGCTCAATAAATATTAATATTTCATTGAGATACTTGGATTTTCATTTTCTTGGTAATGACTTCTATTAATTGTGAAAGTGGCATATTACTATTATAACAATCACTTCCAAGCTTCTGAATCTACTTTCCAAATAGTACAGTGACGTGCTCCTCCATTTGTTTTAAAAGTCACACTATTAAACTGCTATTATCAATAATCCCCACAAA
Source organism: Potos flavus (assembly GCA_028534135.1). Lineage (NCBI taxonomy): Eukaryota > Metazoa > Chordata > Mammalia > Carnivora > Procyonidae > Potos > Potos flavus. The sequence continues at coordinate 138,933,120 of CM052883.1, forward strand.
AATCACCTTGTCTTATGATTTCCATGCACATCAATATCGCCTCTTCACGTTCTCCTCGAGCAAAGCGAATGTTGGCTTCACCCATGAGACCCCTCAGAGCTCTGGGAAGTTTACTTCGAGGCCTTTTCTCCTGTATAGAAAATAAAAGACATTTAGCTAAAATGTAGTAATATTTGAGATTTACATTCCAACCAAATTAATAAACGCAGAAGATAATGAAAATGAAATTTCCCTTTAAAGTTTCTCAACATTCTGAATTGAGAATTAAGGACTAAATGACTACAATACTGACTCATTAACATTAATATAACATTCCTGTATTTCAGGAAAGTCTAAAATTAATCTCAGGAAAGAAATTATTCTAAAATATTCTCCAAAAAGGAATACCTCAGAAAACTAAAACAAAACACAAAAACTTCCTACAGTAGAAAGTTCAAAGCACAGTAAAAATATATGAAAAAAGCAAAAACCAATGTGGTCAGGAATCACTAATTACTAATTAGAATAATAACAAATATAGAACCTGATGCTGCAAAAACAGATTTATGTGCCAGGAAACTTCTTTTATTAATATAACCTACTGAAGATCCTCATTCCTTCAAATTTATCTACTCAGAATAAGCTTGGTTAAAAAAATAACAAGTTATATTGGGGCACCTGGATGGCTAAGTCAGTTAAGTGTCTGACTCTTGCTTTCGGCTCAGGTGATGATCTCAGTGTTAGTCATGAGATGGAGCCCTGTGTGGGGCTCCGTGCTCAGCGGGGAGTCCACTTGAGATCCTCTCCCTCCCCACTCCCCCACTCCCCCACCCCTGCTCTTGAGCAAGCACAGGCTCTCTCTAACAAATATTTCTTTTAAAAAAATATATCAAGATATAATATGGACCTTTTAATAGCAAAACCATAGTACATTCTGACACATGCATAATTAAGGTTTTGCATTTTAATTTTTTTTTTTAAGATTTTATTTATTTATTTGACAGAGAGATCACAAGTAGGCAGAGAGGCAGGCAGAAAGAGAGGGGGAAGCAGGCTCCCTGCCGAGCAGAGAGCCCGATGCGAGGCTTGATCCCAGGACCCTGAGATCATGACCTGAGCGGAAGGCAGAACCTTTAACCCACTGAGCCACCCAGGCGCCCCAAGGTTTTGCATTTTTAAAAATCTCTAAGATTAAACATAAGAAACCAGTAACAGTTGTCTCATATTTCCTGCCTCAGAGTTCGAATTCTTTCTAAATATATGTACAATTTAAGGATTCCTTTTTCAATTATTATGTCACATTTTTACATTCCATTTATAAATACTAAAATAAGTATCTACTTTCATCATTTTCTTGGTTTCACGATTGAGAACCATCTCCAGTACAAACACATCGCCCGCAGTGGGTTGCTGAGGTGTTTCTTCTTCTTCCTCCTCCTCTTCTTCCTCTTCTTCCTCATCATCTTCATTCTCTCCAAGCATGGAAGCAAAGACCTTGTGAACTGACTTACTGACTCCATCTGACATTTCTCCTGAAGAAAGACACATTAAGGATGTTGGATAAATGCAATAGTTAATGTTTAAGGAAGGACAAAATTTTTTAAAAACCCACATATTCTGAGCAACAGTCATTCTCATGCAATCACAATTATCTTAGGAATTCTGAACATCCAAAATAAATATAAAAAGAAATATGTAAGTTATAACACTGCCAATCAATAAAATTTATTCCAGTAACAGAAAAGGAAAAAAAATCATAGGATCATCTTGATAAGGAGAAGCATCTGATAAAATCCAATACTCATTCCTAATAAAAATTCTTAGTCAACTAGAAATGGAAGGGAGTATCTTCAATTTGATGCACAGTATCTACAAAAAACTTTCCACAAACAGTTAATGGTGAATTATTCAGTTACTGGGAATGAGATAAGGATGCTATCACCACTCCTTTCAACATTTTGCTGGAGGTCCTGAATAATGTAAAAGGAAGAGAAAAGGCATAAAGATGGAAAGGAAGAAATAAAACTGTCATTATTCACAAATGATGTGATTATGTAGATAGAAGATCCAAAAGAATGTATGTACAAACTGCCAGAATACATGAATTTAAGCCAGGTTCCTGTATTCAAGGTCAATATACAAAAATTAACTCTAGTTTTTCTATCAGCAATAATGAACTTAAAATGAAATTAAAAGAAGGCCATATTTGCATGGTGTGTAGGAAAGGTACTTAAGAGCAAGAATTTAATGGTGATATACAGTAATGTATAGGAGAAAAATGACAATTAATTCCAGTGGCCATATATTCCAATTAGCAGACTTTGTCAAACTTGTTCAAAACTGACACTTCTTTTGTTCTGAATATATGTTCACACTCACCAAGGGTCCTGATAAAGCTCTGGGATGATTCCTTCCTGGGAAATGGGGAGCTTTATATCTTAAAAGGACTGATGGGATTATTTGAACTGAGGAAATCTAATACATGTATGCCTACTGCTCCTGACGAGCAAGAACTGACTCAATTAATCTCTTTTTTAGGTAGGGACTAATGGCCACTTCTCAGGAGCTTTAGTCAACCAGGACTGTGAGGCTCTGTTTTTTGCCCTTTCTTCTCTACTTGGTCAAAGGAGGCAGGAATAAAGCTTGTTTTCTGTCTATCCTATTAGTATGTATTCTCTGTGTAAAGAGAGTTGTTTACAGGAAAAAAAAAAGGAAAAAAAGCCTCTACTTCTACTCCCTAGAACAAGAAAGTTCACTTTAGTTAGTTCTCAATCAGACACTACACACAAAGCTACCTTCTAACTGGTAGTTCAGTATCTCACATAACTTGTCATGGGTAGATGGATACTATGAACTATTATCAGTATTCTGATCACTAGGAAGGTATGTGAATCACTGGAAATTAATGAATTTGCATACTAGTTCATCAATTAGACTCTGATGGCTTTAATTAGTTTGGGACTAACCACATCTAGTATCTGGACGTGCAGAGCTGAGGACTGGATCCTAGAATGAGGCGGCATACCAAGACACCTACACTGTGTGTGAGGACCCATCTGGGCAGCCAACAGGACTTCCACTGGCATTTCTATCTTACCTCCTTTAACTAAAGCAGTGGTTTGGAAGCCACTTTGTATAGAAGTACAACAATCTGGGGGAGTACAGTCTGGAAGTAATTAGTAACTGAAAGAGCCAATTTAAAAAATAGTAACTCTAAAAAGGCTCCAATTTGAAACACTTTTCCACAAGGCACCTGTGCAGCTCAGCCAGTTAAGTAACTGACTCTTGATTTTGGTTCAGGTCAAGATTTCAGGGTCCTGGGATGGGTGGCATGGAACTCTGAGCTCGGTGGGGAATCTGCCTGAGGATTCTCTCTCTCTCCTTCTGCCCCTCCCCCTGACTGGCACATGCCCATGCTTGCTCTGAAATAAATAAATCCTTAAAAAAAAATAAAAATAAACACTTTTCCACAAAAAAACCCCCACAAAACTAACCATCACCATATTAATAACTCCACAAATATTTATTGAGCACGTATTATACAACATGCACTATGCTACTGATAAACAAGGTAATCAACAACAGAATACCACTGCAATGAAAAAGCATTGTTTTCATTAAATTGTTAGGTACCCTTAATATTTAATGCAGGTGGCAAATGATTTTATATACCTTCATTGACATCTTTGTCTCGCGATTTGGTGGAGTCAATTCCTGATGATGATGGAACTTCAGAGTCATTTGGATTTTCTTCAGCTGATAACTTTCCTTTTTCCTGAAGACTCTGTGATTGAAAATTAATGATTCAAAAAAAAAAAAAAATGCAGATTTAGTTCTCTCCAGTCGGGAATAGGGCATTTCCCTCATTTTCCCTTTCTATAAAACTTGAGCTCTACAAACACATACAGTACATGGAATCCAAATTTGAATAGTCAAAGCATTTCAAAGTACTTAGATCTCATCCCCCGAGACTGCACCAGTCACTTATAAAAAATAATTTAAGGGACTCCTGGGTAGCTCAGTCGGTTGAGCCTCTGCCTTTGTCTCAGGTCGTGATCCCAGGTTCTTGGGATCAAGTTCCCCCTCCAGCTCCTTGCTCAGCGGTGAGCCTGCTTCCCCCTCTGCCACTCTCCCTGCTTGTGCTCTCTCTCTCTGACAAATAAACAAACAAACAAATAAATCTCTTTAAAAAAATAATTTAAAACACCTTGATGATTTCATGAATCTACACATTGTATCCTAGTTTTTTAAAGAGATGGATCATTATTAGCTGCATGAATTGGGAAAGAACCCACCAATCAATTTCAAAGGGCGCAATCATTTTTATTTTCCCTCGGATTTCATGTTAAGTGAAAAGATAAGGAAAGTTCAGATATTCTAAAGTATGAAAAATTATGTGAGTGAAAATTTTGTTATCAGACAAGAAAATTCGTTTTATGGAAGATTACATCCCATCTCTGGGAGACATCTCAGAAACGGGCCCTCGGCTGAGAAATAACTGCCGCCTAAAGAAGACAGGTGAGTTGCTCACCGAAACACACAAAAAAACTTAGTGGCAAAGCTAGGACTAGAGTCAGAAACTCTGACGGGGTGAGGGAGGAGGGGGCGGGGAAAAAAGGGGGGAGAGGGAGAGAGAGAAGAGGTTACCACAAAAACAAGACTTTTTTATGTAATGGGGGACATTTTT
>CM052883.1:138938285-138970963 GCA_028534135.1 Potos flavus
TTTCAGAGAAGGGAGAAATTGAGGACAATTCAGACAGGCATTTCTTTGGATGTTTTGGGGCATAATGGGCAAATGATTCTCTTTCTTGGTGTTATTCATCAGTTGTGAGCTTTGAAATAGAACCAGTGAGCTTTTATTTTATTTTAAAAAAATCAACAAACTACCCTCCCCCAAACAAAAACAAAACAGCTCCCCCCACAAAAACAATGCTCAGTTCCTAGTATTCTGGGAGCTCTTTAGTACTCTAGATGCATAAGATGTTACCCGATTATTTGAAAAAAATTGAATAGCAGACCTTTACCTTCTCCCTGCAAAAGTGCATTCGGTAAGTCTGGCCCTGCGAAAATCCACAAGAAATCTCAGCAGCAAAGTTGATTTCACCTTAATCCTCCAACAATAATGTGCTCCCAAGTGGCAATGGGGACATCCGAAGTTTCTGCTAAAAATATTACCTGCTGACCTTTAAAAAAAAATTCCACTTATAAAAGTTAGGTTATTGAGGTTTTTTGATTGAGTTATAGAAGTATTTTATATATTCTGAAAACAAACCCATTGTCAGAAGTATGTTTCTGACATCCTGGTTTGCCTGTATATTTTCTTAATGATGTCTTTTGATCAGCAAAAGTCTTTAATTGTGATGAAGTATAATTTACCAAATTTTAAATCATGTTGCTTTCTTTATTCTAAGCACCTTTGCTTACCATCATATCACAAAATATTCTCTTATGTTTTCTTCTAGAAGCTTTACAGTTTAGTTTTTACATTTAGATTTTATAATTCACCTCAGATTAGTTTTGTGTTTGATGTGAGGAAGGGTCCAGGTTTATTTTTTTCCCCATGTAACTGTCCATTTATTCCAGTGCTATATGTTGAAAATACTTTTTCCCCCATTGGAATGTTTTGGCACCTTTGTCAAAATCAATTGACAATAAAAATGTTTATTTTTGAATACTCCGTTCTCTTCCACTGATGTACGTAATTATCCTTTTGCCAATACTATACTGCCTTGATTAGTGTAGCTTTACAATAAGTCTTGAAATCAAGTAGTGTGAGTCTTATTCAAAATTTTTGTGACTATTCAAAATTTTGTTTTTCCATGTAAATTTTAGAATCAGCTTGTAGATTAAACAACAACAACAACAACCCCCAAACCAAAAAATAGCCCACTGGGATTTTGATTGAGATTGCATTAAACTACATATCATTTTGGAGAAAAATGACACCTTAAAAATAGGGAGTCTTCCCATCAATGAAAATTATATTTCTCTTTATATTAGGGCCTTAAAGTTTTCACTAAAGCAGTATTTTGTAGCTGTTGGCGTAGATGGCTCATACATATTTTAATTTATTCCTCTGTATCTTTTTTTGTGATATATAAATGGCATTCTATAAAAATTTTAATTGTTTGAAGCTTTAAAATTTTTTTTTAAAGATTTTATTTTTTTAAGTACTTTCTACACCCAATGTGGGGCTTGAACTCACAACCTCAAGATCAAGAGTTGCATGCTCTATTGACTGACCCAGCCAGGCACCCCCGATGCTTTTAAAATATAATTTTTTTTTATATTGACCTTGTATTCTGTGACCCTGCTATAATAAATTATTAGTCCTAGTAGTTGATTTGTACATTCCTGAGGACTTTTTATATATTTCTGGATTTGATTTGGTAGTATTTTGTTAAGGACTGTCACATCTATGTTAACAGGGATGCTAGCCAGTAATTTCTTTGTCATGCTTTGGTATCAGGCTATGGTTGTCTTATAAAATGATTTGAAAAGTGGCCCCTTCTCTTTCATTTTCTGAAAGAGTTGCACAACATTGGTGTTACTCAAAGTTCAATAGAATTGGGATTTCAATATAATTTACCATTGAAATAATCTAGTCCTGGAGTTTTCTTTGTGGGAAGTTTTAATTTTTTTAGTCAGGTTTATTAATGTGTAATTTCTATATCATTTTTAGGGAACAATTCTATGAATTTTAACAAATGTTTATAGTTATGTAACCACCATCACAATCAAGATTTAGAACATTTCTATCACTCCCCAAAATTCCCTCAAGTCCCTTTTGATCAGTCTTCCTATAACCACTCATCTGTTCTGTTTCTACAGTTTTCCTTTTACTGTCATAAAAGTAGAATTATACAGTATGGAATCTTTTAGTTAGCATAATGTGTTTGAGTCACCAACATTATTTCATGTATTAGCTGTTCACTTACTTTTTTTTGGCAAATAATATTCCACTTTAATGGATGTGCCACAATTTTTTTACCCATGCACCAGGTGACAGATACCTTGGTTGCTTCCAGTCTGAGGAAATTATAACAAAGCTGCTATAAATATCTGCATACAGATCTTCACGTGGACATGGGTTTTCATTTCTTTTTTTTTTCTTCTAAAGAAGAGAGTGAGAGAGTGAGAGAGAGAGAATGGAGTGAGAGCACGAGTAGCGGGGAGGGGCAGAGGGAGAAGGTGAAGCAGACTCTGCTGAGCAGGAAGCCCAATGCGGGGCTCGATCCAAGGCAGTCGCTTAATGACTGAGCCACCCAGGCACCCCTGGGTTTTCATTTCTTTTGAGTAAATAGATAGGAATGTTATTGCTGATTCATATGGTAAATGCGTGTTTAACTTTATAAGAAATCACCAAATTGGGGTACCTGGGTGGCTCAGATGGTTAACTGTCTGCCTTTGACTCAGGTCATGATCCCAGGGCCCTGAGATCGAGCCCCATGTCAGGCTCCCTGCTCAGCAGGGAGCCTGCTTCTCCCTTTCTCTCTGCCTCTCTCTTTTGCTCATGCTCTCTCTCTCTCAGATGAATAAATAAAATCTTAAAAAAAAAAGAAAGAAATTGCCAAATTGTTTCCCAAAGTGACATAACATTTTGCATTCCCACCAGCAATGTAAAAGAATTCTAGTTGTTTCAAATCTTCACTAGCACTTTTGGTATTATCAGTTTTTGAAACTTTGTATTTTAGTTATTGTGATTATAATTTGCATTTTTTCCATGACTGTTGAGCATCTTTTCGTGTGCTTACTTTGTTATCCATATATTTTCCCTGTGTAGTCTGTGTAAGTATTTTGCTAAGTTTAAATTGGTTTGTTTTCTTATTATTGCATTTTGAGAGTTCTTTATACATTTTGGATACAAGTTCTTTATCAGGTATGTGTTTTTTTTCTCACTTGTGAATTGTTTTTTCATTTTCTTAACATGGTATTTTGAAGAACAGAAATTAAGGGTCTGTTTCTTGGTTTGCCTCCTCCCTCTCTCTTTTCTTCCCCACTCTGCTCATTTGTTTCTTAAATTCCACATATGAGTGAAATCATATGGTATTTGTCTTTCTCTGACCGACTCATTTCACTTAGAATTATACTTTCTAGCTCCAAACATGTTGTTGTAAATGTCAAGATTTCATTCTTTTTCATGGCTGAGTAATATTCCACTGCGTGTGTGTGCACATGCGTGTGTGTATATGCCTAAATAAATTATTCAGAAATTAATTTAAAAAATAATTTCTGAAAGTTTTTCTAAACGTATTAATCTACTATGAATATAATATTTGGACCATAATTAATTTTTCTTTATTATGTAAAACTCCAATGTATACAAAAGAGAACAGAATAATGCAATTCCATGTACTTATCACTCAGCTTCAACCCTTATCAACACATACGCAATGTGCAACATAATTGATTTTTATTAAATTAGGCTTTTGAAGTATCTTGGGTCATTGTTACTATCATTCATTCAAAAAATATTTAACAAATTTCTACCATGTGAAATATGCATTGCTAAGTGTGGGAACACAAAGAGGTGGTATATGGAAAGAGACACAGTCCCTGCCTGCTAGGAGAAGAAAATCTATTTGGAGAAATAGAATGGTGTGGTGGAAAGGGTTTCAGAACCAAATTTAACCATGTTCAAAACTGAGCTCTGCCATTCCCTTGGGCAGTTTTTAATCTTTCTGCACCTCAATTTCCTTATCTGTGAAGTAATCTCACTTTGTAGTGTTGTCATAAAAATTAGAAATGATACATCTAAAGGGCCTAGCACGCACCTGATACGTAGACGTTAAATAAATATCATTATTAGGAACTACACATGAAAAGCACACAGACGTAATGTGATGACCTTCATAGGGTATGGAACTAGGACAGTAAGAGCTGGAAATAGAGACAGGTAGATTAGTCCTCACTGTGGCAGTTGATAGATTTTTGTGAAGAAAATTTTGGCAACCAAGCTGTGGAAAGGAAGTTCTTAAGCAAAGGCAGAAAAGTAGCAACAAGGAGGAGAGACTCACAGAAGATTCAGTGTCCCAGTCTGCTTGTGTGGCAGACTACTTGTGGCTTCCTTTTATCCCTTTTGCTATGGACTGAATTGTGTTCTCCCAAATTCATATGTTGAAGCCTTAACCCCCAATTGATTTTGGACTGTCCATTCTCCATAACCGTGAGAAGTAAATTTCTGTTGTTTAAGCCACACAGTCTGTGGTATTTGGTTATGGTAGCAGAACAGATTAATACATCCTTCTTCTTAGACGTTGTTTGGGGAGGCAACATAGCCAGCTTAAAACTTGTTTCCATAGCCTCCCTTGTATTTATTAGCTGCCATGTGAGATCATTCTGGCCAATAGGCTGCAGACAGAAGTCTCTGAGGCAGGAAAGGGTCAAGAGAGGGAGAATCTTTTCCAAATAAAAGCAGAGCTCCTTTTTTCCTTCCCTCTCTTTCCTCCTCAAATGGAAATATCATGTGGCTACCATTTTGTTAGGAAAGCCACACATTAAGGATGGAGAACTAATGGGCTAGAAGGAGTTTTAGTTCTTAATGACCTCAGAGAGACTTATCCTGAACTTTTACTTGAAGACTTGATTGATTTAGCAACTGTCAGGTTTTTTGTTTCTTGCAAACTAATCCTAACTCAAGTAGTTTGTGTGGGGAGGAGATGGGTGTCTTTGGAAAATAGTAGAAGGACTGGAAATGTCGGTTGGTCAAGCTGTCAAAAGAAGGAGTTGGGACTGTATCTTACAGAACATGAGGGAAGACTAGAAGGTTTTGGAAAAGAGAGTGATAATAATTTGCTGTCTTGAAAAAGATTAATGATGCGGGTGCCTCGATGCCTCAGTCATTAAGAGTCTGCCTTTGGCTCAGGTCATGATCCCAGGGTCCTGGGATCGAGCCCCGCATCAGGCTCCCTGCTCAGCGGAAAGCCTGCTTCTCCCTCTCCTGCTCTCCCTGCTTGTATTCCCTCTCAAGTTGTCTCTCTCTCACTGTCAAGTAAATAAATAAAATCTTAAAAAAAAAAAAAAGATTAATGGTAAACTACCATGCAGGATAGAAGTAAAGTGGGTGAGACAAGGGGAGAGATCATTTACGAAGCTGCTGTAAAATGTAGGATTCTAGTAATGATGGTCTAAAGTAGGGTGGGAGCCGGAAAGGAGTGTACCAATGTAAGAGTGACCCTAAAGTGCTGGACTGTTTAGGGCTTAGCAACTGATTGCATGTAGTAAGCAAGGGAGAAATTATTGCATGTGGTAAGTAAGAAATTGTCAAAATAACTGGATTTTCAATTTGTGTAATTGGGAGGATTTAATAGAAAATTGGAAATGAAAAAGAATTGCCAATTAGGGAGGGAAAGAAACTGTAAGTTGAAATTTCAACAGTGAGTTGAAATTGATTTGTCTAGTTTAGAGAAAACTAGAGACTGGAGAGCTAGGAAGAAACCACCTATCATTTCTCAAGCACCTACCATGTGCATTTGGGCCATTATCTCACTTTGTCCTCATGCCAGATTTGTAGATAATATTACTACCCATAATTTAGGGATGAAGATTTAGTCTCAGGGAGGCTAAATATACTGCCATTGATTCAGAGGTACTTAGATATAAAGCCGGAGCCGGGGCGGGGGGGGGGGGAGATGAGTCTGTCTGACTTGGTGAATCATCCACCAAAAATATAACATTAGAGTCATAGAGGTAGATGAAATCTCTAAGGAAAAGTAGAGAAAGAGTAATAAAGAAGACTGGGGGCAGATCATTGGAAACTTTTTTTTTCAAGGCAAGAGCAATAACTACAATGGTCAGGAAAGAGTTTGACAGAGAGTAGGACGTGAACAAATATTGATTATTATTATTATTGCACATCTTCCGTGGAAAGAACTCTCTTTCTTAGACAACCGTCTTTGAATTCTACCATGGGCAAATTGTTTAAATTCTCTGATACTAGGTCCTCTCTTGTAATGTGGAGACAATAATCTTTCCTCTAAGGGTTTTTAATGGGGAGTGAAATGAGATGCTGAATGTGAATATGTCTGGCATGGATTCTGGTACAATAGGTACTCAATGAATATCTGCTAAAAGGATAAATTGTAGGTGACAAGGCAGTCTGTCTGGAATGTTTTTAGTAAAAGAAATTGCTTATTTTTTCTCTATTTTCCTATAATTTTTTTCTTTTCTTTTAGAGTTGACTTACACACACACACACACACACACATATGTGTGTGTGTGTGTGTGTGTGTGTGTGTGTGTGTGTGTGTATATATATATATATATATATTTTTTTTTTTTTTTAAGTAAGCTCCATGCCTAGTGTGGAACCCAATGCAGGGCTTGAATTCAATGACTGAGATTAAGACCTGAGCTGAGATCAAGAGCTGGATGCTTAACTGACTGAGCCACCCAGGCACCCCATAGCATTGGTATATTCTGGCACCTAAACAACTTACTGCATTGGGGTACCTGGGTGGCTCAGTCAGTCAAGCATCTCCCTTTGGCTCCCTGGGGTCAAGCCTCACATGGGGCTCCCCGCTTTGCAGGGAGCCTGCTTCTCCCTCCTCCTGCTCTTGTGCTCTCACTCACTGTCTCTTCTTCTCAAATAAATAAAATCTTAAAAAAAAAAAAAACTTACTGCATTATAGTCTCATTGTAACAATGGGTTTCTTTTTTTAAAAAGTTAATTTAAAACCGTATGCTATTGCAACAAGATGGAGAAAGAACAAAATGAAGATTCAAAAACCTACTCTCCATTCTCTCCCTTGTAGTATGGTACCTAAAATCTTAGGGATAATGAAAATTGAGATAGGCCACTGGCTGGCAGCATCTTAAATTTTAATTGTGTTAATGATATCCTTCACATCATGGGAATCAGTCAAATCTAACACAAAAAGAAGCTTGCCTAGCACATCTAATTAGTTGCTAAGCCTTAAAAAGTCCACCACTTTAGGGTCGTCCTTACATTGATACTCTCCTTTCTGGCTCCCACCCTACTTTAGACCACTATTACTGGCATTCTAAAATTTTAAACTTTTTAAAATATATATATTTTTTATTAAGTAATCTCTATACCCAACATGAGGCTTGAACTCACAACCCCGTTATCAAGAGCGTATGCTCTACTGACTGAGACAGCCAGGGACCCCACTAGTATGCCAAATTTTATAGTGGCTTCAGAAATGATCTTCCTTTCCTTGTCTCATCCACTTCCCTTCTCTCCTGCACATTATATTACCATTAATCTTTTTTTAAAAAACAAAGATCATTTTTTTATTATGTATGTTAGTCATCATACAGTACTTCATTAGTTTTTGAAGTAGTGTTCCATGATTCATTGTTTATGTACAACCCCCAGTGCTCCATGCAATCCGTGCCATAAACTGGAGTATTAGAAGAGCTCCTCAATGCTGGCTGGCTCTGTCAGTTTCTTTCCTGCCTACACTACCCAACAGAGCACAACCGGAGGATTATATGTCATGACGTTTAAGTTACCCTACTCAATTCATCTGGTCATTAAATGTTCCTAAGAGTAATGCCAGGAGTGAGGGAGGCATTATTTCTATATCCCATTAAGGCCATTGACACAACAATGCTTCATGAATATTTTCATGTTTCTGCATGATTTCGTTTCCTGAGCAAAGGAAACTAACATGCTATAAAGATGTCTCCTTTTCCTAGGAACATCTACTCTTCAGTGCTCTATTTCCTCTTGCCTCCTATTTGGCATAGTCACTCATTTATGTTTTATGGGGAGATAAAACCTGCAGCCATCTGTTTACATTCCAAAGAATTATAAAACATTTGGGAGCAAAGGCTTCTCTTCCTCTCTCAGGAAGTGAAGAGGACAGCGTGTGGCTTATATAAACTCCCAGACTCATAATTTCAAGGATCCTCTCCCACGGTTCAAAACAAAACAAAAAACCTCTTTTGCACAAGCAGGGTTAACCTGGCTCTCCTGACATTGCCCCGATGGAGAAAAAAATGGAGCAAGGGGAACCAATGTGTATATTGCTTTATGTAATAATAATCTGTTCCCGATCCAGAAATCTTATTTTTGCTTTCAGGGTAATATAAATAAATATAGCTATTAAAGCTTTTCAAAGACAACCCCAAAGGGTTACAAAATATATTCTAATGAGGTTTCTCCAAAGGGGGTTGTGTGCATTCTAAGTGGTGTGCAAGATAACATATTAGGATGTGTGAGGAAAACGTAATTCATTTTCATCTTTTTAATCAGATTAATACACGAACATTTTACACATGGACTGATAACAATGCCCTCACATACTCAGCCTTTATCAGAGCTGATTATACAATGTGTGTGGGATACAATCTGGGAGAATTCTATAGCATGTAGGAAGATGACAGGGCACAATAACAGTTGTTTCATTAGTTCACTTTAAGCATTTTGTAACATTGCAGGATATGTGAGCCAGTTAAAGGATTCATGGGTTATGTTATCAAATATTTATCACAGTATCTAATTTTAACTATCACAAATAAGGAGTTTAAAAATACTTATAAAAAACTACAACTTAGAACAAAAAGTTGAAAATAATACTAGTAATGTAAGACAAACCAACAAAAGAAAATATCAGTGCTAACACTTCTACCCTCTTAACAGACTCATTAGGAATTCAACACAATAATTTAATAAGATTTGACAAGAAATTACTTCTTTCTATGAAAGACACCAAATACTCATGGCAATCTTGAGAAAGAAGAACAAAGCTGGCATTACCACGCACCTGGATTTCAAACTATACTATAAAGCTATAGTAATCAAAATAATATGGTACCGGCACAAAAACAACACATAGATTAATAGAACAGAATTAATAGAACAGAATAGAGAGCCCAGAAATGAACCTATGCTTATATGGTAAGTTAATGTATGACAAAGAGGGACAAGGATATGCAATGGGGAAAACCAGACATCTACATGCAAAAGAATGAAACTGGACCACTTTCTTGCACCATATACAAAAATAAGCTCAAATGAAGACTTAAGACCTGAAAACGATAAAATTCCTCAAAGAAAACAAAGTAGTAAGCTCTTTGACATCAGTCTTAAAAATATTTTCTTGGATTTGTCTCCTCAGGCAAGAACAACAAAAGCAAAAATAAACAAATGGAACTACATCAAACTGAAAAGCTTGTGCACAGTGAAGTAAACTATCAACAAAATGAAAAGGCAACTTACTGAGTGGGAAGAGATACTCACAAATGATATATTCAATAAGGAGTTAACATCCAAAATACTTTAAGATCTCATACAATTAAGTATCAAAAAACAAACAACCCATGGTGTGCCTGGGTGGCTCAGTCAGATGAGCATCCAACTCTTGGTTTTGACTCAGGTCATGGTTTCAGGGTCATAAGATTGAGCCCTGCATTTGGCTCTATGCTCAGTGGGGAATCTGCATCTCTCCCTCCCCTTCTGCTCTCTCCCCGCTCGTGTGTTTCTCTAAAATAAATAAATAAACAAGTCTTTAAAAAAAATACAACTAAAAAATGGGCAGAGGACTTGAATAGACATCTTTCCAAAGAAGATATACAGATTGCCAACAGGTCCATAAAAAGATGGTTAACATCACTAACCATCAGGAAATGCAAATTAAAACCACAGTGAGATATCATATATATATATGATATATGAATAACAGAATGGTTATTATCAAAAAGACAAGAAATAACAAGTGTTGGTAAGGATGTGGAGTAAAGGGAAGACTTGCGTACTGTTAGTGGGAATGTAAATTGGTTCAACCATTATGTAAAGATAGTATGGAGGTTCCTAAAAAAATTAAAAATAGAATTACTATATGATCCAGCAATTCTACTTCTAAATATTCAAAGAAAACAAAGACACAAATTCGAAAAGACATATGCATCCCTATTTTCATTACAGTATTATTTACAATAGCCAGGATATGGAAGCAGCCTAAATGTTCACTAATAGATGAATAGATAAAGGAAATGTGATATAAACACATGCGTGGAACATTTTTTGTTCAGCCTGTATTAGTATGAACATCCTTACAGAACTATTTGATACTGAAGGATAAGCTGGTTTACATATATGAATATTCAAATGAGCAAACAGCTCTACAAAACCAGATACAATCATTTAGATAGTAAACTATGATTTAAGCACACTTAGAAAGTTTATAAAACTTCTATGCTGAACATAGTCAAGAGAAGCAAATCAACTAGAAGTATTTCTAAAAGCTCAACTTGATTTTATAGAATTTTCCTTGAGTTAGAATCATTACTTTACCCATATCCAATATAAAATTATCTATTAAGTATAGTAAAATGCTCCTATCTAATTGATAACCTATTTTTCCTTAATCTCAGGATCATGAGTTCAAGCCTCACATTGGGTTCCATGCTGGGCATGGAGCCTACTATTTAAAAAGTAAATAAAAACAAAAAGAAGAACAAAACCATCTCTAAACTAATCAAAATCTATCTCATGTGTGTGTGCATGTATGCATGTGAAATAACCCAGGGATGGGAAACTGCTCTTTTAAAATTCAATCAGGTGCACCTGGGTGGCTCAATCGGCTAGCATCGGACTCGGTTTCGGCTCAGGTCAGGTCATGATCTCATGGGTCCTGAGATAAAGCCCAGTGTTGGGGCTCCATGCTCAGCAGGGAGTCTGCTTCAAGATTCTCTCCCTCTGCCCCTCCTCCGCTCACACCGGGGGTGCTCTCTCTCTTGCAAATACATAAATTTAAAAAAAAATTTCAATTGGGGGCGCCTGGGTGGCTCAGTTAAGCGACTGTCTTCGGCTCAGGTCATGATCCCTGGGTCCTGGAATCGAGTCCCGCATCGGGCTCCCTGCTCAGCAAGGAGTCTGCTTCTCCCTCTCCCTCTGCCTGCTGCTCTGCCTACTTCTGCTCTCTCTGTCAAATAAATAAATAAAATCTTTAAAAAAGATTTATATATATATATAAAAAAAATTTCAATCAGGGCACCTGGCTGGCTCAGTCAGTTAAGCATCTGACTCTTCAGCTCAGGTCATGATCTCAGGGTTCCGTGAGATCAAGCCCCAAGTCAGACTCTGTGCTCAACAGGGAGTCAGCTTGAGATTCTCTCTCCCCTTCCATCTAAGATAAATAGTGCAGGCATGCGTGCTCTAAAATAAACATTTTTTTGGGATGCCTGGGTGGCTCAGTTGGTTAAGCAGGTGCCTTCGGCTCAGAACATGATCCCAGGGTCCTGGGATCGAGTCCCATATCAGGCTCCTTGCTCTGCGGGGAGCCTACTTCTCCCTCTGCCTCTGCCTGCCACTTCGCCTGTTTGTGCTCTCTCTCTCTCTGACAAATAAAGTAAATAAAATCTTTTAAAAATAAATAAATCTTTTTTTTTTAAAGATTTTTAATTTATTTGTCAGAGAGAGAGAGAACACAAGCAGGGGGAGCAGCAGGCAGAGGGAGCAGCAGCCTCCTTGCTGAGCACGGAGCCTGATGTGGGACTCAATCCCAGGACCCTGGGATCATGACCAAAGACAGACACTTAACAGACTGAGCCACCCAGGCATCCCTCTAAAATAAATCTTAAAAAAAAAGTTCAAAGAATTAAGGGGCTTTTCTTTCATTGAAACCTTTTATATTTATCAACTCTTCGAATTAGATCTATGAAAGAAAATACCACTTAAGTACAGCCATTATGAAAGACTTTAGTTCTGTGATATGCATGCTAGGCAGACTGCTAAAATGGCCCCAGGATTCTCACCCACCAGTGTACCCGTCTTGTATCATCCATGCCCCTTGAGTGTGGATGGAATTTGTGAGTATAACTAGAACATGATTATGTTATCTTATTTGGCAAATGGGATTCTGCAGATGTAATTAAGGTTGGTCTCTAGTTAATCAAAAGGGAGGCAGCTCTTTGTGCCCATGGGTTTGTCCCTGTGCATTAATAAACCCACCTTTTTTTTTTTTTTGCACCAAAACAAAAACAAAACAAGCCACACACAAAAAACAGAAACAGAAGGGAAATTACCTCAGTGGATCTGCTACGCACATGAGCCCTCTAAATCTGGGTCTAAAAAAAGAATTAAAAAAAAATTCTGGGTCAGAGAGGAAATTTAAGATTCAAAATGTGAAAATAATTCTGTTGATCTTGGAGGAGCAAACTGTAATTTTGTGGAAGGCCACATAACAGAGACTGGGGAGCTCAGAAAACAGTCCTCTGTCAACAGCTAGCAAAAAAAGAGGAACCTTAGCCCCTAACCTGAATGTCCAGGATAGTAGTTCCAGCTGATATTTTGATTTTAGAAAAGTGATTCTGAGCAAAAAACCCAGTTGGTCTGTGCTCAGACTTCCGACCTACAAAAGTGTGAGCAAATAAATAGGTGTTGTTTAGGGTTGCCTGGGTGGCTTAGTTGGTTAAGCGTGTGCCTTCGGGTCAGGTCATGATCCCAGGGTCCTGGGATTGAGCCCTACGTCAGGCTCCCTGCTCAGCAGGGAGCCTGCCTCTCTGTCTCCCTCTGTCCACTGCTCTCCCTGCTTGTGCGCTCTGCCAAGTAAATAAATAGAATGTTAAAAAAAAAAACCAAATAGGTGTTGTTTAAAGCTGTTAAATTTTTAATTTGCTATGCAGCAATTATATATATAAAATGGAAAGGCAGTGAAGATGAAGTGGAATTGAAAAAAGTGAGAAAAACTAGTGGTAATTATCTATGAGGCTTTCATTTTGTACTCCAGTGGCCTTCATATCGGTGTTTTCGGGATAATCCTTTAAGTATCCAAGGAAACTATTAAAAATTCTAGCTGTATATTTCTCATTTTAAAAAATTTACTTCTGGGGGTATATTCAGTAATAACATATACAATGTTAATACATGCAGATGATTTGTAAATGTTGATATATTTAGAGATACTGGTTAAAATAGTTTAGAATACACTTCTCATCAGTGTAAGAAGACACTTGTCCCTCAAAAGATGTCCTGCCCCACTTTTATTTTCACCCATTCATTTTTTTTAAGATTTTATTTATTTATTTGAGAGAGAGAGAGAGATCACAAGTAGTCAGAGAGGAGGAAGCAGGCTCCCCGCTGAGCAGAGCCTGAGATCAGGACCTGAGCTGAAGACAGAGGCTTAACCCACTGAGCCACCCAGGCACTCCTCTTTCACCTATTCTTAATGAAGTTTAAATCTATACTAAATTCTCAGTTTATGCAGTGTCTCTTTTAGCATCATGTATGCTTCTAGGAGCTCTAGCAAATTAATTTTATTGACTAATGCAAAGTTTGAGAATTACTATTTGAGGCACTTGTCAAAACAGAATCCTAGGTTTCTTACCTACCGATCAAATTTAGTAGTTGTAGGGTGCCCTAGATATCTGTTTACAAACTGTTTAAATTATTCTCAATTTCATGTAATTTGAGAAACTAGGCACCTAAGAATATATACCACGTTAGCATAAGAAAAGTGGAAAGCATGATCTTTCGGAGAGACCTGTATTTGAGAGCGATAACTACAATTCCTTAAAAATAGAACATAAACCATGAGATGTCATACAAATGCTACCAAATACCAAGTTGGAAAATACTAGAATTTATCTTGCTTCCAATATTTACACATGATGTGTCATTTTATTATGTGCCATGCTTAGTAGGCATTCAAGTTTCTGAAATCCGTATGTGCTGTAAAGAAATAATTTTGAAGGATTTTTTTCCTGAGATGGTATTGTGAACTGGTAAGCAAGCAATCTCTGCACCACATGCTCTTGTTCACCAAATTTATTGTTGAACATTCAGAACACCAGATCATGACAGATTAAAAAGAAAGCACCAAAAACTGCTACACATTAATACCTGAGCAAAGACTGAAGGCAAATATTCATCTATGAAATCCCACACCATAATGCTGAAACACGGATAAAAACATACACAACACTCTAGAGTATAATAAATAGCACTTCTGTGAATTACAACCAGTTAAACGTAATGTTACTTATATAAAAAATACACACAAAATTACACATGTATATTTCATACACCATATATTATACAAAGTACTGGAGAAGATCATGCATATTTAAATGGAAAAATATGCAAGGTGACAACCATTTTTCAGTATACGCTACAGGACAAGCTCCTTTGCACTAAGTATAGTTACTATGCACTACATTTTCTGGACGAGAACAAAAATATCAATTTGCAAATAAAGGATTACTGAGTCTATCTCAGCATAATACAGTTTATCTTTTATAAACTTTTAACTATAATATGAAAATGGATGCAGGTTGATAGCCATGTATTTTATTACATTTCCTTGCCCAAACTACTTCCATCTCAATTTTAACATGCTTTAAGGAAAGACATGTTTTCTTTATACTTATTTGTAGAGAAACCTAGATTTTTGTATATGGGGGGAGGTAGTAGAGGTGAAATAGAAAGAAGAAATATGTTGGGTTTATGTTCAAAATTGAAAAATATACAACAAATTCTGAGTACACAGAGATGTGGGCATCTTTTAGCGGAGACCACGATGTCCTATGAATGGAATAATTTGTTTTAATAGAAATTATATTATTTTTTAAATAAGCACAGTAAAAATACAAGTCTTTACATAAAAAAAAAAAAACCTGAAACCAGTTCTTTGATACCTTGAAAATTATTAGGAAGGAAAAAGAGAAAAAGGAGAAAATAATGTTTAAAAATACACTGCATGAATCTGAGTTTAATTCCTAAAAAAATCATTGTTGGGTGAAGTAACTTTGATATTCAAATGTGTTAATAAACTGAGGAAAAATTTTTAATTACGGGTCTTAGGGAAGAATTCATGTCTTTGATAGGTTATTTACTAAGAAGACAAAAAATGATATTTGAAGATTTTCCCATGTGTAAATAAGTGCAAAACAGAAGCGCCACCACCTTTTCCTAAAATAAACTGATTTTCAGAAACTTTAGCCAAACTTACTTTTCTACATCTATGAAGTGTAAGTCAATTTTAACTCAAAATGAGAACTCCAGAAATTAAGGGGATCCTCTAGAGCAGAAAAAAGAAATACTGGTCAACTTTAAAAATTTTACTTCACCAACTTCAAAGAAAACGATTGGGGACCAATTTGAGAAGACTACCCATAATAAAATATATAGTTATAAAAATTGCAGGGCATTCCTTCATTTTAAGGCACAGTCTGTTTTATCCTAAAAAGCTATAAGTTCAAGGTCACAGTGATAATATGCATTCAATTTTGGTCTGGTTTCTCATGGGTATGTTGCTACATTTAGTTACTCATTAAGTTTAAGAAACCGTAATATAATCACTTCAAAATAATATATTTAAAGTCATTTTTATATTTTTAAAAATATAAGTACACAATACAATTTCTTAAATCACGTACACTAAAAATTGGGAGATTTCCCTCACCCCGTAGAGGAGGAAGAGGTTATTTCTACCAACATCCAAAAAATACATATTTGATTATGTAGATAGCATGGTTAAAATAAAATACAGGTACCTCCTACGTAGGATAAAATTATTTAACACAAAGGAAAAACTCACTCCAAAAAACAATGTTAACTGAATTTTTAGGTCTTGTACATCATGTTTTTACTAATACCCAGTCACTACCAATTAACTGGATAAACTGTCACTAAATCAAGGTCAAACATTTTAGTATTTCATTTTCTCTTGCCTCTTTACTTCCAAGACTACTTTTGCAAACCGCATCAACTTTACTGGATAGAGAAACAATAAGTGATATTAACCGATGGGAAAAACTACATAATACGAGGGACTGAAATTCCCTTTGAGAATTTCTATAGGGGAAAAATTAAAGAATTTCAATCGGATAAACATATTTGTGAGTCTATCATTTTTCTACTTTTCTCTCATTATCATCCTTCAATTTAACACTTTGGCATTAACACCATTGATTGTTTATATTTTCTGCTAAAATATGCATTTTAAGATGTTTATTTCATTGTACTGTTAGGATCTAGTAGATAATTTTCCCCTTTGAAACATGTGATGCATAAAGGGACCAAACAGAAATACATAGAAAACAAAAGAAATTCCACAGTAAAATCTCTATTACATAAATGAGAGACACCTGTACTAAAAATAATCTGCACAACAAAATTTTAAGTTTTACACAACAGAATGAATCTGTGATGAATGGAAGATTACTTCAGCTAATTAACAAGAGATCATTATTGGGTAAATTAACTTTTAAATCCAATAAAATCGAGAGCATTATTCCACAATTCAGATAAAATAGAATATACTATGGTATATTACATATATTCAAAGAAAATTTTGGGTATGGAATATAAGTTTTGATGACTTACATATTTAATATTAAGTTCCAGATGAAAAATACTGAAAATATTTTTCCTATAATCCCAATATGTTAAGAAAAATTCATTGGCACAAATATCTGGAGGTATTTTACAGTTTCACTTAGCTTTGGTGGCAGTGTGTTTTGCTAACCAGATGAATACAGTTATATTTTTCAATGCAGAGTTTTATGCTAAAAAAACTCAAATGTGTTTTTTTTTCCTGTAAAAGGGATGCAAAAAGTCCAATATGAAACAAAACAAGTGCAACATGAAGTATAAAATATGCTTACATTTTTGGCTTATGAACAGTTAATGGTTCTATGTTTTGTCTATAAATCTTTTACTAGTAACACTACTAGAATACAAATACAAAAAACAAAAATAACATTAAAAATAGTATATGAACTTTACAAAACTGGCTACTTTTTAGCCTTCCTAAATTAAGATTAAAATTCAAACATGCAAACAAATTTACATTAACCAAAATACTTTAACAAATACAGTTTTTTACAAGTATTCAAAGTTACAATGTACAGAATCAGTACAAAATAATTTTAACTCACACATATCAAGTCCTATACAAAGTCATTAGAAATTGACTGGTTACTTGGCATTTCAAACCATAGTCATTTTTGGCAGCATAACATGCCAAACACTTTTAGAAAGTCCTGTATTTGATTTAAAATTTTCAACCATAGACAATATAATCAGGATGTAGCTTAGAATATCATTTAACTTTTGAAAGACATGTATTCAGGTGTACTGTTACATTTATACTATTAATGAAATAAATTAGTCTATTCTATTTCCAAACTTTACTCTGTTCTTAAAACTGCTAATATACAAAGTCGGTCTTCTATATTCATAATACAATTTAACACAAAAATGTGAATTCTTAAACATTTACAGTACACCTATGCGGATTTGGATTACTGACTTTTCTTTCCTATCATCCTTATTAAAAGTAAAGAACACATGTAGCCTCACAGACTTCCTATTTCCTCAGGCTGTTGAAACTTACTGTGAAAGAATGCATGTGTATTATATATAAATAAAAGTTCGTTACAGACTTTGAAATGCTGTCCTTTGTTCAAAAAGAGTGAGATAAAATTTCAGCTCCTAATCATCTATTTCGTAAAAGTATCTTCTACATTTACCTTGTGTGGCAAGGAAGTGTTTTTTTGGTTTTGTTTTGTTTTGTTTTGTTTTTAAGGTTTTAAGTAATCTTCACACCTGAAGTGGGGCTTGAATTCACAACCCCCAGATCAAGAGTCACATGCTCCACAGACTGAGCAGCCAGGCACCCCGCATAATACAAAAATACTTTTAAAACTTCATGGGAGTGCATCATGCTCTCCAAATTGACTCCCCCCTGAAAAACCTCACAAGGTATCTAGTTTCCTATGATATGTAACACTGAGAAAACAAAAAGTGATGACAAAAAAATAATCAACTGATGCCTAGTCATAGAAAGTCATAACATATTTTTAAAAAGTTTCCCAACTGGTTTTAATAATAGGCTACTAAATTTGTAAGTGCAGCACTGTAAAGTTTTTCACTAAACTTCCTAATAAAGCAAGACATTACACTAATTTAGACCTAATGCCTAAAATGAAAATACAGGTCAGCTGAACTATCTGGGGATTCAGGAATCAACAGTCCTAGTTTATTCCATAATCTTTGTGTTTCTCCCATTTTCCCTCCTTTTATTTCCCCTGACCACTATGTGTAAGAGTTGCTAATGACCAATGAGGTAAAATAAATATACTATGCTACGAATAACAAGTCTGAAGCATTAGGAAAAGTATAGAACTAGATAATGAACAAATCAGATAATTTGTTTCATTTAAGTATATGTGTGTGGTAGAAATGTGTATTGTCTGCACGTCTGCATGAGTAATAGTGATAATCAACAACAAACATTTACTAGGCCTAGTATAGTCCTTTATTTTTCTTTACTGTATAATCATGTAGATACCATAGTGTAGTTCAGTCAAGAAAAGGTATTCCATTGGATACATGTGAATTTATCTGACCAAAATATGAAAAAAATTAAAGCTTAATCAATACATGATCAATATATACTGAAGAAACTCAAAATCAATGTGAACCAGGCAAGAATGGCTTTTTGGAATCGCTGTTTTAAATATTATCATTCTAGTGACAACCAAGAGCAGAATCTGTTTAATTTCTGGCATGAAAAAGATCCAGAAAAAAGAGGTTAATGCTTTCTACCATATTATCAGTTCCAAATTATACTAGTAACTCCAACTGAGGCTTTAGAAACACTAAAAGTACTCAGTATTTTTCCTGTTTGATCTAATTATCAACAATAGGGTCCAAGAGTAATTTTTATAACACAAAACTCGCTCAAAACCCAAATTCTAAGTAAAAATGTTATAGCACTCGAGCTCAGAAGTTTGCTGAACTGAATAATCTGTAACTGCCAGTAAATAATTTCATTTTTAGTAACATTTCTAATAAAGCTATACTGTTTTGCCAGCTAATAATATAGGTTGCAAGAATGGTAGAAACAATGTATAATTTAAAGACAGAAGGACTATCTTTTCCCTAAGTGACAGAAACATCAATCTCCCTAATCTTCAGACAGAGCCTACCTTCTCATCTCTGGTAGTTATTCGGGCTTAAAGTTCATCAGGATTTGATAAACACCCTGTCAAAACGTGTATGTGTGAGTGTGTGAGTGAGTGAGTGAGTGAGTGTGTGTGTGTGTGTGTGTGTGTGTGATGGCTAAAGACCCAACCTACGGTTGTTTATTAAATATTTAATTCGAATCTTTTTTATAGCTCTAAAATGAAATATTCTGTTGGAATAAATAAGACTTTATGACTTGATAACTACACTCATATGAAAATTGTTTAGTGAGAATTGGTGTGCCTAGTCTGCTGCTTTAAAAAGCTAATCTCCTGCTCACAAATTAGAAATTTAAGCTTGTTACATTTTATTCATGAGCAGTACTGACCGAACAAGGAGACTTTAAATCATATAAACACAATGACTGTTTTTGCCATGTGCAACGACGTGGACGGAACTGGAGGGTATTATGCTAAGAGAAATAAGTCAATCAGAGAAAGACAATTATCATATCATCTCACTGATATGAAGAATTTGAGAAACAAGACAGAGGATCATAGGAGAAGGGAGGGAAAAATGAAACAAGATGAACCCAGAGAGGGAGACAAACCATAAGAGACTCTTAATCTCAGGAAATAAACTGAGGGTTGCTGGAGGGGGGGGGTGTGAGAGGGATGGGGTGGCTGGGTGACGGACAGTGGGGAGGATATGTGCTATGGTGAGCACTGTGAATTATGTAAGACTGATGAATCACAGACCCGTACCCCTGAAACAAATAATATGTTATATGTTAATTAAAAAAAAACCACGATGACTGTGGCTGTCAATAGAAAATAGAAATTAATGAATTTTCTAAAGTTCTTTCTGTATATAAACATAAGTTCAGAAACAGTTAAATGACACATTTAACCTGTAACTTGAAAACATAATGATATCAGTGAAAAAAACAAAGATACAATGTATATAAAACTTATTTACGAATATATGAATAGGTAAAGATAAGCAGATACGTCATTTATATATACACGTGGTATGCCATGGGGCAAGTGTATAATAAACTCTCCTTTCATACACTGAACAAATAAGCATTTTGTATTTTATCCTTGTACTACCTCTCTCAAACAAACAAGAGCCTGAAATGTCAGCCATATCTACTGTGAGGTTATCACTTCCTTTTAATGATCTCCATAAGTGAAAATATAAATACTGAACAATAGGCATGAGGTTGGGAGAGACAACAATGGAATCAAACTTATAACCCTTACAGATGATAGCGAGATCCTCTTCAGCTGATGCCAAAAGAGCAAGGACCTGAGGAGTAACTGAGAAGTAAAGTGAGGTAACCCTCTATAGGCAGTAAAATGGGGTAACCCTCCACAGGCAGTAGTAACAGCTGAGAGGTTGTAATGGAATCCGGATGCAACTGCTGACAAAATGAATCTGGTACTCTAGGACATTCCTGGGTACTAACAAGGACAAAATTCACAAGTATTACTGGGATTTAGGGGCTTTACTTAAATGGTTTTAGGTATGTAAAGCATATACATCTAAAGGAAGGGCTCCATGAGCCAAGTATACCTCAGCCTGAGTTTATTCTATCTTAAGGCAAAGATACCTAGCTCCATTACCTACTCTTCTGTAGCTAAAAGTGAGCTGAAGTCTGAAATGAAATAGAAATATTACTCTCTTTTCTGTCAAACCAAGGTAATCACCTTGGCAATTTAAGATGCCATTGTTAAAACTAGTGGCTAAAACTTCTAATTTATTTAGGTATACTGTTTATACTTATGCTATTAATGGGTAACAGTTGGTTATCCCACTAATAGTATAATTTTACATATCAAATGTGGTCCACCACTTGATCATGCTGACTTTTTTTTCTTCAGTAGACAGAAACTATGTAAATCTAGGATTTTTTTCTGACTACTGAAATTTAGTTATTTAAAAATCCATCATGATCTGAGGCACTTTTGGCAACCATGGGGTCAATGAATTAAATAAAGTGGTATATACTGAACAACTGTACTGCTCCAACACCAGTAAGTAAATATCTGGGACAATTTTCTTTAAATTTAATGAAAGATTTCTTTAATAGTCTCCTGATAGTCACCAAGAATACAAAATGAGATCTGTATTTGAAAAGTAGTGAGAAAATTTCACTAAGTTTTGAGTTTAAATTATGTTCACCAATCTTGCATTGGTTACCAAGAAAACATGTCTCCTTAAAATTAAAAATTGTATTTTCACAGATGTAAGAAAACAAAAGATCTGCCTTGTTCACTGTGGCTGCCGAAAACTGACCAAAGACTCTTTGAGGTTATTTCATTTTTGAGAAACCAAACAGTTGTGAATTTCGTTGATCATTTTCTTTTTCATTCATCTTTTAAGACTGATTTCTCAATATGCATGCTGTAGCAAATACAAAGTAACCAAGTTTTCAGAAAAAGTTTGATGAAATGAGCAGAATGCTTGAGTTGAGATCATAAACAATGCTACATTTACTGAGTATTTAGAAGATCCCCAGTATGGCCAATCAAGCAGAATAGGTGATATGCAGAAGTCCTCAAAAACAGTGGCCACCAGACCCTTTTACTCATTTTTTCAAAAATGACTAGTATGTAGATGCCATACCACAAAACTAAACCATGCTTCAACTACTTTTCTCAAGCGTTATAAAACTAATTTCCTGTTTTCAGTATTATAAAAATAGACTGGTCTTCTCCAAAGGATCTTGCTTTCCACATTGATGAATCTGTGCATTCCCTCTTCTTACTGACCCTAAAGGTATAAATTATTTTTATCATTCCTTAAATTCAGTCTTACATAAAGTTGCATAATGCATGGAGTAAAAGAGGAATGAAAACGAAGCATGGAACCCTGTATAAATGTGCTGACCCAAAAGCAATTATCCCAACAGCCAGAGGAAGTGGAAATTGTGAAGTAGTCTTCAACAATTTACTGTAAAGAAACAGAGAAATACACATTATGTAAACTACATTGTAGGCAAAACCAGAATATGCTGATTTTTTACAGTTTTGAGAAGGTGTTCTAAATGACGTTAGAAGTAATTTTTTATATAATGAATTTAACTGTCCATAAATTTTAAAAGGATCAATACAAGCCACATTTTAGCTAGAGAAAAATATTTCCATTAAGTAAATAGTTTTGTTTAGTCTTTTAAATTTTAACAACAGAAAAATATTAGTTGGACTTTTATTCAGCAATTCTTCCTCTAAAAATTAATCCTTTTAAAAATAATCAATATTTACTAGCACATAGCTACAGAACTATTTTAACCTTACTTGTAATAGCAAAAAACAAAAAACAAACAAACAAAAAGAAACTTAACCAAATAAAACAGGAACCCTTAATTCCTAACAGGAACAATATTAAGACGAGACACTAAATCTTTTTAAAAGAAAAATACTATCAGAAAAGACTATTACCTTTTTACTGAAAAAATAGAGAAACTGAGGATAAGAGGGGTTAAGAAATTTGTCTAAGGACATAGAGGTATTCAATGGCAGAGCCAAGATTTAAACCTCAGGTCTGCTTCATTCTAGAAAATCTGCAAACATCTGCCGGAATCAACTGAAAACAGGCTCCTAGAGCAAACAACCAAACCAGTCAATGAAAAGTCAAATATTATAGAGAACTTTAAACATATATATAAGTGAACTAACAGTATAATGAACTTCATGTACCCATCACTCTACTTCAAAAAGTATCAAGTCATGGTCAATCTTACTTCATCTATAATCCTAGCCACTTTACTCCTGTAGTTTTTGGAAACAAATTTTATTAGTCATCATATCTTGTAAGAGCTAAATTTAAAAAAAAAGTTATTTTATCCTAACAAGTAAAACCCATAATTAAGAAAACAAAAAAAATATACTTACATATAAATTATACCTGCACACAAATGATAATTACTGTATGATTACAGCTTTAGCTTTAGGAATATATTTCAAAATATTTAGACATAATATTTAGTCAAATATTTAGATATAGTCAAAATATTGAGACATAAAGAACATGTTTCAGACATAAAAGAAGAGTGATTAAAACTAGGAAAAGATGTGAGAAAAACAAGGATTAAACTATTATACCTGGATCTTATTGAAACAGTATGAGTATTTCCAAGAATTGCCATAGTTGGAATAAGGATAAATGCCAAAGGTTTACATGGATCAGGATTAAGTTTAAAGTAATACCTATATTAAAGAGAAAAAACCCTCATAAATCAACAAAGCACACCCAATCATTTTAAATGATCAGAATCAAACAAATTAATTTTGAAACATTCCATAGATATGAGAGCTCTAAATAGCTCATGAAATCTTTGATAAATAACTTTGCTACAGAGCATCTTTATACCTAAGGTTTTATATGGAGAATTATGTTCAGAAACTACCAAAGGAAATGAAAATATCCAATATAGAAGCACTTCCTTTTAATAACAGGTATATGTCTAAAAGCTCATGTAGAAATGTTTTTATAAAACAAATTATTTAAAATATATTAAGTCTGCTCTAGTAAAAAAAACAAAACAAAACAAAAATGATGAAAAAAATAAAGGTTTATATAAAGCAATTGTCCCCAATTTTTAAAAATCCAAATTCTCATCTCTGGCGTTTATGGACCGTGAGGCATCCATAGCCTTTCAGAATCATAAATTCGTGATTCTCAAATAATTTCTCCCTAAACCTGTGAACAAAAATCTGGATCTTGACTAAAATGAGGGAAAAGGAAGGATATTAACATCTCATAACCTGTTGATCTAATTTATCAAACTTACTTGGCTTTTGAAAAAAATATTTCCAGTATTTAGATAATTTGAAATTTTTATATTATTTCTGAAAACTGTATTGAGTAGGAGATTAATTATTACTTGGATAAGGTGGCCTTTTAAAAAAATATTTACCAATAACTAAATATTCTAGAAATAATCTTAGAGGGCATTTTCACACTCTGATTTAACCTAGAACAATTATCACGTTGTTCTATCACATTGTTCACAAGGCAATAATGGTTTTCAGTAGTAAAATAGCTGGTCATTTATTTTAGTTCAACGTTTGATACTCAAATAGAAAACTACACTTTTTTTCATTATTTCTAATCTTTTTAAATGTAAGCATTTTCTTCCTTCCAAATTTAAGAAAAACATAAAATTGATCATGAGTTGAAAAGTACTTAAAGCACTAGCATTATGAATTCCTTAAGTCAACAAAATAAAGCACATTTTCACATAATATCTAGACTCACAGAAAGTTAAAGGTAAAATAAATAAAACACACTTCCCTCTTTTGGTCAGATTTGGAGGAAGTTTATATTCTCACAGTAAGGGAAAAAATGTGAATGTATTAAAAATAAATTTCAGGAGATATATAGCTTCCTATTCTTGAGCAAGTTGTATGGATCATTACGAATCTGGTAAGTCTCTACTTACAGATATTTATTGTTTGAAGCACATAAGTTATAATTATATAAATAAAACACACCTGAGATTCTTTAACCAATAAATTAAAGATGGCATGCTGAGTAATACAATCCATGTTAATAAGTTAATCACAGTACTGTGCATGCGAAGACTATCTTCAGCATCATTGGCAGATAAACGAAGATGGTGTACTGTAGAGTCTTTATGGTGATTTGATTTTTTTTCACTTCTTCTAGAGTGTTTTGGATTCTATAAGGCAATAAAGTAAAAATACTAAGATATTAAAATTTAAGTTTATTATTTTACTCAGAATCATATGCAATTATCTAATAGCTAAATAACCACATCTTTCTATTGCCAAACTGATATAAAGTATTGAAATTACCTTGCTCAATGTAATTTAAAGCAGTTATTAGTTATAAAATTTTTATCCCTTGACTTGCTATTTCCACTGCTGAGACTATATCCTCTAAGTAATTGCTTAAAATTTAAAAGATAATTTGTAACAATAAAAATGACATAAATACTGATAAAGATCAAATTAAAATTAGACAGTGGCGCCTGGGTGGCTCAGTCAGTTAAGCGCTGGACTTTTTATTTTGGTTCAGGTCATGATCTTAGGGTTGTGAAATCAAGCCCTGCATCGGGGGCTTGAGGCTTGAGATTTTCTCTTCCCCTCCCTCTACCCCTCCCTGTTACCGTTGCCCTCCCCCCCCACCGCATGTGTACTAACAACAATGAAAAAATTAAAATTAGACAATCTAATTAGGTTCAATTTTTTTAAAGGAACTTAAATTCATGACACCTTTTTTAGACACTGTAAAATCCTAACTTAAAAAAAACTTTTTATTTACCCATGTTGTTTTATATTAAAGTGATGTAGAGTTTTGAAAATAAAACTTACCACAGTCTGGCTATTTTTGTAAGTTGTTAGGCTGGCTTGCAGATGAACAACCTAGGAAAAAAGAAAAAACTGTTTAATTTCACTTTTTTTTTTTTTAAAGGTTTTACTTATTTTACTTGAGAGAGAGCATGAGATGGGAGAAGGTCAGAGGGAGAAGCAGACTCCCCATGGAGCTGGGAGCCCGATGCGGGACTTGATCCTGGCACCCTTGGATCACGACCTGAGCTGAAGGCAGTCTCTTAACCAACTGAGCCACCCAGGCGCCCCTGTTTAATTTCACTTTTATTTTGAAACAAAAAAACAACCATTTTTATTACAACTGAGGAACACTGTAATCTGAAATTTAAAGAAATCTAACTAAAAATACATTTAAACTTTTACAAATATTCTTTCAGAAAAGGTAAATAATAACTACACAAGCTTGCTATTAAGGATTAAAAAACAAACAAAATAATACAAACTTTCAAGAGTATGATATATTACTATACTTTCTATATTCTGAGAACGTATGTTTAAACATGCTTTGTTCCAGCAACTTAGTATCCTGTGAGTAAAATATTTAATTATCTTCAGTATAGTATAAAGAATTTAACATGTCTTATCTAATCTCAATTTTTGAAAATCTGAAGTCAATTATATATGGTGAAATGCTTACAAGAACCTCAGAAAATCTTGAGGTTTAATTTGTTAGGTTTGCTTATGGCTAAGTATTTGAGAGTTTTGCTCATTGGGTCAATTATTTGAAATATCCAATTTAAAAAGCTAAAAATACCATATTTATAAATCAAAGTAGTACATAGATTTTTCTGATGGACATAAATTCCTTTGGAAAATGGAAAATAATCTATGATGTGCATGTATTCATGTTAAAAGCAGATGTAAATAAACCATTGTTTAAAAAAGAAAAAAATGATTATCCATTCTGATATCAACTGTCTCTACCTAAGTTTAATGTGGAGAGTATGCAGTTGTATAACCTAGATTTTCCTGCAAAGCTATCAGCCTTCTTTCAAGTGTTTTTTACTTCCTCAGTAAAATTATTAGCCTAATTATTTTTGTCCTCTGATTCTCCAGCAATATCTGTAACATTCTACATTATGTCAGCACAATTGATAACTTGATCCCAGTGACATAACTTTTTGTCTATTACCCATGTTCGAAGGAGGTATGAATAAAAACTGCTCTAGTAAAATGTTTTTTAAAAATAAATTAACATTACTTTCATGAGCAAAAAGCAATGTGAAACAGATTATATATTCTCCCCTTATTTTGTTTTTACAAACTGAACTCAGATTAATAATTTCATCTCTATAGTTATCCATATATTTTAAATAACTAAGATGTTTAAAAAAAGCTTCTACACTTAAACCTTAAATAACAGGCTACTACAGCTGTAATTAAAATTTTGTTAACAACACCTACAAGAAATTCTATGTCTGCCTGACACAAAACCCAGCCATTCTAACTTCAGTGATGTGACATACCTTAAACACATAATACAGATAAGTAAGCAATATGGCAAAAGCTCCACAAGTTGTCCAACTAACAATGATCAAAACAATTGTCAAAAAGGGTAAATCTGCTGACATCATTTTGATATCTTTAGGAAGTTCAGAGGGCCTGGAAAAAACAAGAATAAAGCTATTAAAAGTATATTAACAGTTATTTATACAGTCACATTTAGAAAGAAAAGAATACAGTACTCTGCCAGGCTCTCCTGCTGATTAATATGCAAGTACCATAAGGTAAGCAGTAAAATATTTTTTCATAAAGGCAAGGGATGACATATATTTGTATATTCTGTAGTACACTGTGACAGCTCCTCTTCCAATTAGATACACAATGGCTGATATTTGTACTAAGTTAGAAAAAATGTTGCTAAAAATAATTATTAATTATAGGCCCTGTGCCATATATTTCTAATCTTGATAGGAGGAAAAACAGTTTTCTATTTCTTAAAGTCTCGAGATCACTCAGACTTATGATGCTATTAGTGTCAGAAGCACCTCAGAAGGGTGAAGGAAGAAGCATCACACCATAATCCCCTCTGTGACAGTAAATCACATAACATGTCTGGTGAGGAGCAGAGGCAAGAGAAATGAGGTCAGTGGTTTATCAGAAAAGCCTACCAGTAACTTCAAACTTTGTTTTTGGATCCAAAATAAAACTCTAGGCAATGTTTTTGGAATTTTTTTTGCATTTCATCTAATCTGATCTTAAGTATCTTGATTGGAATTCTCTTGCTCTCAGGTTTGACTGAAAGTCAACATATAAAAGCACTGCCAGAGAAACATTTCTTCCTTCAAAAGATTTACAATCATAAAAATTAAAAATAATTCTGTAATCTTTCACTTTTTAAAGTAATGTGTACTCCCAATGCTGGGCTCGACTCATGACCCTGAGTTCAAGAGTCGCATGTGCTACTGACTAAGCCAGTAAGGCACCCCCTGTCAAACGTTTTTGATTTTAACTGTTGGCATTAACTCAAACATAGCATTTAACTTGCAACAAATGATTATCTTTTTTTAAATAAATGTTTTTATTTAATTCAGTAATCTCTGTACCAACGTGGGGCTCAAACTCATGACCCCAAGATCAAGACTCGCATGCTCCTCTGAGTGAGCCGCCCAGGTGCCCTTAAATGATTATCTTTAACAAAGATATAACTTTGAACACTAACCCATGTTTTCCTAGCTATACATCTTTCCTTAGAAATTAGAGTTTAGTGAAAGCCAATTAATTTTGAGGTTCCCTATCAATACAGTTTTTTCCTTAAGAGCAATAAGAAAGCTTTCAGTCATTCTTTACCTTTTCAAAGCTAGCCACAATGAAGATAGGAGTCTCACAAATGTAGAAGAAAGTAGGCCACCCCAGTAGGCAGTACATGTTCCAAACAGAAAGAGAATCAACGATACAAGGGGGAAACACATACTCTGACTAGTTAAAACGATGGCATCTAATTCTGGTAACATTAACACATCCCATAATTCCTTAAACCATTTATATCTGTGGATAAAAGAAAACATACAATAAAAGAAAAAAATCAACAACTGACATTCAAGTTTTTAAT
Source organism: Potos flavus (assembly GCA_028534135.1). Taxonomy (NCBI): domain Eukaryota; kingdom Metazoa; phylum Chordata; class Mammalia; order Carnivora; family Procyonidae; genus Potos; species Potos flavus. The sequence continues at coordinate 138,966,858 of CM052883.1, forward strand.
ATCTGGGGTGTCTGGCCATTCATTAGAGTCCCCTAAGTTCCATGATATTCAATTTGTAATTATACTGAAAAACCAATTTCAGTTCCTTATAGAGAACAAGTTATTTATCTTCCAAATCAGTCTACTGATCCTCAAGGATCTGAGTCCTGAGTATCAATGCAGTTCCTTGTAATAAATAAGTTTTCTTTTTTTTTTAAGTTAGAAAACCAACAGCTAATTGTAATGACTAATGAAAAGAGATCTAAGTATATTGGTTCTAAGCAAAAAACACAAAATGAGAATAAATTAAAAATGGAATGCTAAGTGTGGTAGATCCAAATACACTTTGTATGGCAAGAAAAAGTGATCTGAAGCACTGTTTCACAAATATCCTATAATGGTTTGTGCTCATGAATCTGGGATACTCAAAAATTATGGACCATATGTATCCCTTTGCAAATTTAAGAAGTTTGGTATGTTAACAGACTGTTTCTATAATTGATACACATATATAATTTCTATAATTACTTTTGAAATGGTTATAGTACTAAAGTAAATGTTGATATACCTATTAGGCCTCTGCCTAAAAGTCCCATTTAATAAAACAAGACAATTGCCATATTTGTATGAATATTTATATTTCATTATGGGGCCAAACATGTTTCATATATATAAAATAATTAAAATCATTATCACAGATAATAAAACTTACCCCAACAGAAACTTAATCATTATTACAAAAGGATCAACTTTGTATGGCTTGGCCTCTTTATCCAACATAGTCGCATATTCTAAGCAATGACCTGGTGATTAAAAAAAAAAATTATGTGTAGCAAAGAATTCATAGTAACTACGACTCATATCATATACTGCATTATAAGAGCAACATATTTCATGTCAGAGAAAGCAAGGGTCAGTTATCATAAAGACTCTCTTCACAGATTAAAAATTACTATAATTCCATAGCTTTTATGTAAGAGTATACAATCACTTCTGAAACAACTTCAGGAAGTCAAAGCTGGGGTTTCACCATTTGTATTTTCACAAAGCTCCAAATGTGATTTTTTTAAAAAACCTTACTGAGACATAATTCTCATACAACACAATTCATTCAAAGTACACACAATTTAATGGTTTTAAGTATATTCACCATTATGCCTTCATCATCACAATCCATCTCAGAACATTTTCATTACTCCCAAAGCAAACTTTGTTCCCCTTAACTGTCACCTGCAATGTCTCCCTGTTCCCAGGGAACAACTAATCTACTTTCTGTTTCTACAGATGGGCCTATTTTTAACATTTTCTATAAATGAAATCATATAATATACGGTCCTTTGTGACTGGCTCCTTTCATTTGGGGTGTTTCCAAGATTAATCCATGTTGTAGCATCTGTCAGCACATTTTATTTATCCGTTTATCAGGTGATGGATAATTGGGTTGTTTCTGCTTTTTGGATATTACAAATAGTGCTTCTGTGAACATGTGTACACAAGTTTAGTGTGGGTATCGGTTTACATTTTTCTTGGATATATATCTAGGAGTATAGTTCCTGAGTCATAGAGTAACTGCCAACCTACTTTCCAAAGCCATTTTACATTTTACATTCCCAAAAGCAGTATACGAAGGTTAAAATGAATACTAAAGGCAGACGTGAAATTGTAAGTCATTGAAAGGAAATCAGTAGGTGCAGAAGGACTGGCCAAGAGGAAATGGTAGAGGATATTTTTGGACTACTTTTATATATTTTGATCCACTGTCTTTTCCTATCTCTTGTCTCCCTTGATTACAACCGAAGCCCAACAAGTATGTGAGGGCTTTATAAAGTAGGCCCTGGGAAACTATTTTCATTGCTATCCTCTAGGGAAGGTTTTGTCCAATGCAGTGCAGATTCTATATTTGCCTCTCCAGATCCATTCTCCACCCTTACTTTGTTCTGAGCTCTGGGAAGCTGACTTAGGTGCAATGAGTGATAGGCACTGATAAGAGGAAATGAGGTTAGTATATGTATTTCCTTGCCTTTCCCCCCCTGCTGAGCCACAGCTTGACAGTGGCTGCAGATTTAGTAATGCTGCCCTCTACTGTAGCTCTCTAGGCTTGCTCACTCCCTTGCCCTGACAACAAGGAGTATCAGATGGCTCTACTGCTAATCTGGCACTTCATCATTTCTTGTTGGTTTCCCTTAATCCTACCCATACCTTTGAAATAGTCTCTTCATTAAAATAAACTCAATTATTCCCTTCAGTGTGCCAGGACCTAATATAATGGATACAGCCCAAACATTACACTGAATGCCTACTATGTGCCTAACACTATATTAGGTACCAGGAATGGAATGGGGAACAAGATCCCCATCAGGGAGACTCTACCTCTTAAGATATCCTCAGAATAGAGGGAAAAAAACTCCACACCCAAAAGTGTAAAATGGAAAAGCCAAGTAAGGAATCTCCTTGGGGATCTCCTAAAACCAGAGGATCTGAAATGCCTGTAAACGTGAGAGATAGGTCATGAATTTAGCCACATGAGATAAATAAGTAGTAATGAAGCACTGAGGAGAAAAGGGATGAAGAGAGAGAGGAAGAATAGAAACATTCTTACCTGTTGAGAAAAGAGAATATAACTGTCCTCCATAAGCAAGAAGGATACTAGATGTAACATAAGCAGGAAGAGCTCCACCATGAAATCTAACTACCTAGAAAACAGGCAAATCAAAGGACAACTTCTCAATATTCATGTTAATGAAATAAATGTACTTTCACATTAGATAAAACTGTCTTTCTTCATTTTATATCTTTCCTGACATGGTACTTCCAGTAATGGGTATCAAAACTCTCAAGTAAAATAAATATCAAGAATATACAGTACATTAGAAACATGTAATCGGACTTTTTCATAAAGGCACAACAAAAAAATACACAATTGAGTAGCATATACTACAAACTTTTCTTACAAGGTACATTTATCGAGCATTTATTTTATTTTTTATTTATTTATTTTTTAAAAGATTTTATTTATTTATTTGTCAGAGAGAGAGAGAGAAAGCACAAGCAGGCAGAGTGGCAGGCAGAGGCAGAGGGAGAAGCAGGCTCCCTGTCGAGCAAGGAGCCCGATGTGGGACTCGATTCCAGGACCCTGGGATCATGACCTGAGCCAAAGGCAGCTGCTTAACCAACTGAGCCACCCAGGCGTCCCTCGAGCATTTTATATAGTCCATACATGATACTAAACATTTTATATGCATTATCTCATGCTCTTCTCCCAAAAATCTTTTGAGGTAATTCTTATCCCTATTTTACAGATGAAGAAATTCAGGCACAGGGAGCCCAAGTAACTTGCACAATTAAAAACCTAACAGACAAGTAGGGGAACCTGGGTGGCTCAGTCAGTTAAGCATCCGACTCTTGATTTTGGCTCAGGTCATAATTTCAGGGTGATGTGATCAAGCCTTGTGTCAAGCTCCGCACTTGGCACGGAGTATGACTGAGATTCTCTGTTTCCCTTGTCTATGCCCCTTGCATGCATGCACACACTCTCTCTAAAATAAATGAATAAAATCTTTAAAAAAAAGTTAATAGGCAAACAAATTATTTGTTAACTCTTATTGTCCTCATCAGTAAAATGGGGGCAATAACGGTACTTACCTTAGAGGTGATTTTAAAGTTTAAGGATGTTAAATGGCCAACAGACACATGAAAAATTGCTCAACATCACTCAACATCAGAGAAATACAAATCAAAACCACAGTGAGATACCACCTCACACCAGTCAGAATGGCTAAAATTAGCAAGTCAGGGAATGACAGATGTTGGTGAGGATGTGGAGAAAGGGGACCCCTCCTACACTGTTGGTGGGAATGGAAGCTGGTACAGCCGCTCTGGAAAACAGTATGGAGGTTCCTCAAAGTTGAAAATAGAGCTACCCTACGAACCAGCAATCGCACTACTGGGTATTTACCCTAAAGATACAAATGTAGTGATCCGAAGGGGCACGTGTACCCGAATGTTTATAGCAGCAATGTCCACAATAGCCAAACTATGGAAAGAACCTAGATGTCCATCAACAGATGAATGGATAAAGAAGATGTGGTATATATATACAATGGAATACTATGCAGCCATCAAGAGAA
>CM052883.1:138971463-139027873 GCA_028534135.1 Potos flavus
GAATTCAGCTAGTTATCAAACCATTCTGAACATCTACAAACTCAACAGGAGATTGAAGAAAAGAATAGCAGCAATTCTATGAACAGAAAAGCAACCACTTTCTAGAAGGTAGGACGTGCAGAGAAGTGAATCTGAGGTGATAATTGGGAAGATAGACCACGGGGGAGGGAGCCTCCGTCAGCTGGCTACCCGCAAGTGACAGAGCAGTGGAGCACAAAATCTGAACTTTTAGAAGTCTGCTCTGCTGAGGGATGTCGCTCCAGTGGCGACGTGGGGGGTGGAATCCTCTCTGGGACAGTGTGGTCTCAGAACTCTCAGAGTCACAGAAAGACCAGGCAGAGCTTGGTGGCAGAACTCCCAAGTATCGGAGCAGGGAAGCCGGCTGCAAAGATGGAGCTGAAGAGTGGGCTCTCAGCTCAGGGTTGCCTTAAACCACAATCTATGGCACAGTTGGCCCACTACTCTTCGAGCAGGGACCCAACAAGCAGCAGGGCCAGGGAGACTTCCCTTCCTCCCCAGGGAGGAGTGGCACAGAAGTGCACCAAAGGAATCTGCTAGGTTTGGAACTCCAAACAGGGTCATGTGCCAGAGACAGAAATGCTCGGTCACAGGCCAGGTGAGCACGGAGTGAGGCTGGAAACCAGGGAGACAGAGTGATTGCTTTTTTCTGAGGGCTCACTGGGGAGGGGGACCCCGAATTCTCAGCCCCTCCAGGGCCAAAGATTGGGAGGCTGCCATTTTCGTTCTCATCCTCCAAAGCTATACAGAAAGCTTTCAGGAAACAAAAGCTACAGAGAACAAACCCGAGCAGATTGCTTAGCCTGCTCCCTGGCAAGGGCAGTGCAATTCTACCTCGGGCAAAGACATGTGAGAATCACTGCAACGGGCCCCTCCTCCAGAAGATCAGCAAGAACATTCAGCCAAGACCAAATTTACCAGTCAATGAGAACTGCAAAACTCCAGTGCTAGAGGAATACAGCACATAGAATTCACGGCTTTTTCCCCATGATTCTTTAGTCTTTCAAAGTTCTTTTTTTGTTGTTTTTTTTTCTTTTTCTATTTTTAAAAAATTTTTCTTCTTCCTTTTTTCAACCAACATCTTATCAATTCCTCTTTTAAAATCCATTTTAATTTTCATTTTTACAGTCATATTCTATCCCTTCATTGTATTTAACCTTATTTTTTGTACATATATAATTTTCTTTCTTTAAAATTTTGGGATACAGTTTCTTCCAACAGACCAAAATATATCCACAATGCTCTGAAACTAGAACTGAATCCAAGAGGAAAGTTGGAAAGAACTCAAATTCATGGAGGCTAAAGAGCATCCTACTAAAGAATGAATGGGTCAACCAGGAAATTAAAGAAGAATTTAAAAAATTCATGGAAACAAATGAAAATGAAAACACAACTGTTCAAAATCTTTGGGATGCAGCAAAGGCAGTCCTAAAAGGAAAGTATATAGCAATATAAGCCTTTCTCAAGAAACAAGAATGGTCTCAAATCCACAACCTAACCCTGCACCTAAAGGAGCTAGAGAAAGAACAGCAAATAAAGCCTAAACCTAGCAGGAGAAGAGAAATTAAATAAAGATCAGAGTAGAAATTAATGAAATAGAAACCAAAAGAACAGTAGAACAGATCAATGAAATAAAGAGCTGGTTCTTTGAAAGAATTAATAAGATTGAACCCCTGGCCACACTTATCAAAAAGAGAAGAGAAAGAACCCAAATTAATAAAATCATGAATGAAAGAGATCACAACCAACACCAAATAAATATATACAATCATGAGAGGAAGAAGAGTCAGATTCACACTAATTTGATATAAGAAAGGCCCAACCTGCCATTGCTGGCTTGAAGAGGAAGGGACCACAAGTGAAGAAGCGCAGGCAGCCTCTAGAAGCCGGAAATGGCAAATAAACATGATTTTCCAGAGCATCCAGAAGAAACACAACCCTGGGGCACCTGGGTGGCTTAGTCGTTAACTGTCTGCCTTCTGCTCAGGTCATGATCCCAGGGTCCTGGGACTGAGCCCCTCATCGGGCTTCCTGCTCGGTGGGAAGCCTGCTTCTCCCTCTCCCACTCCCCCCCACTTGTGTGCCCTCTCTTGCTGTCTCTCTGTCAAATAAACAAATAAAATCTAAAAAAAAAAAAAAAAAAAAAAGAAACACAACCCTGCTAATACCTTTACTGAAAACCCATTTTTGACTTCTGATCTCCAGAACTATAGGATAATGAATTTGTGTAACAACACTAAGTTAGTGGCAATTTGTTATAGCAGCAATATCAAATTAGTACAATAATAAAGCCATAAATAGTTTCATCATCATTTTTAAATGTGTAACATAGATTTCTCAATGTAATTTAAATTTTTAAGCCTAGAATCTAAAGTGGGCTTTCCCCCACAACAATTCTGTTTCTGAATTTTGATGAGACTATTTTCTTACAGCAAAACTGAATTTAAAAATATTACATTAAAAATATATTGAATATTTATCTGGATCTAGATATCTAGATATGACATTGTCTAGATATCCATCTAGATATGACATTGTCTAGTTTTATCATATAAGGAAATGTTATCAGAAGCATTAAACTTTCTAAATAATTAAAAGAAAAAAATGAAAGGAAAACAGTACAGAAGTTAAGTTAAGCAGCATAGCAGGCTTAGAGTCAGACTTCTGGATTTAGAGTACAGCTCTGCCTCTCCTTTGCTCTGTGTCCTTGGACATGTTACTTTACCCCTCCTTCTCCCTGTGCCTTTATTTGTAAAATGGAGATAAATAGCACTTATCTCACAGGGAGTTTGAGGCTTAAATGTGTTCAGTTGTATAAAGCATCTGGTATAGTAACTGGCACAGGGAGGTGATCAGAACATATTAGCTGTTATTATTAACCTTTAATGCTCTTCACTGTCTTTGGAAATCTTCTAAGAGTTCCTATATAGTATTCTGAACATGACAGTTCCTTGTAATGACTATCATTGTTATGAGTATTAACTATTCTACTGGGCTACAGATACAACTCATATAACTTTTGACAAAATCCACAATCATAAACTGGCCACTATGAAATATATTCAAATTGTAGACACGCTTGATTTGGTTTAGTATTTGGCACAGTATTTCTTTACATTTCAAATTAGATGCCAACGTTAAAAAATTTAAAAATTTTTATCTAAAAATCTAGATTTCCAGTTTCTCTTAAAATCTAAAGATTTGTCAACATTAGACTTAGAAATGATTTACTAGTTTTTATAATTCTCTTGAGAAAGTAACTTCTGCTTTATTCTTTGCCTTCTTTCATTAGAGTAGACTAAAGAACATGTGAATATTTTTCTTTCCTTTTTCTAAAAAAAAAAAAAAGAAAAACTAATTTGATGGAAAATTAACTAACCAAAGGCTAAAGATTCTCCCAGAGTTTCTCTTTATACCTATTCTCAGTCTTCTTTGACTGAATCAGCAACATTGAAAATATGTATTATTTTTAAAAGATGAATAATATATACAACATCAATTCATTCTCCCATTCTCAAGCTAAATTTTTAAACAAACATGAAGGAAGAGCATCATATCTTTTCAGTAATTTGGGAAGGACTTAATTACCACAAATTCTTTGACATTTAAAGAAGTACCCACCTTTGATCCTGTAACACCTACATACCTTTGTTTTTTAGATAAATTTCCATGCCTAAACAAGAATACTAGTATGTCCTTCTTTGAAGGACATATAATTATGCTTGGCTATCAAGTGTCAAGCTAACTTGACTTTTCCTGTTACTAATCTGAATTAAGAGCTCCAGGGATGATACGGATAAGACAGTATGTTATATTTTCAGCCCATACCACTGTGTACAGTAACATGCCTTTTGGACATACTAAAAATAAAACAGCATCAATTCTTCTCTTATATTCCAAGACATAAATTTTTTTTTTTTTCACCCAACCCCTGCAATTTTTCTTTAAAAAGGTCCCTTAACAAGCTAGAGAATTTATTGTAACTATCCATGGTGCTACTCTTCCAACTTATACCAACATTTAATCTTCTCTTTCTAATGTAGTATATTTTACATATGAACTTAGAATTTTCTAATGTTCACAGATTTAATAATAATTACAATCTAGTTCTCACCAGGTTGTTGTGAGAATCAAATGAGATAATGCATATAAAAAATTTCTGGTTTAATTTTGATTTGTGAGTTTTATAATTATAGAGTTAAAGGACTTATATTTTAAAAATTCTGCTATGCTATGCCACAACAGACCAAAAAAAAAAATAATGGAAGGCACAATAAAATTTAGTGAGTTTTAAAATTAGTATATAATTTTTCTGACTAATCAATATTATTATTTATGCCCAGGTTATACAATTCTGCAAATTATAATGATGTTGAGTAATACTTCAGTAGTTCTACTACTTGATAAATTATTTTTATAACACTATTTGCTTATGAACTATAGTAACTATTGCCCAAAAGCATTTAAAGTATTTCAACATGTTTATTTTTAATATAATTTACTTTTTATTTTTACAAACTAAGCACATATAACATAAAAAGTTGTTTGAAAATGTTTGTTTATATGACAGAGCCTACAAATTTTACTGGACTATTATAGCATAGTATGAGCAACATGAAATCTTAATATGATATTCATTTAGCCAAAAACACTAATTTGAGAATCAGGAATCAGCTCGCATTTCTAGGAATGAAAGCATTACCTTAAAAAGCCAGGCATGGTCAACTATGATTTGTCTGCCAAGAATGGGTTTTGGATTTTTATTAAAGTGGGAAAAAGAAGGAAAAGGAGAAAGATGAAAAAGAAAGAAGCTGCTGCAGCTGAACCAGCAGTACCAGCAGCAGGAGACCATATTTGGTTTGCTAAAATATTTTATTATCTGGACCTTTCCAGAAAAAAGTGTGCAACCCTTGCCTTATAGTATCATAAGGCAACCCAGAATCAACCAGGAATCACTTACCTGTCCAAGTATTTGTGAAAAGGAAGTCTTAACTGTCACCTAGTTTAAAAATAATCATTAAAAAAAAAGGTTATTTCTCCTAAAGTCTTCTAGTTCACATTTTATTAAACTGAGCACTTCTGTACATCTCTAAGCACAATCATTAATTTTTTAATAATGATCAACCTAAATTCATTTATGGTCTTATAAGAATCCTCTGAACCACAAATTTTAATTTGTATTAGTGTAGTTTTATTGTTCAGCATATTTTCCTGGATTCTAATTCTTTGACAACTGGATGAATGCTATGGTACATGCGGTCATTCTTTACTAACTAGGGTATTTGATTAACCAGAACATCCTAGTATCACGTGATGCAAGCTAAAGGACTTGACTGAATGACTGAATGACTGAATTCAGAAGCTATACATATGTTTGCTGAACAATTAAACACAAATTAACCTATTATACAACCAGTATTTTAAGTCTCAAACCTACAACTGTATTGCACTAAGTATAATTAAACTAAGGTACTTCTGAGTAAATTTCATATAAAAACAAGTTTTATAGGATATAAGACCAGAAACGGAGCATATTTGGTAAAATTTAAGCCAAAACAATATCTTAAAAAGAAATTCATCAATTATTATCTCTATTATAAATATACATTTTTTGATATTAAGAAGTCTGGTAAAAGGAAATATGTATTTCATACAAAAATTATAAAATTTACTTTTTAAAAAAAAAGTACTTATAAAAACATGGACATTTCTGAGAGTGTGCAGTATTTGCAGCCAAATTATTAATGCAATTCTTGCTATCACTATTAGAAATATGGAGGCACATGTTAAAAACCATTACAGCCCTACAAAATCCTTTAGTGTTAAAAACAGAAAGATATCAAAGCATTAATAAATACTATGAAATCCAAAATAAGTCATAATTTAGGTCCAACTGAAACTTGTTGCCAACAAACAGTCTGACCTACCAATTCTAGTCTACCCCGAGTTAGTTCTAATGAAGAATCCAAATATTTAAGGTTGTTTTAAAGCAACTGAATAGAAAGAAGATATTTTACATAAACCAAAAATCACCATTAAAATGTAGAATCTCTTAAATCTGGAATCCTTAGAACCTGGGATCTTCTGATACAGAGGGACTCTTGTAGTTCATGAATACGTAAGAGTAAATGTTACTCAAGTTTATCTCCCTTCTCTTGGAGCAGAGATGTACTGTGATAGTAAAATAAACACAGCAGGCATACTACACTGCACATATTAATGACTAACAGATTTAAAAAGCTAGTGAAAAGGAAAGAAGAGTCTTACACTTATCCAGTAGAGCTGGAAACCAACATACATCATGTTAATTATTGCAGTAAAGCCATGTCAGCTGATTTCATGATGTTCTTCAATTTATAGAGAATTTTGGACTTTGGGCCTCCAAACTTAGAAGGTTAATCTATAGTCTCAATTTTATTTTCTATTACTTATTAAAACATATACTTTCAATGGTCCAGCTTAGGATATACTGAGGTGGTGCTAGCAGGCAAAATGGAGAATATTTAAAGCATCATAAATGTCTACTTCATGTATTTATTGGCTTCCTCATTGCCATATATCTAAGGCTAATATAAAAATATATTTCCTGTGTGTTCTATAACTAAATCTTAAAAGTTAAGCAAATATGCAACTTACTTCATACTGACAGTCTGAAGATGTATACATTTTTAATAATGCTACATGGCTGTCATTTTCTGGTTGAGCAATATGGAGTTTCAGAGAAATTTCTGTGGAAGATGGTACCCTGAAAAGATAAGTATTAATTCTCAAATACAAAATGCTGTTAAATATCCATTGCTAAGTCAATCCTCGCACAACACAATGAAATAATGGAGAGGAAGACAAATGTCAGAGACGTTATTACAGATGGACATTTTTTCAATTGTATCACAGTTGTTTGAATGCTCCTTCATCTAGGACAGGCATTGGAGGACAGTCTAGGAAGGGGCCGATGCTCCAAGCAGGTAAAGTTTAAATTATAGATCATTTAGATAAGAATACTACATTATCTTATAATATGTTCTTATGAACACAATGCTACCTAAAGGATAGGTACATTTTATTAAGAGGCATTTAAATAGTTTCATTAAAATTTCACAATTTAAATAAACTAAGAAGAATATGTATTATTCAAAGTGACCAAAGTTTAAGATAAATTCTTTCATATACTTACTGTGCAATAGTTAGTGAATCTTCGTAAGACCAAGGAATATGAAGTTTATAGATACTAGTTATTTCTTCTGTGGAAACATAAAGGAAATAATGTGTTATTAACCTACTATAATACCTAACTACACAGTTACCCATTTCATAAAAAATAACCACTAAGACTTAGATGATATAAAGAATTACAGAGGATTATTAAATAATGTTTAATTAGACTTACAAAAGATATTAGAGTATATGGAAAGTACTAAGAAACTGGTAAAACAGCTAAACTGAATTACTACTATAATGAGATAGAAAAATCTATACAGTATTTTTAAAATGTGGATATTTATATTTAAACTGATACAGTTGAAGATATTTAATGTTAAGGAAGGGTCTATGTTAAATCTCTTGGAAATACAGACAGCTTTTCTACTATCATAATTTAATTTTAATTCACATAAAATAAATATTATATAAAATTCAAGTGAAGATCTATTGATTCTTCAAATGACAATACCATTCTTCTCAGAAAATACACTTACCTTTGACTCCTGAGCACTTGCTTACTACGTTGATTTTAAAAGCCTGGTATATCTAATAAGAGTTTGACAACAAAAACACGAAAAACAAAAGTTTATTTGTTTGCTTAACTAAACAGTGAGGTAAAATCAAATCCTTGTTATAATCACGATAATTACCTGTCCAAAGTTTAGAAGTTCTATATTATAAAACAGGCCACTTGTATTTAATATCACTTTCCTTGAAGACAGTCCTGTTGAATTGAAAGTACTGTATTACTTAGAATACCAGTTTTTTAAAGAGTACTGATTGCTTGACAATGTTTAACTAATGCTAACACATTTTTAATATTAAAAAAGAGTTTATAGGTTTTCATTTCTGTTTATGGAGGAGTTAACTCCTAAAAATCCTATCCTCTTTCAATAAACTCTGGACAACATTGATAATATGTGTATTTTAAAAAGTCAAGTACAAGGACACCTGGGTGGCTCAGTTGGTTAAGCGGCTCCCTTTGGCTCAGGTCATGATCCCAGGGTCCTGGGATTGAGTCCCACATCAGGCTCCTTGCATGGCGGGGAACCTGCTTCTCCCTCTGGCTCTGCCTGCTATTCTGCCTGCTTGTGCTCTCTCACTCTCTGACAAATAAATAAATAAAATCTTTAAATAAATAAATAAAATAAAAAGTCAAGTACAAATTTTCAATTTCAAACAGGTACGCTTTCTTGGTAGATCCTTCATTTTATAAGTCTTTAATCTCATCTTTAATGAGATGGGTGATTCAGACTTGTCATTTCTGTATTGTTCTGAGTATCTTTCTTACCTGCCCCCTCCAAAAAAAAAGGTGGGTGAGGGATAAAAATCTAAAACAGTTTCTGCTCTGAAGTAACAGATTCTTTTCATAAATGGAATATTAAAAAAAACATATTTTAAGGATAGGCCATGTCAAAAGGGCAAGGAGCCAATCTAAAATGAGCTCCCAATATCCAAAGCTGGAACAACTTAAGAAAAAAAATGTAATGATAGTATTAAATTATAATCCAATGAATAAAATAAATATCCATGAGTCATACATAAATAAAAATTGACTAAGTAAATAAATGGAGAAGGGACAACTTTCCTTTCATAAGAATTCCAACAAATACAGAATACCAATAATAACTGCCTCAGACTAGAGGAACCAATGGATGCTAAAATTAGTGGGTTATTTTGAAGGTAAAAGGGTACTTAAACATTCTCAAAGTAGCTCTCCCAAGATATTTATTAAATACAAATAGGAAACAAATTTACAGTGGAGAAACCTGGCAGACACTATCTTAACCAAGTAATCAAAGTTAACATTGTTCGTAATTAGATATAGTGCTATCATGTGTCCATCCACAGGATACAATGAGAAATACATATAACTCCGGTGATATGCTTGCTAAAACTGCACAACCTTAATCTAATAATAAGAAAACATTAGACAAATCCAAGTATCTGATATTTTACAAAATAACTGATAAGTGCTTTTCAAAAGATGTCAAAGTTATGAAAGACAAGGAAAAACTGAGGAACTATCAAAGATTAGAGATGAGAGGCACCTGGGTGACTCAGTGGGTTAAGGCCTCTGCTTTCGGCTCAGGTCATGATCTCAGGGTCCTGGGATCCAGCCCCGCATCAGGCTCTCTGCTCCGCAGGGAGCCTGCTTCCCCCTCTCTCTCTGCCTGCCTCTCTGCCTACTTGTGATCTCTCTCCTCTCTGTCAAATAAATAAATAAAATCTTAAAAAAAAAAAAAAGATTAAAAAAAAAGATTAGAGATGAACAGGACATGACAATTGAATGCAATGTGGGAATATGGAGAACACTGGTGGAAAATCTGATGAAAACCAAATAAAGCCTGTAATTTAGTTAACAGGGTTGTACAAATAATAATTTCTTAGTTTTGACAACTGCATTGTTTATGTTGAGGTGAACGAAGGATATAGAACCCTGTGCTCTTTCTGTAACTGTTCTGAGTGCTCAAAATTATTTCAAAATAAAATTTAAAGGCATATTTAGTTACATGTATTTTACCTCAATAAAAAAAATGGGAAAAATATTTGCAGAAATCTTGAAACTTCCATAAGGCAGACAGCAATTTATACTTTATAATAAATATTTTATTAAAAGGGCCAACATGTAGTATAAATTCATGGAAGACCACCAAACACACACACATGATTATTTGCAAATGTATATGACCAGGGAGAAAGTTAAAGTTCAATTCTCAGAAGATGACCTCTGGCCAGTATTAAAATAACAATAAAACCCCTGGACCACATGATACGGTTATTCTAAGAACTATACTTGAAATACACAATATATAAAGTTACAGGCTCTCCATTATTGCAACTGACAAAATAAATAAGCACTCTGTTAAAAATAAAATTAATTCTTGGGATGCTTGGGTGGCTCAGTCGGTTGACCTTCTGACTTTTGATCTCAGCTCCGGTCTTGATTTCGGGGTCCTGAGTTCAAACCCTGTTCTTGGCTCCACGCTGGGCATGGAGTCTACTTAAAAAAAAAAAAAAAAGAATTTTTAAGACTTCCAAAATCAAAGTACTTACCAAAGGAAAAAAGATGAGTTACAGGAAGCTGAATGGATCGCGTCTCTTTTTTAAAGAATTCACAATCTACAACAAACTAAAATATAAAACATTTTTAGAAAAAAATGGAATTACATTTATAGTGAAATATCTTCACTTGATGTTTGAGTGGAAAATAAAAGTCTATAAACAAACTTCAGCTTTGCAGAAGTTATTACCTATCACATTCTCACTCTGGCTATACTTAGATGGCAATAATTACTCAAGGAGAGATGTTAAGCTAAGAAAATTTGATGAACAAGCTTAACTTAATAAATTATTAGAGGATCATTTGTACAACAGCTGATGTACAGTCCAGTTTCCTTCCAGTTAATTTTAGGTGTTTATAGGAGAAGGACCCTAAATGATGGATCAAAGCATTAAGAATCAACGTTAACTCAAGATTAATTAGAGATTTAGATAAAAATCTCTCAATATTTTCGTAGTCAAAAAGAAATATGATTTTGTTACATTTACTTTTTAAAAGTCCCACATTATGTATCTTCAACACTCTACTTAGACTGCAAAAGACTTGGAGATGGACATACTGCCATTCATCTACAGATGGCTAAAAGTTTTTTGTATAAGATTATTACAAGCTAAATGGTGATTAGAATAAATGGAAAAAAAGGTTTAGTA
Source organism: Potos flavus (assembly GCA_028534135.1). Classification (NCBI taxonomy): domain Eukaryota; kingdom Metazoa; phylum Chordata; class Mammalia; order Carnivora; family Procyonidae; genus Potos; species Potos flavus. The sequence continues at coordinate 138,982,396 of CM052883.1, forward strand.
TGTATGAAGCAAGAAAAAATGCTATCTTAAAAAAAGTAAAACTAAAATGTGACATGTGCATAATTACAATGTTTTGTAATGACATTTCTTATGTAGTAACATTTCTACAATGGCATAAGGAACTTTGCCCTAAACTGACTGCAATAAGAACAGTTTCATTAAAATAATCTCCATAAGGAAACCAAATTACTTTGATCTATAGGAGCTGAAGAACAAATTAATCCGATGCCAAACTGTAGCTAGCAAGTAGTCTGCTGTCTATAAGAAGCAGAAAGCCAGTGAGATCTATCCTAGGCTTTTCCAATAAGTACACCTTGGATTGTGCTTGAAGCAATGTTATTTTGGTTGTCTCTTGGGTGGATTTTTTGTTTCCAAAAGTCAAAAATAGATGTGGGAAAATGCTGACTACAGTACACATATTAGGAATAAAAGGAAAAACTTGTTAAGGGGATTTGCTTTTTCCCTCATCTTTACTTAAAAGGCCAACAATACCATCAGACATTTTCCTTATAGAAAACAGCTATTACAAAGTTAGAACAATCATCTACTGAACAAGATCATTCATTATATTTTTACAAAGCACTTTTGGGTGAGACATTGCCTGAGACAGAGAATCAATTTTAAATCACTTTGTACAGGTATTTAAAAAAATACAATTTTTATTATTGCTTTAAAAATTTGGGTACTCCCTTATGGAATAAACCCATACCCAAGAAAAGAATTCAAGGATCTGTCCTTTCTAATGGAATTATTTTGTTTTCGGTCATCAAAAAATGCAAGTAACTTCATATCTGCATTTTGAAAACTATGTTATCAGTTGACTGCAAAAAATTTTCAAGCTGTCTATCTAAATATATGTATCCTGACGATGGGTTAAAATTATAAAAGGCCTAAATTAACATCCTTGTGAGACTGGGTAGCAACAGTAGAGTCAGCAAGTGTTACTTTCCAAAGAACATTAAGACATATTAAATATTCATTAGGCTGCTAAAGCTGGCTATTTGTGAAAGGCTCATTAGTTTCTTGGAATAACCAGACAGGGCCTTTCTAAGTTTGGGAAAGATGTTTAAATTCATTCAAAACCAACTTACCTGACAGAAAAACCCCTAAAGAGAGCTTTTAGAATTGAAGATGTTGAATTAGCTCTCACTTGAGCTAAGCAAAACAAAACAATGAATTCATTATAAGGTACTTGTGAGATTCAGTCTTTGAGTTAACTCCCAACTACATCCCCTTTTTCCTGTATCTTTAAAATCTTCCTAATGATTTTGGCCTCAAATCTCAACAATTTTCTCATTAAATAACTATTTTTTTGAGCATTTATATAGTGACTTGCTAAAGGATGAGGATGCACAGTAGAAAAAAATCTATCTGCTCTTATTTCCAAAGAATTCACAATATGGTTATGGTAATAGAGAGAGAAACAGATAAATTGTAATTCTGCATAATTCCTGAAGAAGTTATAAACAAAGTGTCATGGAGGTAAGAAGTTATCTGGATGAGTCATGAAAAGGAGAACAGGAACACTTAGGATAGATACTGAAAGATAAGTTTGTTAGGTGAAATGTGGAAATGGAAGTAGAGGGTCTTTTACCTCTATCTTCTTGCTTCCCTGTCCCATAACTTCTCTCAAAAATCACCAACCTTTTATTTCTACCCACACTTCCCTAGTTCAAGCCCTCATACCCCTTATATAGCAGCTCGTCCCTGTTTCTAATCCATGCACACCATAAATGGATTCATCTTCCAAAATGGCTCTGATCCCATTTCTACTACAGTGAAAATCTTTCAGCTGCCTACTAACTTCTGAATTCTGTGAAGTCTTGAATCCCCCAATCGAGGTCCTCTAGATTATGGCCACGAACTACTTTCCCAGAATTTTCTTCCACTATTATCCTACCCATGGTGACCATCTTTTCAAAATTACTATTTACTTATTCACTGTTCCCAAACATATCTCACACTTTCACACTTCCATGCTTGGATCTAATGGTTTCTTTGCCCCAGCAGTGCTGGACATTGTAACTTTCTGTAGTGTTGTTACTATTGACCACCTGGAATGTAGCTAATATAACTAAGGAACTGAATTTTTATGAGTTTTAATTGCTTTTAATTTAAATAGCCACATGTGCCAGTGGCTCCCATATTGGACACCACAGGTCTACAATGTTTATGCTACCCATAAGAACTTTAACTATCCTTTAAGGAAATTTAAAATATCACCTCATAATAAAGCCTTTCCTCATTCCACCATTCAGAGACATCTCCCCTTGTTAACCCTTTCATTTATTTGCTATATTCTGATTTGTAGTATATTTTGGGGTACCTCTTTTATTCTCACTCTTCCCTCTGCTTCCAAATTCTTCTCTCCCCCTACCAAACAGTATGTAGTGTTTTGAGAACAGGATTCATGTCTTCCTCATTTGTTTGCCTCCTATAATTCCTGGCATAGAGTCCTGCACGTACAAGGGTACTCAATAATGAAAAGATTTTGAAAGACTAATACATAAAGTACGTTCCCACTTTAAACACAGAGACTTGGGTTTATTCTGCTTAGTTCAAGTTAGAGTAGATGATCTTAATGATTTAACAGTCTTCACCAAACTGGTCATTGTTTTAGATAAGCACTATGTCGAAGAATTCATCAAAAAATATTTAGCATGAGTATCCACTAAACATTCTCATAACAACCTTAATCCATTTGTTACCTTACTTCCATGAATAGATGGTACATAAACAACAAGATGAGACAAAGATGGATAGTCTTGAAGTCGTAACGTCAGAGACTAAAAAAAAAAGAAAAAAAGAAAAAAAAGGACATAAAAAGCTGATTTTATTTCTAAGGATATACAGAACTTAAAACATGTTAAAAGAAATTACAAACACTTATTTCTTAATTAATTGGTTATAAAAAAACTGATTTCACACTTTACATTCAGTACCTCACAAAATGCCCATGTTTACATTTTCAGATCAATAATCCTAAAGTCAAATTCCTAACAGTTTGTAAATATGGACTGCCAAAAATATTCCTTGAACTGTATCCCTTCATGTAAAACAAATGACATTTAATATTAAATATAATTATTTTATATAATTATTTCCAGATTTGGTATCTTTTATAATTTGTCCATTTGTTTTTTATAACATTACAATATGATTTCTACATTTATTTTGGTAGCTAGCATATGACAAAGAGCATTCAATAGGTGATGAATGAATGAATGCTAAAAATAATGGAAGAGTTGCAACTTAATCTCAAATGATTCTGATCCAGCTGAAGCAGTAAAGAGTTGCTGTCTAATGATATATATGAATATCACCCCCTGAAACTTACTCCGTAAATGACATGAAGACACAATAAGACTAATAATGCACGATAAAACTCTATTTTCAAAATTAAGACCAGATCCCATAGTCTGTATTTTGAGGAATAAATACATAAGAGACTGGTCTATTTAATGAAAAGGTACAGCACCAAGTACAGTTTTTAAATCTAGGTTTTTTTCTGGAAGTAGACATGGGGGTGGCAGTAGTTATATGTGGTAACAATTTGTATGTATTAAGAAATTTCTGCAGACAGTTAACTTTCTCCAGTGTTCTTTAGGAACACCTATGTGGGCAAGTTGAACAGAGGTGCTGAAGCTAAAGAACTATGAACAAGTGGCTCTCTAACAACCTGACCAGCTTCACTGGTGTTTTTTTTAACCTCCTAGGCTTCACCTCGACTTACTTGCCAAAGTCTCAGCAACAGACTTAATTCATTCTAATGTAAATTAAAAGGCCTTAAAAGGGCCTCACGAACCACAGTGACAGGCAACTGAGACCAACTGAACAGATGGTAGACACTATGAAACATAATTAGAAAGAACCTTGGTTACTCTGTGTGGCTATCCATTCTACTAGCCTTTGTTATGTATTCTCAAGAATAATTTTTTTTCAAGAATTTTTTTGTTAGGATCAGAATACTTTAAAAAGGTAACAGTGTCCAAAAAATTCCTTATAAAGTTCCTATAAAGTTATAATGTCAGTAGGAACCTGACAATATAATCATATTCATGAAATCGTTAGGTTGACAGGTAAGATTAATATGAAGTTTGGAAATTTTTTAGTGTTTTAAGGGTAAAATGCCCTTAATGCTGAAACAACACACACAGGAAATCAAACACCAGGTTTTGATGGGCAGAGCAAAACTATGGTGCTAAAATACGATTAAGGCAAAATGGCAACAAGGTAGTTTTCTCATACCAGTTAGCTATCTTTAGAAAGCTTTTGTTTGTTTTCAACAATAAATCCATTTTGGCTTACCAAATTCCTGGCCTGCTGTGCTTTGTGTTTTTAGAAACTTCTTCACTGTACCCATGACAGAAAAATTCCGTATGATTGGTATTTAAAAACTGAATTTACAGGTGCTTTGCTGGAATCTTCTATTTATTAACAGTTTAGCATATATATACCAAATAAATTTATTAACAGTTTAGCAACAATGCTAAAAGTGGTATGAGTCTCATCTGACACTACTTTTGTTGAGATGATATGAATATGAATAAAATTCATAAAATCTTTTCACTTTAATCTTTTCTTTCTCTTCAACTTGATTTCAAAATAACTTTGTGTCTTTTTTAGAAGTGGCTAACATATAACTTTGATTTTCATTAAAATGGAGAAGTTTATTTATGTTTATTAATTATAATCCTCTTCCACTGCGAACACCTAAGATTGCAGAATATTGTAATCCTTATTTTCTAAACGTCTTTCTCCCATTTTCCCCCTCTAAATTTCAGTAGGCTTTTAATGCTGTCTGGCAATCTCTTTCAGCATTCACTACAAAAAGCAAGCAGCAGCTGGGTGCCAGGTGGCTCAGTCAGTTGAGTGTCCAACTTTTGGTTGTAGCTCAGGTCATGATCTCAACATCCACCTCTTGGTTTTGGCTAGGTCATAATCGCAGGGTCGTGAGATTGAGCCCTGTATCAGGCTCCCCACTCAGCGGGTAACCTGCTTGAGACTCTCCTCTGAAATAAATAAATCTTGGAGAAAAATAAGTTTAAGCAGCTGGAATAGCTTGTTCTGCTGTTCTTACGTTTAGAAGAAAGAACACAGGGTCTAGAACTAGATGAATACATTGTTGAATCTTTGAGATTAAAAATATACATAAGGATTTTATTATTTAAGAAGTAACTTTTTAAAAATAGGAGCAAAGTAACATTCTATCAGGATTTTAATCATTTATTTCTTCCTAAGTCTTAAATTACATGTTAGATAGAATATACTATCGAAATTGGAAATTTAAGGAAAGATTTATGAATGATTTTCATTAAGTATATACTACTACTTTTGTTTGTTTTGCTCCTGCCTAAAAGGCTAGGATAGAACCAGTGAGAGACATTAAAAATATTCATATGAGTGTAATCGCTTTCCTACAATATTTATCTCTTGAATACAAAAGCCATATGAATGAATATACACAAAATAAGGACAACTGAAGTGACAGAAAAAATAATTGCAACCATTCCAAAATCCAGTGTGAAGTAACATGCAATTATTCATTTTATCATTATTCCTCTCTGTGAGTATAGTACAGAGTTGACTATACAGATAAATAACAAATAACTGAACTGGACTGGAAGATGATTGGGACCAACCAGATGGCTTCACTTTCAAGTTTATGAGACTAGTATTCATCATGAAAAAAATACTTGGAGACTAAAAATTATCACTTCTGGTATAAGATTATGAGTTATAATAAACACAATTTAGAAATTAGAACAGGTATTTTCCTCAAATTTTAGAGCTGACTTATTTTCTCAGCAATATTAATCTTTTGTAAAAAGACTTACTGACCTATCAGAGTTACTTAAGGAAATCACAATTATTAAATAAATCCCATGGAGTACAAGATAAAGTAGAGTTATCCAAGTGCTTGACCACAAAGTGATGTTGAAGTAGATCCAGAAAATTACTTTGCATCTCTTTGAGAGTCTTGCTTTCCTATTGTAGGTCCTCTCCCCAAAACTCAAACTACTACCTTTCTATTTTAAGACAGACCATTCCAAACATACTCTCAAAATAAATTTTAAAAATTTAGCTCTTGGTATGATGTTATGATATACAGATTTAATTTTATTTAGAAGATTGTTAACTTACAGTTACCTCTGCAAGTTAAAGAAAAACACTGCATGTTATTCTCCATTAAAATGTACTTCCAGAGAAAATATTTCTAAACTGTATGTTAACCAAATCTCAAGTGCATTTAATATATAAATGAATTAACAAAAGATCATATTCTAAAATGCCTTAGACTCAAGAATTTTTTAGTATTTTTTCACCTGAATATTAAAATTTTAAAGCCATAATTTACCTTAATTGTTGGCAGCAGTTCAGCTTTCCATGATAAATCAATCCCTTGCCGGCTTTGAAATGAGTATGAAATATAATTAAAGGACAAATATATTAAAATATTATAAATTATAAATAAGCTTCAAAGGAAAAAGTAACCAGCTACAGACCTATCAGAGAAGGTTCTAATGACAAAGTCCAGTAAGTCTAATCCAACATACTCTTATCCATACAGTCCTTTTGGATACAAAAAAAATTGTTTTTCCTAGAAACCATTTCAATGTTTGCAAATAACTACTGACATGTTAATTTCCTTTATTTTTCATTCTAAAATCAATACTATTATAATGTAATGTAGCAGCAAAATGAGCTTAAGAATGTATGAAGATATTCTAAAAAGTGTGATTTGGGAGTGCCTGAGTGGCTCAGGCTCTTGATTTTGGCTCAGGTCATGATCTCGGGGTCATGGGATCAAGCCCATCAGGCTCTGCACACAGCAAGGAGTCTGCTTGAGATTCTCTCCCTTTCCTTCTCCCTTTGCCCCTCCCCAATATCCCTGGCTCCCTCTTTCTCTCTCTCTCTAAAATAAATAAATCTTTAATAAGTATGATTTGTATTACTTATATTGAGAAAAATGAACAATTGAGGCCCTTAGATTCAAAAGACTTACCACATAGAAGTGCTGTTTATGCAGCCAAAAATCCAACTATTTGTATCCTGTTGATTAATAACACAAATCACACTAAATATTATAGGAAATAATTACATAAAATAGGCAGCTTAACATTTTACTGTTATATGATAGGGTTAGTAGGCATGATGGAAACATAAAATAGCAACCTGTTATTTAGAAACATTTCCAAGCTGTTCTCAAAAGTCATATAGGTAAAGGGCAGGTAAAGAAGTTTAATGTCAATACAGAGAGGTAAGCAAGTAAACTAGAGCAGCAGTAAGAGAAAGAGTGACCACTCCAAAGCATACTGCGTAAGTAATTTTAATTTCTGAACCAACACTTTCAGAGTTCAGCAATGTCCATGCTTTAATTAGGTAGTTACATAGTAAGTAACTACATTATAAGTAAATATAGAAGATGAACACCTAGTGGTCGACTTTCACACAAATAGAAAAAAAATCCAGAGTCAATTAATTAAAAATAGCAATTAATCTAAGTATATATTGTTAGTTTATCATTTGAGTTCTCATTTGATTATCAGGCAAAACTTCTATGTAACTGAGAATGTGTTTGGATTGGAGCACAACTGCAAGGGCTCAAGACAAAAGCTAGTTATTACTTTATCAGGGTACCATGGGAATGCCACAGAGATGGTAGTGATATTTTAACAATGTTATGCATCTATCTTCAGTCATTTAAGAGCAGTATGACCAAAGACCTTCACTGCAACTTTTAAGGAAGTAGTACAAGTGATATTCCAAGATCTGAAGATCCAACTACTAAAATCCTACACCAGAGGTATAAGAGGGTAAGAAACACTGCTCATATAGCTACATAAAATTTTCCTTAATAAACAGAGAGCATAATGAAAAAGAAATCAATCCTTTTATCCAACTAATATTTATAAAGTCCATTCTAGGGCTATGTAATTATGCCAAACCTTCAAGGAAAAAATGATGAATGAGGCAGACATAGTCTCTGCCCTCATGAAGGTTAAATACAATTTGAAGACATTTTCCAAGAATACAGAAAAGAAAGCTGAAAGAAAACAAACAAAAAACAATGTGGAATTTGTCTACTCTTTATTGCTGGCAAAATACTTGTATGACTTCTATATCAGTTAACTGTGTTTCCCAGAATAACGTGACATTATAAAGCAAGACAAAAGAAAAGATCTGCATAGCTTAGACAAGGAAAATCTAGTGAGCTCTCAAGTTCCACCCCACTTTTGTAATGGGTTTTTGCAGCTACTAAGGGAGTCTATCTTCAAAGACAGCCCTTAATATGAAAGGTGTCAATATTTTATACTACTTATACTTCCATGTATAGGGAATTCTGACTTATTCATCAAAAAATTGAAAAAATATTATTCAAGCCCACCCGAAAACACCACGTTCATATCATCTGTAAGATATCAAAAGAACAATTTCAGGTCATCTAGCAAGCATCTCTAACTAATTATAAAAATAGTACTGGAAATCTTAGAAAAAGTCACTCAAGAATTGCCAACTAATTCCTAAAGTATACAGAAAAGAAAATGCTATTTGATCATAAAATTTATATAATAGATCTAAAGAGAAACCTATCTACAGTAAAAAATGATGCCCTCAATGGCTGCTAAAATTGTTAGGTGAAAATCTGATTAGGATAGACCATGCTAATACCACCTGAGTCTACTGGTAAGTCTTTAGGTCTCTAAGGTGGGACAACCAGATACTATATTATCTCTGGTTAAGCACACAGTTCTATTTATAAAACATTCTTGCCACAAAAATTAATGGTAATTAATTTAACTAAAAAATTAATCGAGATTCTAAATCTAACAACCAGTTTACAGAAAACAGAAGGGATAGAAATACATGTTAAAAGATACCACATGGGAGGTGTCTGGGTGGCTCAGTAGGTTAAGCGTCTGCCTTTGGCTCAGGTCATGAACCTGGGGTCCAGGGATCGAACCCTGTCAGGCCCCCTGCTCAGTGGGGAGTCTGCTTCTCCCTCTCCCTCTGCCCCTACCCCTCATGCTCTCTCTCTTCCCCTCTTGCATGCACTCTGATAAGTGAAAAAAAAAAAAAAAAAAAAAGATACCATAAGAATAGTCCACCCAGAATGTGGGAAATTCTGTAGAAAATATAACCCACTTGCTTAAACAAATAAATAAATAGCATGGGGGAAAAAAGAGGGGGTTGTTATAAAAGAAATTTGGGATCCATGAATCAAATATAACATATATACTTTCTGGATTCTGATTCAAATAAACTAACTCAGAGAATTTAACTGAACAAAGGACAACTGAACATGGATTGGATATCACATGATATTAAGGAATTAATAATTAGTCTTGTTGGATGAAATATTGATATTATAGTTAACATGCACAATTCTTATCTGCTAGAAAACATATTGAAGTATTTAAAGATGAAATGATAAAATGCCTAAAATTTGCTTTAAAAATGTATCAGTCAAAAAAAAAGTGAAAAAGGGATAAAAATGGCAGTGTTGATAACCTAAAGCTATGTGATAGTTATGTGAGATTTTATTATTATATTCTTTTCTATGACTGAAAACTTCTATAATATAAATTGAAAAATTTTTTAAATTCACCACATAACTTTATGCTAATTAATACCCATGGACCTTAATTACAGAAAAGGGATCCCCCAATAAGCCAAATGGAGAATTTGAACTTTGGCAAGGACTTTTCTCACGTTAATACTGACATTCTGACTTAGAATTTAGCATTAAGTGAGTTGGATATTTTAAGCCAGCAGTCTAAGGGCCAGATTCTCTTGAGATAAACTGCCCATCCAGATTTTAGGCAGAGAGATGCTAGTCTCTGTGAGAGATGCAAAACTTTGGTCATCCCACTAAAATTAGTATTCATTAGCACCTAGCCCACAATACCTGTCTATCATTTCTAATGACTACTATATATCAAATGGCAGGATCTACCAACTAAGTGACATATTAGATTCTAGTTCTATAGAATACAAATAACCCAACAAAAGGGAGAAGATGAAAGAAATTACGAAAAACACAAATATAAAGTGAAGAAACTTGGGAAATGCCCCCCCCAAAAAAAAAATCCAGAAAGAGGGAAAAGAACCCAATTGAGAAACAAGTTCCTGAAAGTAAGAAATGCTGACAAATAATTAAATTATTAAAAAATAAAAGTAAAAATAATTATTACTTAAATATTCCAAATATAACAAAGGCATGCTATAGCATGTAACACATTTTTTGATAATGCCTGATAGTGGGTATTCATTAAAAAGAAATAAAAAGAATATTTGAACTGAATTCCTTCATTCTAAACAATGTAAGTAAGGTAGAAAAACAGGGTGAAAGACCTGAACTAGAGCCAAAAGTATAATTTAGTAGTAAATTATCAGTTAAAGGAATATTTCGATTAATACTTTTCAATCAAAACTCTATTTCAGACAAATATTTTTCAACTTATTAAATTTAATAATAGTTCATAGCTAAAGAAGAGATCTTAGATATTAGTTGAATCTTAAAAATAAAGTAGACTTTTAGATTTACATAAAATGTACCAATTATCTTACCAGCATGGTGCTCTGACAATAGACATGAGTGTAGATTTTTCTATGATTTGCAAGAGGAAATGTAAAATATATCTTATCAGATTCCTAAAAAAAAAAATAATAATAATAATAAAACTATTAAGAGAGTAGATAATTTCATCATATAAATATACAGATAAAGCAAAAATTATTCTAATGTTATCATTCTTGGTGTTGTTGAGATATTCTTCAATATTGTAGGAGTGGAAAGAGGATACAGACCTGTCAGGACTATCAGGTACCCTGCAGTTCTGAGTATGTCTTAGAAATAGCAATATAAAGGCATGTTTTTTGTTTGGGTTTGAATTTTGGCCTAATGATCAACATAAAATACATTTCTTAGCTCTGTCCATGGAAAGGCCTAGAAATGCTAACCCACTAGTCATAAACATCTCTAGTGCCCAATTATGGTTTTTAGACACCATTTCCCAAATAACAGAAAGGGCTCCTTAGAGAAAAAGCTGATTCAAGGTCTGGGGCAGGAAATGTACAAAATGAGCTCAAATATCTTCTCATATTAGGTAGTGAAGAAACTATCAAAGAAAGACAACTAAAGAGTAGCTTTACCAAAAGGATTCAGGAGCCTAACTTGAAATGGCTTCCAGTGGTCAAAGACAGAAGAATTCTAATATTTTAGATGGAAACATAAATATGTTTAAAAGATGAGTTCATAATAATACTATGGAGAAAAAACCCCCAAAACCATTTATGATCACTGATGGAGGACGTTTGTGAGCCAACTCGCTATTTCTGAAAACCAGTAAAAACAAGATCCAAAGACCTAAGCGATTTTAATTTTCTTCTTTTCTGCTATATTCCACTTTTGATAAATTTAGTAGGTAAGAAATTTTCCAGTAATGTTCCAGTTAATAAAAAAATAATTGAATTCTAGTACCACCATTTTCGCATCTCCCTAAATGAATTAATGACTCTAGGCACACTTCATTAACAGCTGCTAACATCACAAAAAAAAAGATAGTCTAGCCAGAACAAAAACTGAATCTGATCAAGCAAATGAATCTGATCCAAGTACTAAGTTACAGGAAAAGAGTAGACAAAGGAATATACTAAATGGTACTGAAGGAATGCAATCAGCAAAATCAAGACTGTATGAGACTCTATAGGACAAGTGACTTGTTTTTTCAACAAATAAGCTACAAGGAAAGAAAAGGGGTAGAGGAAGTACGAGAGATTAAGAGCAATAAGAGACATATCAACAAATGACAATATGGACATTATGTGTATTCTCATTTAAACTGAGAAACAAAAAAATTTAAGTTATGATAAAACTGGAAAACAACACTAGACATTAAGGAATTATCATTAAATTGTTTTAATATGGAAAAATATATGTAGTTATCTTTTTAAAGGAGTCTTCAACTTTTATTTTTTTATTTTTAATTATTATTATTAGATTTTGAGTAGGCTCCATGCCAAGCATGGAGCCCAATGAAGGGCTTGAACTCAGGACCCTGAGATCAAGACCTGAGTTGAGATTAAAGGTCAGATGCTCAACCAACTGAGCCACCCAGGTTCCCCAAGAGTCTTCAATTTTTTAAAGATAAATACCAAAATGTTTTTGAAAAAAAAATTTTTTTAATCTATTGATGCTATACTTACATTGTAAGCCACATAGGTCCATTTGGATACTTTCACTGGAACCCACATAGATGTCCCTAAGGTAAAGGAAATGAATTTGGCTTGCTTTTTAAATATTAAACCATTCCTTTTATTGAATGCTCACTAAATACTTCTCAATTACAACAGGATTTGAAAAAGACGTGATTTCCTGAACAATAGCTTTTTTTTTTTTTTTTTAAGATTTTATTTATTTATTTGACAGAGAGAGACACAGGGAGAGAGGGAACACAAGCAGGGGGAATGGGAGAGGGAGAAGCAGGCTTTCCACCGAGCAGGGAGCCCAATGCGGGGCTTGATCCCAGGACCCTGGGATCATGACCTGACCCGAAGGCAGACGCTTAATGAGTGAGCCACCCAGGTGCCCCAACAATGGCTGTTTTAAAATAAGAGCCTGGTGGTGAGTATCAAGGAGGGCACGTATTGCATGGAGCACTGGATTTGGTGCATAAATAATGAATCTTAGAACACTGAAAAAACAAAATAAAATTTTAAAAAAGAATAAAAAGTAATTTAGCAAGATGTTATCTGTGCTCATGACCACTAGCATTCACATCAAGTAAAGCATTTTAAATTTATTTGGTGCCTTTCCTCTAAGGAAGTATCAATAAAAAAGAAATAAGTTATTTTCCAAACTGAATATAAGAGCTATTGTATTAACAGCAAATGATTAAAAAAAAAAAAAAACAGCGAATGATAATGCTGTTAAACCAAAAGAAAATTGAAAAATGACTGATACTGAAAACTTTAGTCAAAAATAACTATGGTATTTTACGTGACTGTCAGGAAATAGCGACATTTAACTCTATCTTTAAAACTCTGTACTCGTCAGGTTATTTTCAGAACAAAATTTTTATCAGCAACATCTTATAAACTGTTTCTCTCCTTTTTCCCTTCCTTAATCAAGAACCTAAGAAACCACCACAGAGAAATTAATAAAACATAGTAAGATTATAGTAGCTAAGTACCACAGTTTCAAAGACTTCACTAATAACAAATTTACCTAAAAATAAAACTCGATTTAAAATAAAAACATGTTATTATCACCAACCTGTTAAGTCAGAAATTATTGCTGGATTTTCCTCAAAGTGTTTTGATGGGTGTCTTATAAAGTGGTGATTCAAAACTGACAATTTCTTCTTGGGATTTTGAGTTATCTAGATAGAATGATACATTTTGTATCTTTTAATATCCATTGTGATAGTTCAATGAAACTTTGCATCGTGTAATAATATTGTAAGAGCCAACAGTTATTTACTCTGGGCCAGGCACTGTTCTAAGTACTGAACATGTTATTAACTCATTTAACCATCACAAGAGCTCTAAAAGATAATAACCCTTTTATTTGCATTTTTACTAAGAAACTAAAGCACAGAGAAATTAAGGAACTTGCCCAAGGTCATACTCCTATTAACAATCTGGGCCAAGATTCAAACTCAGGCAGTCTGGTTCCAGAGCCCAGACTAGTGCCTCTCAAGTAACAGTTAAGAATAAAACAAACAAAGGTGTATAGAGTCAGATGAGACTTAAGAGATCCTCCAGTCTAGTGATTCCAACACACTACTTTCCAAACTCAGACCAGTGCCAACCCCACAGCAAAGAATTCACTGGTCGTTAGAGAAAATATGAATTACCAATTGTCCTTCCTTGGAAACTACTTTGCTTTACCCTATCTTACTTACTTTCATTGTGTCTAAATATCCTTTCTTTCATGAAATGAAAATGAGAGCAGACAACAGGATTTTTTGTTGTCTGTTTTAAAATATCCTAACACATCCTCCCTTAAAGAAATAAAAAAAGTACTTGAGTCTAAAACCCATTCAGAATCTACCACTATTCAACTCTCTAGTTTAAGCACTGAGGAGGCCCCAACAGGTAAGTGATTTTCTCAACAACATAATGAGAGAATGACAAAGAAATGAGAGAGAGGACCCAGGTCTAGTAAACCTTTTCAATTCCTTAGGAAGTCACTCAGCATTTGCTTAAATATTTATTTCTACCTTGCTACTGTTAAGGATAATACATTCCAATTTTAACAATTCCTTTGAGGAGAATGTTCTGCCATATTTAGAGCAAATATCTGACTCCCTGTTACTTTGATATATTAAGTTAGGGGCCAGCCTTTCAAGAAAGTGAAAAGTGTTACATCCCCCATCAAATAAAACATTTCTTTACAGATTAAACAACTTCAAAAATATCTACTATTTTTCATAGAACTGTTTCAAACTCTTCATCTCCCTTCCCTGACTGCCTTCCCTGGATAAACTCAAGTTTGTTAATCTCTTCCTTATAATACAACATACAAAATAGAATATAGTTCCTTAGATATCGTGTAACTACAGTAGAAGGCAGTGGAAATTTTATCTTCATTGATACAAACACAATACTTCAATCAACTCAATCTAATATAAAACTAGTTTTTTTTTTTAAGCAGCCACATCTGTTCACAATCAATTAAAAGTAATAGGTCTTTTTTTGCCAAAATTTTAGTTAACTCAGGACTCTTCCATCCTTACTCACTCTCTAGGGAATCCATCCACTCATAAGTTTTTCAGTTATGTCTTTTATGCTGATAACCATCAGAAATTATTCTCTAATTCTTATTCCTTTATACCACATGTTTGGGACTAATTATGCTGAGTTATAGTTTCCCTGTATATATGTTTGCTTCTCTTCCTAATATCTTCTTGAGGGATAGCAATTATAGCCTAACTTTTTATTATCTAATATTTAGCCTACTCAATTATACATAGTGAGTTTGTGAAACAGAACTCAGTTTCATATTTTGATTCATAACATTAGCTACCAGAAATTTCTCATTTGTCCCTTAAGATGTGTCTATAAATGACTTACCTATCCAGAATCATAATTTATTACACACCAGTATTAAAAATTTTCTCATCTCAGGATTTAATGGAAAACAAGATTTATTAAAACTAGTTTTATGTAGTGTGTCAACTATACCTCAATACAAAAAATTAGCTTTCTGTACAATTTTTAAAGAATATACCTGTCTATGATACTACTGTTCTTCATGGGCTGATATGGATTTTTTCCCTAAGCCTACCAAATGTCATTCCAAACACAAACTAACCTTACAATTTTAATTGACTCTACTATTATACCTAGTTGCACTCTCTCAAACTGACTAAAAAAACATTTGCCATAGTGAAGACTCATAATTAAAAAAAGGCTGAAAAACTGAAAAATGTTTGCATTCCATGACCAATTCATAGTGTTAACTCTATAAAGCTAATTTACTTTAATAAATATACTAACTTAAATATGGCAGCTTGTGGCTTAAAATGTGGTAAAACATAACAGTTTGGGTCTCTTTTTGGCGAGGGGGAGGGGTCTCTCTTTTATTGTATTCTTCAGGAGAGAGGTAAGTATCTATGATTCTAATAGTAGTTCCGCAGCTTTCTGAAGGGTTAATGAAAAAAACACAAACACTATCCCACTTCCAAGAGTGAAAAGCCTAAGTTCTAAGACACAATAAGGAAAGCAATACCTAGAGATCTATTGAGAAAGAGGCCACACATACTAATCTCTCAAAAAATTGGAGGCTTCACGGGGAAGAATCCAAAAATATCTGAGCTAAATACTTTGCCATAATGAAGAAAATTATTTAATACACAAGAAACTTTTTCTCCAAAAGGAGAAGCCATAGCCACAGTTCTCAAAACATGTTCTATGAAACAGTGAAGGACTACAAGATGACCTGAGTTTAAAAAAAAAAGCTGCTTAACATGAAAAATAGCAATCTGTTCCCAAATCACAGAAAAAAAATTTAAGTTCATGGATGAAATTCCCTGAATTTTGCTGAAATCCTTGGTGCCCACTACTATATATCTGCTGGCAGACATGAAAGAGATGAAAGAGTAATATGATGTTCTATTAATGGCATTAGGATTTCCAGGTGTCCTGCTAATTGAACTTGGAAAACCACTAGTTTATAAAGTTTGTAAGTAAAATCTCATTACAAAAACCATTCAATTACTGAAAATACATAATTTAAGTTCTGGTGAGCTTGGGTTAGTCAATTAATGAAGACATTTTGATCCTACCAGAAAGATAAAGATGCTTTAAAAAAAAAAAAAAAAAAAACTTAAGCAAAAATGTCTATTAAGATATATCACATTACTAAAAAAAGGATAAAATAGCTTGTAGTATCTTCCTTAAGTTAACAGGATATATATCAAATTTTAAACAAATAAAGGGGAAGAATTGGGGGAAGATTTAAAGCATCTTTGCACTTTCTCATTTTCATTGCATTCTAGTAATTATTAATAGTGATCAAAGTATTACAGATAAAAATATATTTCTATTTTGAAACTAATTACAGTTGATATAACATATAAGCCTTCTACTTTTATGGAAGTTAAAAAAATATTAAATCCATCCCTACTGTAATAAAAGCTTTTACTTTACTGAAGTAATTTTTAACTTAAAAATACATACTTGTTTAGTATCAGCATCAATAAGATCAAAGAATGCTCGAATTGTAGTCAATTGCAATTGTTTACACCTAAAGAATAAAATGTTACAATGTTATAATGAAACTTTATTTAAAAATATACTTTTGATACAAACATGCACAATTCTATTACTTAATGGAATATCTGAGTCTTCTTTACTGCTCTAAACTCTAGAAGTATTTAAGGAATCATTATTATTAAGCATATATCTTAAAGTTGAAACACATAAAAATAAAGCAAATTAAATCTTCCGTTTAACAACGGAACTATCACAGTCCTTCTGTTCTCCCTAAGTTTTTGTCCACCCCAGTTACAGACAACTGTCTGCCCCATCTTTATATACCTAAACTTGTGCTTCTTGCAGACACTGACTGCACAGCCAGAGGAAAGTGAAAAAAGAATCTTTTTTAAAGCCAAAACATATAGCGATAACATACTAGGGTCTATGTATTTCTTGACCCTTATTTAATCTATTTATATTAAGGGTAAATCTAACTCCTAGTTAGTTTTTCATGTGTGTTCTAGACTAGTTAATGCTGTATTAAGTCCCTGAGTTTGGTGACTGGTCAAGAGCTCTGAAGATCCTATCACAAGTATCTTTGATTCTGCCCAACTATGACAAACTCTAAAATTTTGATATTTGACTAGCTTTATTTGAGACTCATGCTAGCAGTTCTTCAAGAGATGATTTTATAAGTTGTCAAGGGAACGTTGGTCAAGCTGAGACAAAAACCAAAGTTAGAGTTCTAAGCCCTTAAGTCAATCTTTCTCCCAAATCTTTATTATTTATGGATAAAGTGCTAACAAAGCTAAAAAACCAATCAATGCACTGATAAGAAAAAAGGACACCATAAACCACCAAAATAAGCCTATTACATATTAACTTACCATACAATGGAAAGGTGGTCTGTTGAGACCCAGGTCTTAGGCACTGCTGAGCTCTAAAAGAACAAGAAAAAAATCCAACTTAAGAAAAGCACATTTGTTATTCTCCCAAAGGTTTGAAATTCTCATAAGCTAATATTTAGAAACATGTAACATTAGTTTCACTATTTTATGATGCATAGACATATTTAAATGATGCATTCTTAGAAAGGTGATCCAAAAATATTAAGGTAGCTCCTATATAAAATCAGTATCATTACTGCTTAGTTAAGCTTAAATTACCCTTTAAAAATTATTAAAGCATCTACAGATTCCTTACTGAAGTTTAGTATCTAACTCTTTATTACTCTATTAAGAGGCTGAGTTTATGACTAAGTCACAATTATTTTAGTTATTTTAGTTCTGACTAGACTACTCTTTGATAAATTCTAAGATGTTACTTCTTAATCAGGTGTGCCTGGGAAATACCCAGGCTCGGGGAGCTTTTTCAAAATAAATATGCCTGACCACAATTCCAAAGCTATCAAATCAGACTCCTTTTTTTTTTTTTTAAGAAAGGGAGAGAGAGAATCTTCAGCAGGCCCGAACCTCAGAGCACAGCCCATTGCAGGGCAGGATCTCATAACCCTGAGATCATGACCTGGACTGAAATCAAAAGTCAGATGCTTAGAAGACTGAGCCACCCAGGTGCCCCCAAATCAGACTCTTACAAGTACGGTACAGAGTTACTTATTTTGAAAAAATCCCTAGATTAGAATATATATTACTAGACAGCAAAGGCTCCAAAAAATATAACTGTTTGAAGAAGGCTTCCTAACAATGGCACAGCCCCCTTCAAGAACTACAGACTTCTTTTCATACCAGGTAATGAATTTCCTGTGAATAGTATCTTACATACAACAGGAAACATGAAATAAATCTGATTATTTTTCACAGAGTCTTTCTTTGCATCCAAGAAAGGGTTGCTTACTGTGAGCCTGGGTCCTTTAAAGGACTCCTTCAAAAACCATCCACCAACTTAAATACATACCTAGGGCAGGTATAGGAGCAAAATGTTTAAGTGCCATTATCTGTATGAGTGTATATTACAGCAGTTCAGCCTACCTTACTAATACTAATATAACCAAGGTCTATAACTTAATTTTTCTAGTCCCAATGGCTATAAATGTCAATTAACTATTCTTGGGATAATCATCAAAAAATTGTTACTTCTTAATAATTACTTTTTTAAAGTAAACATTTATGTAGATATATGAAAGGCTATAAGCTATTTGGGGGCTAAAATACTAAATAAAATTGAGACAATAACCAGCTTTCAGAAAATTCCATTAAGAGGTAAAATATTTTCATCAGAGATACAGAAATACAAGCTGCCTTGAATGCGACAAAATATCAAATGGATTAGAAAAGAGGGACACACCGCGCACACACACACACTTAAAGAAACCAAAGTTCTTTAAAATATAAGCTGCAGAAGAGACATCAATATAGCAACATGCTCCAGGTCAAGTATAGAAATAATTACAACCAATTTCATATGACTAAAATATCTGTGTTTACTAAAAAATTGATATTTAGTGTTTTGAGGACTTCCAGCAAATATGTGCCCCAAATACTCAACATCAAATAGAACAATTCATACCAATAATGAGGTTTGAGAGATTTACCAATTTAGTTTCAAAGTTATTATGGTTATGTCACAACTCCTCCAGTAATAAGAAAATGGTGGGTAATAATAGAATGGCTTAATAACTTTTGTCCTATGTGTGGCAACCATTCAATAATACTTATTTAATAAATGAACAGTAATCTAAGGTGGGGCAATAAATGAACTGAGAAAGGGAGTATTTATGAAGAGAACAACCATGAAACAAAGTACTAGCTCCTAAAAAGCAAAAGAAATACTGGATTTTTTTTTTAGAAATTAAGTTATATTTGGAGATGATGTGCAGTATACACATGTATACATACTATATACAATATCTGCATACTGTGTAGAGTTAAAAAGTTCAGATCTTAACTGAAAACTTCAAGGTTGAAAATATAAGAAATAATGTAAGTCCTAAAAGGAAACTTGAACTCACTTTACAGAGGCTATGTATCCCAGTTAAAGACCAAATACTTGATGTCCTAACAGGGAAGAATAATTAGCAAATTAATCAATCAGGGTTGTTATACTATCAAAGCTAATTTTTAAATTTTAAAATTAGTAAACCTTTATTCAAGTTTAGCATTCAAGAGTCTGATATTCCATTTCTATCGTATATACCATCAGATACAATAAGGGGCCCCTGGACTTCAGTCCACACTTTCTTATAATTAAAACTCTCACCAATGGGTAGGTACTTATTTTAAACAAGGAACAACTATTCATAAGAGTCATTTTCATAAATAAATCATTTTCACAAACTTTCTAAGATCTTTTTCACTTTCTGTGGACCCATGCCTTTGTCTTCCCAACATATTCATTCCTTCATAGTCTCTCTCTCACGCACGTGCACATACACACATAGTAGCACCACACCAACTCAGTAGTCATTTTCGAACAACTACATATTTCTCCTTTCATACCCCACTGTATCCATTCTGTCTCTATTTCAGTAGAATCTTAAAAAGATTACCACAACGGATAAGGCACTGGTATGATGGCTTAATTTTGGTAGAAAAGTCAGTCCTGAACGAACTTGGTAATCCCGGAATCCTCCAGCTACAGAAAGCGTGGTTAAATTTATGTGTCTAGCATTTAGAATCCAATAGTTGTTTACAGTCATATAAAAATCTAGTAGGAAATAAAGACACACATTAAAAATTAGTCATTCCCTGCAACGCTAAGGTATCTATGATACTAATATTAAATTGAATTTCTGTTTAAGCCATACTGAATTGTTTATAAACAATGTTATTCACATTTCTCTATTCTGAGTAAAATCAGTATCTTTACAGAGTCTGTTTTCCCATTAAATAAGACTACAAATACTAAGAGTTACTGAAGTTATCAATAAAGAAAAAAGATATCCAAACCTTATTAGTTTTAACAAGTCCATACACACAGGTCTCTACATTCCACAAGAACGCTGCTAGATCATGAGCTACGCAGTGTATCAAGTAGAAACCCCTAAAATTCTTCCAAAGATACAGGTTCACTACATTAAAGAATTGTAGATCTTCCTAATCATGGCAGTGTGAGAGCTTAGCAGCTCTCTACTGTGGCCAGCCACCACCAAAGTACTATTTAAGTTCTTAAAATACAATCAGGACAAAAACAATCACTTTAGTCTTGGGACTTAATGCTGCTGTGGAAAATCTAAGGTAAGAAGATTCCACCCATTTGGAGTAAGTAACAGAGCTCAATAGGAAGAATCTGCAATTTTTCCACTTTATCTATGGAAGATGGGAAAAATACAGTATCAAAGATTTGAGGCGAGGGCAGAGGAGTTCTCATTTCCTTTTCTGATTATCAAAACTTAATGTACTTTCATCCTGGCATTTGATCCCATTGAGGGCTTCAAACATTTTGGAACAGCAAACTCCTCCCACTGAAGATCTCAGCAGTATTTACTTAGAATGTGATTAAGGATTCCTAATTCCTAACATTCTTAACATCTGCAGATTCTGGGGCAAGAATACCAATGGGGTACACATGGCCTTATGTCTAAATATTTAAAAGGAAAATTTCCAGCTAACACACTGTTAAATCAAATATATTTTCTCTGCCTATCTTGACAAATATATCATTGAAATAACCTGGGAGACCAAGTTCAAATTACAAATTCCAGTACACCTCAGAGATGGATACTAGATTATGGCAGCACAGGAAGGGCAGATCTCTGACCCATCACTGAACTAGCATCTCTTCTTTCCATCCCAATTTCATCCTGCATTATAAGGATGCAGGATATCCAAGCTGTATCTGTACTTCACACAGAGCCATTCCTTAGCCACAATTTAAGCTTACTTACATACCTGCCCTCAGGTCAGATTCAGCTAAGAAGCCCACACAGGCCATGGAAGAAGTCTGAAGGCCTGATTACCTAGATCATCATCCAGAAGTAAAGGCACAGCCTACAAATGGGGAGTCTGCCTGGCCTATATAATCCTCACCTTGTGAAGAATGGCAATGCCAGAGCAGAGCCCTCTAAAGTGTGGAGCCCAGTGCACAGCTTCCTTCTTCCTATTTAAGGGTAGTATTTCTGGCAAGTATAAACAGGGAATGTACTTCTGACGGTCATATCTCCTAAAAACGTAAGATCTGCCACCCCTTGAACCTTTTTTTTTTTCATTCTAATTCTGGCTTAATGAAATATGAAATAAATACAGAATAAATAAGAAAGAGGCTTGCTGATTACTAGAAAGGCACACTGACCCTAAGAATTACTTTCAGCCTGAACATTTTAGAGACAGACCATTGCTACCCTTCAAAAACAATAAAATCAGACTCTCTTGAAAGCTCTTTCCTCAGAGTTTTTAAAGATATATTCTGAGTAAATCTAATTTAACATACATGGCTCATCCATATAAAATGTAATAAAAAAAGTTCTCAATTTTGGCGACTAGTATTTTGACTTGTCTATGCCTTTGATTTTTTTTTCTAAACCTATAGGTCATTTGTAATTATTAGAATTAGTAAAGCAAATTTAAGCAACTTCACTAAAATTAAAAATTTTTACTGAAAGATTTCTACAGGCAAAGTTTTAAATGTAATAAGGAAAAAAATTAAACTTCACTGTAGGAACTTTGCACCAGACATTCCAGCAAATAAACTACTCCTTGGCAACGTTATGTTAAAACGGGTGCTCTAGTTTGGAGTCAATAAGGTATAGTTCTCATTTTCATCAAAATTAAGATAATGTAAATTTTGATAGGGTAAGAAGTGGTATAAATTTACTGATCAGGAAAAAATTCTTTGTTTTCAAAGACTTTCTTCTATCGTACAATATTTCAATAAACAGTGAAGATAATTCTTGACTTTCTTTAAACATGCAAATAATGTTACCTACCTTGAAGGACTGCTCTAAGCATCAAGTGAAATAATAATACATCATGTAAAGTCCTTAATACAACACCCAAAATACAGTAATAAATATTAGCAATTTTATCTCACCATATAAAGCATTAGCAGATCTATTTAAAAAGAAGGCATTTCTACTGTTTTACTTACCTATTAGCTTATTTTGAATAGAGTACTGGAAGAGTTAACAAAACACAGGAATTTTAAACATACTTTAAGAGACAGAGAGTCATCCCCAAGAATAATTAAATTGATTCCCAAGTGTCTAGGGATTATAAGACAGAAGATCTTCATGGTGGGACACTATGGACAGAGAAAACTAACAGCAGTTTCAATTATTAGCCTAAGCTGAAAGTCACAAAGATGCTCAGAAATGGAGGCGTTACTTTGAAACTGAGTTACTTCACACCTGGATAAATCTGCAGCACACTCTTAAAGGAAGTAGGTGCAAGGATCTGTTTAATCTTAAACAACAAAGGGGAGGTCAGTGTTTATGTAATAGTACTTACCTGTTATGAAACGATCTAATGGCATCACAGGAGCAACATGAGGGGTGGCTTGTGTGATAAGAAGATTTATCAGATCTTGTTTAAAATTTTTCAATGTAAGCAATGCTCTTGCAACAAGGCCACCCATAGAATGACCAATTATTGCCACACTTTTTGGAGCAAATTCTTGACCCTATTAAAAAAAAATCACCAGGGCATAATGAAGTCTTAGTATCATAACAAAAATACTAAACCCTTCCCTCTACATATAAGTAATTTTTATAGGAAAAAGAAAATTAAACTATGTAACTTCGCATAAGATACAGAAATACATTTTCATTTACTTGTAATTAACATATACACACTATTTTGTATTCTGCCAAATATTTTTAATAGCTACGCTTTGGTTTTCTGAGCCCAAATCAGAACACCTGGTTTAGTATATCATGTATTACCATTTGCTATATTATATACAAGAGGTGTAATTATATTTGGTGTATACCAGAATATTTTATAGGATATAAGAAGTAATATCATTTATTTAAAATTGAAATCACCACAAAAATTCAGAATTATGGTTACCATAGCAATATAGTATCTCATCATATTGATATAGCTTACCAAGTTACTTCTCCATGGTGCACCTGAGTTTAAAAAGAAACCAGCATTCCATAACATTTATTCACTGACAATTACATGTTTTTAAAATAAGCATTGCTTTTTAAAAGTCTTTTGTCTCCATATAGTATCCTCAGTTCCACTACCAAACTTTTGCTTATCGCCCTCCACACTGATCCTTCATCTATGACTTCTCTCCTGTTACTATGAATAAATTGGACCTTATGCAGAAAAGAGTTAACATAGTAAGCCTGAGACTGCTATCCTTATAATGGACTGAAGATAAGTTGGCTCTGGGCTGTAGTCTGGGACCTTAGGATTCTAGGATATTCTCATCATTTCCTAAATGGTAAAATTAAAGTTCACTATGCTGAATCTGTTTTTGCAAAAAAATATGGTTTATGCCG
This sequence comes from Potos flavus, assembly GCA_028534135.1. Lineage (NCBI taxonomy): Eukaryota > Metazoa > Chordata > Mammalia > Carnivora > Procyonidae > Potos > Potos flavus. The sequence continues at coordinate 139,006,508 of CM052883.1, forward strand.
AACACCTGCTGTCCTTCTGGTTGGGATTTTGGTACATGTTAAGCATAGGGTGTCTATGTGACCAGCCCTCAATAAAAAATTGGGGGCACTGAATTTCTCATGAGCTTCTCTCATAGACAACACTTCACACATCACAACTCTGCTATCCGAATTAAATGCATCTGGTGTGACTCCCCTGCAAGGACATTTAGAAGCTTACACCTGGTTTCCTCTGGACTTCACTCATCTACCTTTTTCTTTTTTCTTTTTTTTAAAAGATTTTATTTTTGAGTAATCTCTACATCCAATGTGGGACTCAAACTCACAAGCTGAGGTCAAGAGTCACATTCTCTACCAACTGAGTCAGTCGGGCACCCCACCCCAAGCAACTTTTCTTTGCTGATTTTGCTTTATATTCTTTCACTGTAATAAATCATATCCATGAGTACAACTATATGCTGAGTCTGGACAATCATCAAGCCTGGGAATGGTCTTGGTGATCCCCAACACAGACCTGATCTTAGAAAAAGCCAAACTGAAACCCATCCCCTTTGGCCTTCTTAAGTACATTACTCCAGCAATTCTTCTCACTTTTTTCTTGCATTGTTATTTCTCCCTCACTACTAGATCATTCTTGCTAGTACATAAATACAGTACTATTTTCTCTTAAAAAAGAAACCCTACTCCCACTTTGCCCTTAGTGACCACATCTTTCTCTACATATCTATAGCATAACTCATCAAAAAAGCTGCCTACACAGTACTTGCTGTCTCCAATTTCTCAACCTCCATATTTTTAAACTCATTCCAATCAGGCTTTCACCTCAACCCTCCTCCAAAAGTGTTAACAAGTCACCAAGGAATCTAACTGCCAATTCTCAATCCTCATCTTACTTGAACTATCAGCAGGATTTGACACAGATTACTTCTTCCTCTTCAAAATGATTTATTTGGTTTCCTTGACAACACAATTCTCTTGGTTCTCCTTTTAGCTCACTGGCTGCTCCTTTTTAGTTTCTTGCTGTTTCCTTCTCATCTCTCATCTCTTGATATGGGAGTGACTCAGGCCTCAGTCCTTCAGTCTCTTCTTGCACATTTTGACTCCATTATGATCACATCCAATCTCATGGCTTTAAATATATCCATATCCTGTCAACCCTCAAGTTATCATCTCCAGACTGGACCTCTTAAGCTCTTACCTTGAACTCCAATTGCATACCAACTATGCAAACCTGTCTAAAACAAAACTCTTTTTAAGTAGGCTCCACGCCCAATGTGGGGTTGAATTCATAACCCTGAGATCAAGAATGGCATGCTCTACCTACTGAGCCAGCCAGGCACCCCTAAAACAAAACTCTTAATCTCCTACAAATCTGTTCCTCTTACATTTTCCCCCAACTGAGTTAATGGCATTTCAATCCTTCCAGTTGTTCAGCCAAAAACTCTGGGTCATCCTCAACTTTTTGTTTAACATTATCCCTCCACATCTGATTTGCCAGCAAATCTTGTTGCCTTTAAGATTTATACCAATCTTACCATTTCTTAACACCTCCAATGCTACCAACTTGATCTGAACCACCATTATCTCTTGCCTGAATTACTGCAATAGCGTAACTGGTCTCTTTAATTCCACCTTCGTGTCCCTTCAGTTTATTCTCGAAACCATTCAAAGAATAATATCTTTAAAATCTAAATCAGAACATGTAACTCATTTGCTCAAAAATCTCAGCAGTGGCGTTCCATATCATTTCAAATAAAAGGGAAAATTCTTAAAATTGCCTACAAGGCTCTGTAATTTGCCCTCCCCCCCAACTTTTCCTTTATTAACTTATTGTATCTGCTTCAGCCATATTAGTCTCCTTGTTTTTTTTCCAATACAGCACACGTGTGCTTGCCTCATATATTTGTTTCCTCTTTTTGGAGTACTCTTTTCCTAGATACCTTCAGGTCCTTTAATTTATGTTAAATTGTCTGCTTCTCAACAGTCTTTGCTGGACGTCCTTATTTATAATTATAGTCCTCTACCCTTTGCTTCTTATGTCCCTTTCCTGTTTTATTTTTCTTCCTACTATTTACCAATATATAAGATAGTATAGATTTTTCTTATTTATGCTGTTTGCTCTCTGCCTCTCCCCAGTAGAACATGAGGTCAATGAGGGCTTGGATATCTGTTTTATTCACTGCTATAACTGCATGCAGATTCATGTGATGAATAAATGAGGTTTTCTCCATCTATGTCCTCTCACTTTCCCACACTCAAATCCTGTCCATTCGACAAGATTCAGTTGTCTTGAACTCCTATTGTACCTGGTGGTAACAGGAATCTTACTTTCTAAAAGCCTCAATTTAAAAGAAAGTTTATTAGTTTTATTATAAATTGAATATGCAGTCACTAGGGAAAGCAAAAAATACAGAAGGGAAAAAACTACCTAGCGTAACACATTAAAGACATGATTATTTACTGTGAATGACATTTATGGAGATAAATCTCACTTTGTAATCACATCATATTTATCTTACCCAATAAATATCAAATACATAAAAGGTCCTGTACCTAATTTGGCTTGTCTCCTCCTATAGTATTTAGTACAGACTTAAGCTCAAAAAGTACTTGCTATTGAAATCACTTTTAAATGTTAGCTAATCCAAAGAATCATGTCTAAATTTCATTTTCAAGATGCATAGGAATATCACACTGCCTGGATTACTATAGCTACACAGTTACATCTCCAAATCAGGCAGTGCAGGTCCTCCAATTTTCTTCTTCTTTTTCAAGATAGTTTGGCTTTTTTAGGTACTTTGCAATTCCACATAAGTTTATCAACTTTTACAAAAACACCTGCTGATATTCTGGTTTGTAGTATATTAAATCTGTTGGTCAATTTGATGAGAATTTACATCTTAATTTTAAGTCTTCTAATCCATTAAGTTGGTCCATTTATTTGGAATTCTTTCAGCAAGTTTTGCAGTTTTCAGTATACAGGTCTTGCACATCTTTCATTAAATTTATCCATAAGAACTGCATTTTTTATACTGCTGTAAACATATTTTAAAATTTCACTTTCCATTTGTTCACTGGTTTTTGAATACTGACCATTTTCCCTGTGATCTGGCTAAATTTACTCATGAATTCTAATGATTTTCTGTAAATTCCTTTAATTATTTCTGTATATTTATGTTGTTTGTTAATATAGACAGTTTTAACTCCTCCTTTTTGATCTTTATTAATTTTATTTCTTTTCCTGCCCTTACTGTACCAACTAGGACCCTCTGTTCTAAGAGATGATAGAAATAGAAAGAAGCTGAAAAATGAAGAAAGAAAATCAAACTACTTGGCATGAACCATTAAAGGCATTTATTGTGAATAACATGGAAATTTCACTTTGTGATCACATCTTATTTATCTTATCCAATAAGTATCTTATCAGATACAGTTCTTACCCTTTGCATCTATTCCTAATGAGCTGAATTTTTGCTGTTTTTATATTAAATCATGAATGGATGCTGAATGTAGCTGAATGAGCTTCCTTCATCTATTGAGATGATCCTATGATGAATTACATTGACTGATACTTGAATATTAAACCAACTTTCCATTCTTGGGATAAATCCTATCAGGTCATATTATACTTTAAAATATTACTGGATTTTGGGGTGCCTGAGTGACTCAGTCAGTTAAGCAGCTGCCTTTGGCTCAGGTCATAATCCCAGGGTCCTGGGATCAAGCCCCACATCGGGCTCCCTGATCGATGGAGAGCCTGCTTCTCCCTCTCTCTCTGCCTGCTGCACTGCCTACTTGTGCTCTATCAAACAAATAAATAAAATAAAATATTACTGGATTTGATAGCCTAATTTTTTGTTGAGGATCTTACATCTAAGTTCATGAGGAATACTAGGTCTCTATTTTCTTTTTAAACGTCAATGTCTGATTTTGATAATCTGGGTTTGCAGGTTTCTTAAAATGAACTTATACATATTGTCTTTTCCTCTGTTTTCTGAGTTTGTATAAGATGGGTATTATTTATTCCTTAAATGTGTCACAGAATTCACCACTGAAGTAATTTAGCTCTAGAGTTTTCTTGGCAGTAAGATTTTTAGTTACAAACTCAAAAAATTTTAAACAGATAGAGGGCTAGACAGACATTCTGTTTCTTCTTGTGTCTGTTTTATAATTTATGTTTCAAGGGATTTGAGAATTTCATTTGAGTTGTCAAATTTATTGGCATAATGTTGTTCACAATAATCCTTTAATAGCTTCTTAGTATCTGTAGGCTCTGTAGACCTGTCCCTTCTTTCATTCTTATTATTGCTAATTTGTATTTCCCCCTTTTTTCTTTTTTTCCCCCCTTTTTTTTAATCAACCTAGACATGGGTTTACCAATTTTTAGATCTCTTAGAGGAATCAGCCATTGGTGCCACTTTTTTCCCCCCTCTACTGTTTATTTTCTGTTTCCTTGATTTCCATTCTCATGTTTATTGTTTCCTTACATCTACTCTGAGTTTACTTTGTTCTTCTTTCTCTAAGGTTCTTATTTTGAAAGATTGGATTAGGGGTGCTTGGGTGGCTCAGTCGGTTAAGCATCTGCCTTCGGCTCAGGTCATGATCCCAGGGTCTTGAGATCAAGCCCCCTTCGGGCTCCCGGATCAGTGGGGAGTCTGTTTCTCCTTCTTCCTCTGCCCCTCCTCGTGCTTGTGCTCTCTCTCAAATAAATCTTAAATTAAAAAAAAAAAAAAAAAAAAAAGAGGAGCACTTGGATGGCTCACTCGGTTAAGTGTCTGCCTTTGGCTCAGCATTATCCCAGGGTACTGGGATAGAGTTCCGTGTCAGCTCTCTGCTCAGTGGGAAGCCTGCCTCTCCCTCTCCCTCTGCCTGCTGCTCCCCCTACTTGTGCTCTCTGTCAAATAAATAAAATCTTAAAAATAATAATAATTAAAAAAAGAAAGGTTGGATCATTGTTTTAAAACCTTGTTCTTCTCTAATGTAAGCATTTAAGACTATCCAGTAATTCTTCTAACCACTACTTTTATTTTACAAATTCTGATGTGTTTTCATCTTCATTTTATTTTTGTTTCAAGTTTTTTTTTTTGAAAGATTTTATTTATTTATTTGACAGAGAGAGATCACAAGTAGGCAGAGAGACAGGCAGAGAGAGAGGGGAAGCAGGCTCCCTGCGAACAGAGAGCCCGATGCGGGGCTCTATCCCAGGGATCATGAGATCATGACCTAAGCTGAAGGCAGAGGCTTTAACGCATTCATCCACCCAGGCGCCCCTTGTTTCAAGTTTTTATTTAAATTCTAGTTAATATATAGAATATTGGTTTCAGGAGTACAATCTAGTGATTCAGCACTTAAATATGACATCCAGTGCTCTTTTGTTTCCTTCCTCTTTGGTTTCCTTCTATCTACTAATGACAAAAATGAACTACTGAGACGTCATCAAGATAAAAAGCTTCTGCACAGCGAAGGAAGCAACAAAACAAAAACCCAATCTTTGGGATGGTAGAAGATATTTGAAAATGACATATCTGATAAAGCGTTAGGATCCAAAATCTATAAAAAACTTACCAAACTCAATATCCAAAAAAATAAACCAGTCAACGGGCAGAAGACATGAACAGACACTTTTCCAAAGAAGACATACAGATGGCCAATAGACACATAAAAATATGCTCAACATCACTCGTCATCAGGGAAATACAAATCAAAACCACGATGAACTACCACCTCACACCTGTGAGAATGGCTAAAATTAACAACACATGAAACAACGAATGTCGACAAGGATGTACAGAAAGGGGAAACCTCTTACACTGTTGGTAGGAATGGAAACTGGTGCAGCAACTCTGAAAAACAGTATGGAAGTTCCTAAAAAAGTTAAAAATAGAACTACCCTACGACCCAGCAATTACACTATTAGGTATTTATCCAAAGGATACAAAAATACTGATTTGAAGGGGCACATGCACACCAATGTTTATAGCAGCACTATCAACAATAGCCAAACTATGGAAAGAGACCAAATGTCCATTGACTGAATAAATGGATAAAGATGTGTGGATATGTGTGTGTGTGTGTGTATAGTGCCACAATAATGCCACAGAAATTATGCTGCATCCTTCTCAACGCATCGCGTCAAGGAGGTTTATGTCAATATGTCTTATAACTGGTATGTTAATCTTTAAGATGATGTCTGCCAAGTTTCTCCACTGTAAAGTTATTCTTTCCCTTTGTAGTTAATGAATATTTCAGAAAAGATACTTTGAGACCATGTGAATATCCTTGTCCTCCTCAAACTTTCACCCACTAATTTTAGCATCCATGGATCAATCTTGCCTGCACCAATTATTACTGTGCTGTTCACCTAATGGTATTCTTTTATTTCCTTCTGTCTACTAATAACAAACTGCCAGTTTTTCTAACTCTACAGTATCTTTATTTTGCCCTTATTTTGGAAGGATATTTTTGCTGGGTATGCAATTTTATGTTGAGAGTACCCTTCCTAACCCAATCCCCAAGACCTTTAAGATATTCTCCTGTTTTTGGTTTTCACTATTTCTGATGTAAAAACAGCGGTATTTTTTATTGTTTACCCCGTTATGTAGGTAAAGGATCTTTTTCCTTTGGCTGCTTTTAAGATATTTCTCTTTACTTTGGTTTTCAACAACTTGACTATAATATACATAAGCGTGATTTTGTGTTTATCCTGCTTGACATTCGCTGGGCTTCTTGGATCTGTGGGTTGAAAATTTTGAATCAAAATTGGAAAATTGGGGGCCGTTAGTTCTTTAAATATTCTTTCCTCCCCAATTTCTTTCTCTGCTCATAGAGTTCCAATTACATAAATGTTAGAATGCTTGGTTACTGAGGCTCTTTCCTTTTCATCCTTTCGTCCTATGTTTTATATCAGATAGTTTCTATTGTCCTATCTTCAAATTCACTGATCTCTTGTTCTGTAGTATTCAATCTGTTTGAAGACTGTCTACTGAATTTTTCTTTTTTTTTAAATTTTATTTATTTATTTGTCAGAGAGAGAGTGAGAGAGAGATCACAAGTAGGCAGAGAGGCAGGCAGAGGCAGAGGGAGAAGCAGGCTCCCTGCCGAGCAAGGAGCCCGATGTGGGACTTGACCCCAGGACCTCGGGATCATGACCTGAGCTGAAGGCAGCCGCTTAACCAACTGAGCCACCCAGGCATCCCTGAATTTTTCATTTTTGAGGGAGAGAGGCAGAGAATCTTAAGCAGCTCCACACCCAGCACCGATCCCGAAATGGGGCTCAGGCTCACAACCCTGAGATCATGACCTGAGCAGAAATTAAGAGTCGGATGCTTAACTGAGCTACCCAGGCACTCCTAGAATCTTTCATTTCTGATATATATTGTTTCAGTTCTAGATTTTTCTTTTTGCTCTTTTACAGTTCCCATGTCTCTGCTGGGATTCTCCTCCATCTGTTCTCTTGTTATGCATATCATAAATGTAAATTGTTATGTTCAGTTATGTTCAGATAAGTCCATAACTTCAGTATTTTTGAGGCTTATGGTTAAGCATCAGGTGGATTCCAGAAGAGCTCCTGAGAGCTAGAGCAGTCTTATACCTAAATTGCATCATTTCTGGGATCTCAAATGAATGTCCAACGTGTTCCAGTAAGTCCTTCTGTTCTAGCTGATCAGAACTGCTGTTTTCCAGCACATGTGACTTCTGGAATCTCAATTCAGGTCATAATAACCCAGTAGCTTTCTTTTGCCAGGAGTTTCACTGCAGCATACTGTGGGAGGCAGTGGCTCACCTCAGTAGGTAGTATAGTAGTATTTTATCCCTGATACTGTTTAGAATGATTGACATAGAATGATTTTTAGATTGTTTTGCCGCTCCTTTAAATTTCTCTAAAGATATTGCCCTTTATTTTTGCACCTGAGGTAGACACATCCCATCACCTTTTCCCTGGTGTGCTTGTAGTTTGTAGCTATTGCCTTGTAGTTTCTTGCCCCGTGTACATGCAGCACTTCATTCAAAGCTGAAAGATGCAGGAGCGCCTGGGTCGCTCAGTGGGTTAAAGCCTCTGCCTTCGGCTCAGGTCATGATCTCAGGGTCCTGGGATCGAGCCCCGCATCAGGCTCTCTGTTCAGCAGGGAGGCTGCTCCCCACCCCCCCGCCCGCCTGCCTCACTGCCTACTTGTGATCTCTCTCTCTGTCAAATAAATAAATAAATTAAAAAAAAAAAAAGCTGAAAGATGCATATTTCTAGAGCTTCTATCTCAGTCTAGTTCTCCTTTTTCTCATATCCTGCTCACAAATCTAATCACTCCAGTAGCCCCAAATGCTGATCTCTGCCTTCTTCAGCTCAATTATATCAATGTACTCTGCTTGACCTCTACCTACTTATCCCATGATCTGGGAAATGCTTTTGGGCAGAAAATCAGAACAATCATGAAGCTCATCTTACATGTTTTCCTTCTTTCAGGGACCATGGTCCTTTACTACTTGGTTGTCCAATACCTGAAAACATGTGCTTCAGATATTTTGATTAGTTTTAATAATTGCTTACATATGGAAGTGGTCTACCCTAAAGGAGTTATTCATAACTAGAAGCAGAAATCCATACTAATGGTCTTTAGGAAATTCAATGCACTTCTAATTTATAAAGTTAAAAAAAAATTCTTCCCCTAAATTCATGAGAGGTTTCTTGTAAATTCAATTTAAACTTCAAGAACTGCTGAGTTCAAAACAACAGACTCACAAACACAAACAAAAAAAACAAACTCTTTGTGTCATCTGCACTTCAACTTCCATATAAACAAATAAATGATTTAAAATATGTTGAATCCCTTAAAAAATGCTAATAGGTCATCACTATTGATTTGCATGCCTATCTCTTACCTTATAGAGTTTGAGAATTGTTTTAATGCATTCATGTACAAACTTGGTCTGTCTCTGAAGACTTCCACCATACAATGCTACAAGTTCTTCATTGAAATTCACACTAAAGAAGTCAAAGTGGTACTTGAAGTCAATATCTTCTGCTTTTCTAAGTGCAATAGAACCAATAGAACGAACTGCAGAGGAAAAGTGCAAAATGTACATTAAGCAAAACTTTTAAGAGTTGCAATCATTCTTGCTTCAAAGTCTCTTAACAAATAACTTTACCCCACACTCTGAATAAAAACAACCCACTTCAGAGTGACATCCTTCAATATCAATTTAGAAGAACAAACCATTATTTGTATTGTATGTCTTGTACCCTAAATGTTTTTTAAATTTAAATTAAATAAAAAGTAAACAGGTCTTTCATTCTTTACCCACTTCCACTTGATTAGGGAAAATAACTAAAAGGGAGGGGAAGAACACTTTGAAGAATAAGAAATGTTAGCCATCTGTATGAATAAGTCACACTTGAGGATTTTAAGAATAAGAAAATTCCTGCAAGAAATGTATGCTCATCACTTGGTTAAGATATTTACGCTTGATTTGTCTTTTTCTTACACCTGACCTCCAATCCACCAGTAAATCCTATCATCCTCCACTTTCTAAATATATCCCCAATCAACACTTCTCACCACTTCCACCACTGTCTTCCTAATCTAAGCGCCATCATCTCTTGCCTTAACTACCCTAATAGTTTCCTCACTGGTCTACCTGCTTCCACACAGTTTTAGGTTTTGCTCTGTAAACCCTTCGACAGAATTTGTAAATTGACTGCATTAATTGGCATTAAAAGTTGCAGAGTATGGTTTAGCAAGCAAAATACCTATTTGCTATTCCATTTTTTTAACATACACAATTCACATACAACTTATTATGTAAAAAGTACAATTCAATGATTTTTAGTATATTCACAAAATTCTACTAATCTAACTTTATTTTTTAATTACCCCAAAAAGAAGACCCTGTACTCATTAGCAGTCATTTCTCATTCCTCTTTTCCTCCCAATCCTGGAAAGTACTAATTTACTTTCTGTTCCTATGGATTTGCTTATTCTGGACATTTCTATAAATGGGATTATATATATGGGTTTTTATGACTGGCTTCTTTATGTTTCCAAGGTTTATCCACATTGTACCATGTAATTCATGTTATCAATTAATTCCTTTTTATTATATAAGCTCAGGTGCGCTGTTTTATAATTCAACACCTGTATACACTACAAAGTCATCATCACCACAAATCTATTTACCATCCATCTGGCTCCCTTCACTCATTTTGCTTACTCCCATCCCCTTACCCTTTGGTAACCAGCAGTCTGTTCTCTTTATCTCTAAGTTTGTTTATTTTTTATTTACTTTTTTAAAATTCCACATTTCAGTGAAATCATATAGTATTCGTCTTTATTGGTATGATTCATTTCACTTAGCATAATACCCATAAGGTCCATCCATGTTATTGCAACTGGCAAGATTTCATTCCTGTTATTTGCCCGATAGTAGTAGTACTTGTCGGTAGTAGTCTGACAAGTATGAGATGATATGTAGTTTTGATTTGCATTTCCCTATTAGTGATACTGAGTATCTTTTCATGTGCCTGTTAGCGACCTGTATGTCTTTGGAGCAATATCTATTCAGACCCTACATTTATTTTTCAATCGGGTTGCTTTTTGTTGAGTTATGTAAGTTCTTAATATATTTTGGATATTAACCCCCTATTGTATATATGATTTATGAATATCTTATCCCATTAAGTAACCTGCCTTTTCATTTTAATGGGTTTTTTTTGCTGTGCAGATGCTTTTTAGTTTGATGTAGTCCCATTTATTTATTTTTACTTTTGTTTCCCATGCTTTGGAGGGAGATACACGAAGATGTCGCTAAGACCGATGTCAAGGAGCTTACCACCTATATATATATATATATATATATTTTTTTTTTAAGATTTTATTTATTTATTTGACAGAGAGCGAGAAAGGGAACACAAGCAGGTGAAGTTGGAGAGGGAGAAGCAGGCTTCCCACTGAGCAGGGAGCCCAATGCAGGGCTCAATCCCAGGACCCTGGGATCATGACCTGAGCCGAAGGCAGACACTTAACAACTGAGCCACCTTGGAACCCCACTGCCTATATTTTCTTCTAGCAGTTATAAGGACTCAGGTCTTATACACAACCCTTTAATCCATTTTGTGTTAATTTTTGTGTATGGTGGTAGATAGTGGCCTAGTTTCATTCTTTTGCTTGTGGCTGTCCAGTTTTCCCAAAACCATTTATTGAAGAGACCGTCCTTTCTCCATTGTATGTTCTTGGCTCTTTCATCAGAGATAAATTGACCATATATGTGTGGGTTTACTTCTGGGCTCTCAATTCTCTCCCACTGATCTGTGTGTGGTTTGTTGTTGTTGTTGTTTTTATCAATACTGCACTGTTTGGATTACTATAGCTCTGTAGTACAGTTTGAAATCAGGAAGTTTGATACTTCTAGCTTTGTTCTTTCTCAAGATTGCTCTGGCTATCTGGGATCTTTTGTGGCTCCATACAAATTTTAGAATTATATATTCTAGTTCTATGTACGCCATTGGAATTTTGATAGGTATTACACAGAATCTGTAGATTGCTTTTGGCAGTATGGACATTTTTACAGAATTAATGCTTCCAATCCATAAGCACAGAATATCTTTCCATTTATTTATTTTTTTATTTCTTTCATCAGTGTCTTACAGTTTTCAGTGTAGAGATCTTTCACTTCCTTTGTTAAATTTATTCCTAGGTATTTACTCTTTTTAATGCAATTGTAAATGGGATTGTTTTCTTAATTTCTTGTTATTTATTAGAAACCACAGATTGCTGTATGTTGATTTTGTATCCTGCATTTTACTAAACTCATTTATTAATTCTAACAGCTTTTTGTGGAGTCTTGAGGGTTTTCTATATGTGTCATCTGCAAATAGTGACTATTTTACTTCTTCCTTTCCAATTTGGATGGCTTTTTAAAAATTTTTCTTGCCTTACTGCTGGGGCTAGGACTTTCAATACTATGTTGAATAAAAGTGGTGAGAGTGGGCATCCTTGTCTTGTTCCTGAAATTAGAGGAAAAGCTTTCAGCTTTTCACCATTGAGCACGACATTAGCTGTAGGACTGTCATACTGGCCTTTATTATAATGAGGTACATTCCCTCTCTACCACCTATGTTGCATTTTTATCATAAATGAATACTGAATGTTGTCGAATGCTTTTGCTACATCTATTAAGATGATCAAATGATTTTAATCTTTCATTGTATTAATGTAATTGTATCATGTTGATTGATTTGTGGATGAACCTCCTTGCATCTCTGGAATAAATCCCACTTGATCATGTATGGTTGGATTTGGTTTGCTAATACTTTGCTAAGGATTTCTGCATCTATGTTCATCCAGGGTATTGGCCTGTAATTTTCTTTTATTGTTCATTCCTTTCTATTGCTGTTATTGCTGAATAATATTCCATTATATGGATATATTTACCCATTCTTTAGTTGATGTTGGGTTGTTTCTACATTTTAGTTATTTTGAATAGTGTTGTTATGAACATTTGTAAACAAGTTTTTGTGTGAATGTACATTTTCATTCTTCTTGGGTAGATACCTATCATGGAATTGCTAAGCATAAAACTATGTTTAACATTCTGAAGAACTCCAAACTGTTTTCCCAAAGTGGCTCTACCATTTTATATTCCCACCAACAATGGATGAGGGTTTCAATTTCTTCACATCCTCAATGACACTTGATATTATCTTTTAGATTATAGCTACCCTGCTGGGTATGAAATGGTATCTTCCTTATGGTTTTGATTTACATTTCCCTGATGATTAATGATGTTATCTTTCCTTCTTCCACTCTCGCCCCTATACAGCATATTCTCTACATAGCAAAGCAGAGTAATCATTTTTTTCAAAAATAAATCACACCTATCATACTGTATAGAATTTAAAAATCTGACAATTCTAATGCTATCAAGGATGTGAAGCAAAGGGAAGCATAATGTAGTATTTCTGGGAGTATAAATTAGCACAACCAGTAAAAATAGAAGGATACATATAACCTGTGACATGGAATTATGTTATGGCATACATCTTACAGAAACATGGGCTTATGTGATCCAAAGTAAGAAAAATGTTCTGGACTTGTAATTACCAATAAATATAAATAACATTAGTATCCAAAGACAGAATTTTAAACTATGGTATAGTTATATAATGGGATAACATAGAGTGAAAAAAAAATGAATCACAGCTCATACAACAACTTGAATTTTTTTTAAAGATTTTATTTATTAGACAGTGAGAGAAAGAATGAGCAGGGGGAGGGGCAGAGGAAAAGGCAGACTCCCTGCTGAGCAGGGAACCGTATGTGGGACTTGATCCCAGGACCCTGGAATAATGACCTGAGCCAAAGGCAGATGCTTAACCAACTGAGCCACCCAGGTGTCCTTGAAAGAATTCTATTCTTATTATATAAAAGAATATGCCAGTTAATAACCATAAAGCACATTTGAAATGAAATTACTTCCAGATTACTTGATTGTTACACCAGAAATAACTGCTATTATCTCCAGGCCAACATTCAATTTGTAATCTATATGTTACACCAGAAATAACTGCTATTATCTCCAGGCCAACATTCAATTTGTAATCTATACATAAAGCTTCCCTATCTTCACCTTTCTGTGTTCCCATCAGGATTTCTAGGTCTAATTTAAAGAGCTCCAAAAGAAAGAAACCAATCTTTTCTCTTGTTTAGCAAAACATAAACCAATTTACTTCTCTAATCAGTATTCTAGGTTATGTTTTCTGTACCTTCCATTTTCAACATAAACCTTTCTTCTGCTAATTCCCGGATCCCTATATCACTTAACCTACCTACTCCATCCTGTTCTTTTTCTCTGTCTTATTCTTTTCTAAGTGGTCTTCAACTATTCTTTGTACTCAAATTTTTTTCCTCCAGACAATATGTCAAATATTTGTGTCTCCCAGTATGCCTAGCATAGTATTTAACATAGAATATGTGTCTGGTAAAATCTTTGATTGAATTTTATAGCTTTCAAAATTACTTCCAAGACTTACCTTGCTTATAACTTCCAGCATTACCAGGAAGAAAGAGAACTGGAATACCAGTCAAAGGGAGAATTTTGTGTTCTTCAGCATAGGATCCTTCTCCATAAAGATATAATTCATATGGAGGATAGCGTTTTGCCAGTTTCTTTGGAAGTTCTATTTTCTGCAGGAAAAAAAAAAGGCAATTTCACTTTAATCAGTTGTATTAATACAATTCAGTCTACTGTGCCCAATTCTGAATTATACACATTTGAAACAGTATAAAAATATTACTGATAATAAAACTGCACTTTTACTTTTATTCATATGTAGAATACATCTTGAATTATGTGAGTTTTGAACCATGCAGTCTTCAGGAATGCATAAAATGGAACTACCTGAAACTCTAATGAATATAAATTACTCAAAATAGCCACTGACAAAAGAAAAACACTGGGGTATGTTAGCAAATTATTTGTTAATATAATTGGAAATGTACTTAATATAGTATCAGTATCAATTATATTTAGAAATGATAAAGGCTTTCCATTATCAAATCAATTCTTTTTTGCTATTTTAAACTGTTTTGTAATGCCTCTCCTTTTACGTAGGCTCAACTATATAGTCCAGTTGTTATATCATTCAAAGGAAAGTAAGCTTGTTTTATAATGCAGCTTTCTGACCTCTCAACTTAATATGCCTTGACCTGCAATGTGCTTTACAAATTAATCTAAACCTTACAGCCATGTCTTGGGTCAGGACATGTACACTCTCCTCATCGCAAACATTCCAATGAGTTAGCATCTCTTTCGGTTTTCGTGGACCAGGTGTATGGTTTGTCAGCAAGCCTTAGACTACTCTGCAATTTATATTATTTTATAACTAATAAGCCAGTAATTCATGTATATTTTTTCAACAAAATACAAATTAGGTCTTAACATCATCCCCAAAAGGTAGGAATCTATAAAAGTGGTGGTAAAGTATAATCCCTTCTTCTGCTCCTTTTCAAACTATAGAAACCATTAAAAATGAAGCCAGTTACACTGAACAGTAGATTTTATTTAAGTAGACATCGATAGATTTAATGATCTAGCAGTGCTGTACATGTGCTTGATAAAAATTTTAAGTACTGAATGAATTTTAAAGCCTGTAAATAGTAGTAACACTGAAAAACCTTACTGTTTTAAAAAGCAGAATTCTGAGCATTCATGCACATTCCTGAATATTCTTTTAAAAATATTATCATAAACAATCTGTGTTAAAATATCTTTATTTTAAACATAAACAATCTGTGAAAATATCTTTAGAGACTGTGAGCTTATTAAGACATTAGCAATTTTATCTCCTCAAATACTCATATATATATCACATATATAGACTTCAACTCAAATTTGTCCCAATATTGACTATGCACAATATATAATCAAGAAGGTAAATGATGCAATATTTTAAGCATACATTAAGCAAAAAGAAAACATGTGAGAACAAGTAAACCATTACTCTAACTCCTCCCAATTTAGTACATCTTTGGATATGACAGTACATGAGTATTAGATCATTCTTTTTAGTACATTAGCTAAACAAAGTTTTGAACTAGTTGAAAATTAACTCAGAAAAATAGGAAACTATTAGCAAATGGCAAAATTGCATTCCAGAGTAAAAGTTGGGAGCAGCAGAAAGAAAACAAGAAGGGTTGTGACCAGATTGAAGATAGAAAAAGTACAGGCATATGAAAAGGATGCTGATGAAGAAAACGAGGGTCAAGGGATTTAAAAAAACAAACTTTTATAGCAACAAGATCCTCATATATTTTAAATTATTTTATATAGATTATTTGAAGTGAGAACCTCTCCCCAAAATAGACCTTTAATCAAAATCAAATTACCTTTATACTTAAGTATCTCCACAATCCTGCCTCTGCTGTTCATCCTCTCTTGACTCTGCCTTAGTATAGTTCCTTTTAATCTCTAACCCAGAACCCTCTCAAAAGACAAAAATTCTAACAAGTTCCCAAGTGCTAAAAAAAATACTGATTCAAGAAACTAATGTCTTTATTTTATGATATATATCTTTTACTTGTAAATTAAAACTGGAAAATTAAAATTTGAGCTCCGTAGTTAATAAAAAGAAAATAGAGATTTTGATCAAAATGAATACAGTTTTAAAGATCTTACAAAGAGCTCTCAGCCCATTCCACCACGAAGGACTTCAGCTTAATAAAAAGACCTAGGGAGAGGTGAATCTTTCAGACTGGTCTTTCTTCCTGTCATAACTTCCCTACTCCAATCCATAGTCCATACTGCTGTCAAGAAATACCTTGTGGGGCACCTGCGTGGCTCAGTCAATTAAGCATCTGCTCTGGTCAGGATCTCAAGGTCCTGAGAGAGAGCCCTGAGTCGGCCTCCAGGCTGGGTGCGGAGCCTGCTAAAGATTTTCTCTCTCCTATTCCCTCTTGCCCCTCCACCCCACCCCACCCTCCAAATAAAACAAAATATAATTAGAAATACCGTGTTAAAACATACACCTCCTGTGTTTCCTCATTATATTAATAGATGATAAAGGCCTGAGAGACCGTCTAAAATCTGTATCCAATTACTGGGTTCTTTTAACTTATACATGCTAGGTTTTAAAAATTTTAATATGCTTCAAAACTCAAGACTCAAAGGATATACAATGAAAAGGCTCTCTCCTACCCCTAGTCCTTTAGCCATTTAATTCCCTAACCCAGAAGGCAACCAATGTTAGCAGTTTATATACTATCCATACCGCTTATACAATGTGTCTTGGTGCCCTCCCACCTTCACAAATGCTGTTCTTTATTCCTACAGTTTTCTTGTTTCTCCACTTCATGAACTATATATATACCCTCTAATTAACCACAACTTCTCTACAGCCTTTGAATACTTAAGATAAACTGGGATGCTCTCTTCTGTGAAGAGCCTCATATGCACTCTTACAGTGAAATTATCATTTAGCACATATTTTAACTGTCCATTACATTCCTGTCTCCCCCACTGTATTATAAAGACTTAAAAATTATAAAGACATAAAGGCACAAGGTCTGATTCATTTCTAATTCCCTCTCACTCATACCCAGTATCTAGAAGATATCTGATAGTTATTCAATAAATTATTTGCTAAGCAAACATCATACTTAATAACAAAAGTATGATTTGTATTTTCCAATATCAACATTTTCTTTCAGACAACTACAGTTAGATCACATATCTGAGGACAGCCAAATAGATTGATGTATGGGAGAAAACAACACAGATGTTTCTTCTCCAATTCTATAATTTGCCTAAAACTGTTTGCTACCAAATAAAAGCTTTGCCTTGCCATCCTAATAAAGCAAGAAGCTTTAAAGGATAATGTGTATTTTGCCTGGTAGGTTTGTGAGATGTTCAGTTAACTCTGAACAAGCAAATTTTGGAAAACCAAAGGTAGAAAATGAATACTCAAAACAACTTTTTTGGTTGTTTTTTTTTTTAAGATTTTATTTATTTAATTATTTGAGAGAGAAAGAGAACAAGCAGTGGGGAGGGGCAGAGGGAGAGGGGAGAGGGAGGGAGGGAGAGAGGGAGGGTGAGAGGGAGAGAGAGAGGGAGGAAGGGGGAAAAGGGGGAGAGGGGGAGAGGGGGAGAGGGAGAGAGGGAGAGAGGGAGAGAGGGAGAGAGGGAGAGAGGGAGAGAGGGAGAGAGAGAAAGGCTCCCTGCTGAGCAGGAAGTCCAATGCGGGGGCTCTGATCCCAGGACCCCTGATCACGACCTGAGGCAAAGGCAGAGACACTTAAAGAGACTGAGCCACCCAGGTGCCCCTACTCAAACAATTTCAAATTCAACACTTCATTTTTACAAATAGGTTCAAATTCCTGTCTCACCTTTAATCTTTAAAATGGGGAATAAAGTTGAGTGTGTTTCAACTACCTTTCATTTCCTCTAAAATTCGGCTAAAGAATATGCAAATTAGCAGTGAAAAAGAAAAAGGCATCAAAGAGAAAACCCAACAACTATGTCATCTTAAATGCTGGACATCAATCTGTGAACAATTAGAAAGCTTACTATAAAATGTAACTAAAAATAAACAATACATATAAAATATATTTAGAATATATATTCATTAAAAACCACTGGTTCTTAATAGAATTACCTCAGTTATCCAGAAATCTCACTATATGTCAAAGTGACTCATTTCTATAGACAGATTTTAACTGTATTTCTAAAATAACATGACCTGGTTTGCACAATAAAAGGTCTAAGAATCAAATATAAATACTGTAGTTAATTAACACAGCTTTTTACATCATAAAAATAAAAATCTACTGAAAATTCGTATCAGAAACTGGCTGCTGTAATTAATTATTACTGTATTGACAAATTATTAACAGTAACCTCAAAAAGGGAATCTAAATCAAAATAACTAAATACAGACTACTCAAAAAAAAAAAAAGCCAAAGAGCTCTTCTGCACTAGCTAATTTTCTCTTTCCAGTTAACTTTGAGGCAAGAAATGGATCTATGAGTACGTGTGCTTTGTTCTCAAAACACTAAGCAATTTCCACTACCGCAGATATTAAAATAGCTTCAATAATTGTGGAAATCTCAAAATAAATGGGCATTAGTTCTGTATTGTTCCAGATAATTTTGTTTTAATCAAACTCTTCAACGCAATACAAAACTAAAGTGACCTAGTTCAACCTGTTAAGAGTTTCCCAATTATTAAACCACAGAAAAATTAAAGATTATAAGGGCTGTATTTTCAGTTAAAAACAAAAACTAAACTAAAAGCCCATGTACTTAACTATGCATAGCCTCTGATAAACATAAACCAGCATATGTGCTTAGAAACGGAGACAACAGTCACACGTTAAAATCTCCTTCAATAGCATTTGATATCAAGTTCTTCCACTCCTTTATAAGCATTGAGGCAAAACCAAGATAAAGAGTTCAAAATAAATGAAATCTAAACTAGAATTTTGCCCACGGGGAAAAGATGTTCTTCAGCAATCTAAACCTTAGGTAGCTTTAGGATCTAAAGAATAGCATTAATCAAGTAATATGCTCCTCCATAATGACCTGTACACAGAGGCAATCACGATCTGCATTCTTCGCCTTAAAAAGAAAAATTTGCTATGATTTTAAAAGTATACTTAAAATGCGTTTTATCAGTAATATAGTACATATACTTTTTATGGTAGGGAGTTACCATATAACACGTATTCCATAATTGGGGGATGCGTTTAGAAATAAAAGATTCAGAAGAAATTTCTTTGGACATTTGTGTAATTTATCACTACAGGGGGTAACGAATGAAATTCTAGATTCTACTATGCTGACCTGAGGAAGCAATTGTGACCTGAAAATAGTCAAAATGGAACTGAAGAGGTGGGGGACAGCGCGCGAGTGCGCGCTCCAGGAAGGCCAAGTCTCTCTTAAATTGCAAACACAGTGAGAAAACAAAAACACTATGAAATAGATTTTGTATGCAACTGCTAAGAGACGACATGCATAAACACAGGCATGTACGCACACGAATGGACCCATAACCTATAAAACCAGAGGCTCCGCAAACTTTACAGGAGGGAAACTCAATAGTTTTCCATTTAATTACTTATCAGGTTAGCCTTTCACACAGGAGTAAAACCCCGTAGTCGCAAAGGCAGTCTTGGGATCTAGCCACTGCATACTCTGCAGAAGCTCAGTCCCTTTCTAGAAAGGCGAAAGCTGACGTGCAAATCAGGGCGCGGGATGGTGAGAATTTAGGCGCGTTGAAAGCAAAGGAGGGTCTAGGGGCACCTGTTAGGCAGGAACGCAGGGAAAATGGAGTCTGGGTTTTAGGGAAAGGGGCTGAGGTTGCATCTCTAGGAATGGGGGAGTGGGGATGGACCCGAGCAGTCGAATGAATCTGTACCTGGGATTTGGGACCGGGAAGGGAGAGGAGAGACAAGGGAGGGGGGCCGGGAGGATGCTTCAGGTAACCTTCTACCTGACACCCCACTGTTGAGAGGACACAAAGGGTAGGTGAGGGTGGCGGGCTGGGGGGGGGGGGGGGATCCGCAGTGTCTCCAGGAGCGAGAAAAACAGAGGCGAGGTTGGCATAAGGGAGTCAAAGAGGCGCGGGAGCCAAAGTGGGGAGAAACCCGCAGGAGGGGCCCGAGTTTCAGAGCGCCCAGGTGAGACAGCCGAACCTCACCTGATACTCCGGGTACTCAAACATATAGCTCATACTGCACTTGTTCTCCTCGAAGCCGAAGAAGACGTCCCACAGCCCCAGGGTTGCCATGAAAACCATAAGGGCATAAAACGCCAGATTCCAGAAACTGACGGACTGAAGAAACATGGTGCCGCCGCGCGGCCCTAAGTCCAGACTGAACGTGCTGAAGAACGCCTAGCCGCCGGCGCCGCAGCAAAGCCAGAGCAGCGCGCGCCTGCGCAGACGCCCAGCCTGCCATAGCGCCCGCCGCGCAGTGCGCCTGCGCGCAGTCCGCCGGCTGCGCCTCCCGCCTGGCGTCTGGTTGAGAGTAGAGGTGGCGTTTGCGGCGGGAGCGCGAATCTGGGAGGGGGAGGGGGGGGAGCGAAGAAAAGGGGAAAAAACCAGTTGGGCTGCGCGAGAGACCGAGGAGGGAAGAAGGGAGAGGGCGAGGAGAAGGAGAAGGAGGAAGGAGGAGGGAAAGAAGAGGAGGGCGCGGGAGGCTTGGAGGCGAGGAGAGGGAAGGGCTGGGGGGGGGGGGGTGGGCGTGTGATGGGTTAACCTGGGGAGGGAGAGGCTGTTACTGCTGGGGAGCTGACCCGGCGCGGCGCGGGGAGGCCATTAGCGCTTGGAGCTATCAGCTGTCAAGTCGCAAACATCTCTCCCTGAGCAGTTTAAAAATCCTTCCCGTTCATTTCTGAAAGGCCTCAGGACTCTGCAATTTCGGTTCTCCCAGCAGTAATAGAGCACACCCACAGCCCTCTGGCCCAGTTAGCTTGAGGAGGGAACAATGGTTTTTTTCTTCCTCTTTGACCGCGGGCGTTGCCCCCCGTCCCCCCCCTCCGTAGGTAACAGCGGTTAAAAGCCCCACACACAAAAAAATCACTAGCGGGTCGGGCAACATTCAGTTCTTGGTGTAAGATGAAAGCCTGAATCACAAAAAGCATTGCTAGTCTTTAAAAAAAACTATATTAAAATTTCCATTAACACTGACGCTTCCGAGGGACGCCTGGGTGGCTCAGTTGGTTAAGCACCTGCCTTTGGCTCAGGTCAGGACCCCAGGGTCCTGGAATCGAGTCCCCCATCGTGCTCCTTGCTCAGCGGGGAGCCTGTTTCTCCCTCTGCCTCTGCCTGCCTCTCTGCTTGTTTGTGCTCTCTCTCTCTCTCTGACAAAGAAATAAATAAATAAAATCTTTAAAAAAAAAAAAA
>CM052883.1:139028373-139062461 GCA_028534135.1 Potos flavus
AAATTTTAGGAAAGACCCTATCAAAAGGAGAATTACAGACCAATATCCCTGATGAACATGGATGCAAAAATTCTCACCAAAATACTAGCTAGTAGGATCGAACAGTACATTAAAAGGATTATTCGCCACCATCAAGTGGGATTTATTCCTGGGCTGCAAGGTTGGTTCAATATCTGCAAATCAATCAATGTGCTATGCTACATTAATAAAAGAAAGGACAAGAACCATATGATACTCTCAATAGATGCAGAAAACGCATTTGACAAAGTACAGCATCCTTTCTTGATCAAAACTCTTAACAGTGTAGGGATAGAGAATATTTACCTCAATATCATAGAAGCCATCTATGAAAAACCCACAGTGAATATCATTCTCAATAGGGAAAAACTGAGAGCTTTTCCCCTAAGGTCAGGAACATGGCAGGGATGTCCACTATCACCACTGCTATTCAACATGGTACTGGAAGTCCTAGCCTCAGCAATCAGACAACAAAAAGAAACAAAATGCATCCAAATTGACAAAGAAGAAGTCAAACTCTTATTCTTTGCAGATGATATACTTTATGTGGAAAACCCAAAAGACTCTACCCCAAAACTGTTAGAACTCGTATAGGAATTCAGTAAAGTGTCAGGATATAAAATCAATGCACAGAAATCAGTTGCATTTCTATATACCAACAAGACAGAAGAAAGAGAAATTAAGGAGTCAATCCCATTTACAATTGCAGTCAAAAACATAACATACCTAGGAATAAACCTAACCAAAGAGGCAAAGAATCTATACGTAGAAAACTATAGAATACCCATGAAAGAAATTGAGGAAGACGAAGAAATGGAAAACCATGCCATGCTCATGGATTGGAAGAACAAACACTGTGAAAATATCTATGCTACCTAGAGCAATCTACAGATATAATACAATCCCTAACAAAATACCATCAACTTTTTTTCACAGAAATGGGACAAGCATCTTCATTCTAAAGACCATTTATGTATTATATAGAATTCCTCATTGTTATTTCTCCTATATATAGTATATGCTGTCTCTCATGATGTCAGATTTCTTCAACTGTTTTGTAATTTTGGTTTGTAAACTCATTCTTAGCCTGCATTATATATTTCAGCATCCTGTGCCTCTCCTAGATTGTAGAGACATTTTTATGGCTGGGCCAACTTACATTAATTTCTTGGCTTTTTTTTTTTTTCGTTCAGTTTCTGCATAATGAAAGCAGTATGAATAATTGGAATCACTCTCACAAATTATGTGGTCTGGGATGCTGTTTTTTTATTATTATCATTTTTAATCCTGTTCAGTGATCACTATGAGCTATAGAGGTTTCATACTGTTATGGGTTTCTCTCTATAGAATTTAAAGATTTTCATTTCTTTCTATAGCATTCAATAATGTAGTAAAATATCTAGAATTTCTGTATATTTAGAATGAGAGCAGATAAAGGGTGTAGGTGACAAGTTTCTTTTTGAATTAGTTTTTTTGGGTAATATTACCTAGCACTCCTTGTACAAATTTTAAATCAAAAGGAAAAACCACTTCAAGAATGTTATTTCACTTGAGTAGTGAGGAGAAAAAGTAGATTAAATCATTTTAAGAAAAAATTAGTGGAAGAGAATGGAGGCTGTAAAACAGGCAATTCTTCCTGCCTTTTCATATATATATGTAAGTGGATTAAGTAGTATGTTCACTAAAATTTTTTTAGGCTAGAAAGACACCAAAATACATTTTTAAATGGATAAATAAGAGCTAGCAAAGAATGATCTTAGGAGTGTCTGGGTGCTCATCCAACTCTTGATTTTGGCTCAGGTCATGATCTCAGGGTTGTGAGATCAAGCCACACATTGGACTCCACAATGGGCGTGGAGCTTGCTTAATAATCTCTCCCTCTCCCTCTGCCCTTTCCCCCCTCCAAAAAAAAAAAAAAATGATCTTAAATGAAGAGGATAAGGAGGAGAAATATACCTTGAGAAGAAGAAAATATGAAGAAACATGAGAAGAAAGAAAATATTGAGATAGAGATGATTAAGTTGATGAAACTCTCATTGGATGATCTCAATCTTTAAGTAGAAACAAAACCCATTGGGTGGAAATAAGGGATTGGAGCAAGGTGATGCTTAAAGAGAGTGGAAATACTTGGAAATTACTGTTTTAAGAAATGAATTTGGCAGGGGGCCTGGGTAGCTCAGTCGGTTCTTGGTTTCAGCTCAGGTCATTGACTTCCGTAGTTGGCCCAGGTTCTGTGTGGCGTCTGCCTGTCCCCGTCCCACTGCACCTCCCCTTCCTCTCTCTCTCTCAAATAAATAAATTTTAAAAATCTAACAAAAAAAAAAAAAAAAAAGAACTGAATTTTGCAGTCAGCAAGAGGTGACCAATAGTGAGGACCTAGTCTACAGTGTTTCACACTCTTGCTCTCCAATTTTCCTGGTCTTCTCAGCTAACATAGATCTCTTGCTTTCCTGTATCTCTCTCATCAAGGGATAAAAATAGGGACGCCTGGGTGGCTCAGTCGGTTGGGTGGCTGCCTTCTGCTTGGGTCATGATCCCAGGGTCCTGGGATCGAGTCCCACATTAGGCTCCAGGCTCAGTGGGAGCCTGCTTCTCCCTCTGCCTGCTGTTCTCCCTGCTTGTGCTCACTTGCTCTTTCTATCTCTCTGAAATAAATAAATAAATAAATAATCTTTAAAAAAAGTTTAAAAAAATAAAATAAAAAATAAAAATAGATGTTATGTAGTGATGATACATTTAATTGACTATTATGTGCCAAGCTCCCCAACAGTAGGAAAAAGAGTTAAATGAGACCACCAATTCTGATTTGTAAGAGATAAATGAATCACTCTTATCAAGGAATCTAAAAGTAAGTACATAATTGTACTATAGTATTGTAAGTGTTACAGAGATATGAACATGGAGTATTGGAGGGCAAAAGAGGAGTATTTAATTTTTAGTGGGAAAGGGATCCAAGACAAAAATGATTTATACACATAATATAATAAGGGCTCAAAGAGTGCTCATTGAATTGCTGAGTGATTGAGTTGATAGATGGCTAGATTCTAGATGCTGATTAGAAGAATTAAGAAGGTGGGCTTCCCACAATTCAAAGTAAGAAGGGGCTTTTTGGTCATTCTGATGTCTACTTCTGACACTTTCTGAAAAGCATATAGCTTCATAGTTCACTCAGAACTTAAATGTGGCTGTTACGTTCACATTTATTGGTTCTTTCATTTAGATATATGTTCATACAGTATTTTTATTTCTTATAGTGGGTATCTTGTGTTTAAACAATAGATGAGTTGCTAAGAATTGTGTAAAATTAAACTATTTGCAAAATGAAACCTCAAAGAGCTTTATTATTAATAGAGCACTAAAGAACACTGGTAATCAAGAAATCTCAGTTGTAGAATTTCCAGTTCTGCCACCCAGGTATGATTTAGGGCAAGTGTCTTCATCTCCTTAGGCCTCGCTTTTTTTTTTCATATGTAAAATGAAGGTATTTGACAAACGTTTTCTGAAAGTTTATGATATTTTAATTGAATTAAGGCTTTTAAAACTTAAATTAATGCAAATAGGAAAAGGCCATATTATAATCATTTGACAGTCACCCCTCAACTAAATATTTAGTAAATTCACTAATATATCAGTTTCTCAGAAAACATTTTAGATTTATTTAAGGTCCCTTTAGTTTTTGTTTGTTTTATTTCCTGGAAGCAAAAACTGTTTTCTCAATACATAGTAACCACCCTCATGTCACCCAGCTATTGTACACAGGAAGATAGAATCATGCTGTCTGGTGTGGGAATCTAGTTGTCTTCTAAAATTAATTTAAAAAAAAAAAATTAATTTCACTAACTAGTCATAGCATATTACTCTCATACTATAGGGTTGTTTTTTTTTTTTTAATAATGTCTATTTCTGCCCTCTTTTTCTTAAAACAAAACAAAACCAAAACCCAAATATGTAATAGACGGTTTTTAGAAGCTAAAATTTATTCCACTGAATTGGTTTAAAGCTCTTTCTCAAACGCATTAGTTTCACCTCCTGTACCTTATATGTAGTAGGCATTCAATATATATTTGTTTTTAATTTATTTGAAATTAAGTCAGAGTCTACGGATTATAGCTATAAAACCTCACCTTCCCTTGGATGTTTCAAAGCTTAAAAAGAAAAGAAAGCATAATGCCAGCAATTCTGTGGCTGCTGGCTCTGTTTCCAAGGAAACAGAGAGTAGATCATCAAAAACAAAATAAGGATTTTCAACCTGATTACCCTTTTCTCACCAGTTCAGTCTCCGTCACTGCAAAATGAAAGGCAACATAAGCTTGGCCTTGCAATCCAGATTTTCCATTCTGCTTGTGCTGTCTCTCACTATTAAAACCAGGCGAAATCTTTTGGGTTATGTTGGTTTTCTTATAGAGAGAATTAAACTCATCCACAAGGATAAAGAATACCTTTTGAATATAAAGCACTATGTACATTTGCTGAATAACCTGGTATGTTTTAACCTTAGAACTGTTAAGTGTTTACATTACGAACGTCAGATTTAACATTTCTTGGGAATAATAGAAGGAAGTATTGGGAATTTATAAGAAAAGGATAAAGACATCTAGAATGAAATGTTTTATTTAAAGAAATAAGGAGAGAGGGGACAGGATGAAAAAATAGTAGGAGTCAAGGGGAAAATAATTGGATTACCATTCAATAGAGCAAAATCACCATTGTAACGTTGTTGGTTTGTTCCACAGATTTGTATCTACCGTGAATAAAATCATTATCCTGATAAAAACAACTATGGACAACAAAAGCTTGCTTTAGCATTATTATATTACCTAGTGAGGCTATGTATTTTATAAAAGCAGTATTCCTCTCAAACCAACACATTGTATACCTTAAACTTACAAAATGTTGTGTGTCAATTATACTTCCATAAAGCTGGAGAAAAATCCAGCATTCCTGTATGTTAAAAATGTAGTTAAAGCCAGAGGGTTATCTTCAGGGTGAAGTGCACAATAGAAATTTGCTTTAATGGAAGTACAGTTGAAGATTTTAGATGGCATATTAATATGTTCAGATAATGAATACTGAAATTCAGATAACTGTAATGGGAAAGAATGAATAATGTAATCATTATTTGGGGGCTTCCTTATATCCATTTTCTGCTTGTATGTCTATTTCCCCCCAAAAGATTCTAGCTTTTCAAAGGCACAAGCTGTAAGAGGCCTTGGTCATTTTTAATATGTAGGCCCAGTATAGGACCTTGTATTGGAGGTACGCAATCAGTCTTCTGGAATAAATGTTTTTTACTTCTTCAATGCAGGTATACCTTGTTTTATATGCTTCACTTTATCTTGCTTCACAGACATTGTGTTTTTTGCAAATTAGTTTGTGGCAACCCTGCATTGAACAAGTCTATCAGCACTATTTTTCTAAACGTTTGTTCACTTCATGTGTGTGTGTCACATTTCAGTAATTCTCACAATATTTCAAACGTTTTCATTATTATTATATTCATTATAGTGATCTGTGATTAGTAATCTTTGATGTTACTATTGCAACTGTTTTGGGGCACCACAAACTACACTCATATAAAATGGCAAACTTAATAGATAAGTGTGCATGTTCTGACTGCTTTACCAACCAGCCATTTCCATCCCTTTCCCTCTCGGGCCTCCCTATTCCCTGAGACACAACAATATTGAAATTAGGCCCATTAATAAACACTACAATGGCCTCTAAGTATTCAAGTGAAAGGAATAATCACACATCATTCACTTTAAATCAAAAGCTAGAAATGATTAAGCTTAGTGAAGAAGGCATGTTGAAAGCTGACGGAGGCCTAAAGCCAAGCCTCGTGTGCTGGCTAGCCAAATTGCAAACCCAAAAGAAAAGTTCTTGAAGGAAAATAAAAGTACTACTCCAGTGAACACATGAATAAGAAACAAAATAGCCTTATTACCAATATGGAGGAAGTTTTAGTGGTCTGGATAGAAGACCAAACCAGCCACAACATTCCCTTAAGCCAAATCCTAATCCAGAGCAAGACCCTGATTCTCTTTAATTTTATGTAGGCTGAGATAAGTAAGGAAGATGAATAAGAAATCTGAAGCTAGTAGAGGTTACTTCAGGAGGTTTTAGAGAAGAAACCATCTCTAGTATTTAAAAGGGCAAAGTGAAGCAGCAAAGTGATGGGCAAAGGGCAAAGTGATGTAGAAACTACACAAATTATCCAGAAGATCCAGCAAAGATAATTAATCAAGGTGGCCACACTAAACAATAGATTTTCAATGTAGACAAAACAGCCTTCCGTAGGAAGAAGATGCTATCTGGGACTTTCATAACTAGATACTAGTTTCAAAGTTTCAAGGGACAGGCTGACTCTCCTGTTAGAGTTTAATGCAACTGGTGATTTTAAGTTGAAGCCAATGCTCATTGACCATTTTAAAAATCTGAGGGTCTTTAAGATTTACACAAAATCTACTCTGCCTGTGCTCTATAAATGGAAGAACAAACTTGATGACAGCACATCTGTTTACAACATAGCTTCCTGAATAGTTTAAGCCCACTGTTGAGACCTACTCAGAAAAAAAGATTCCTTTCAAAATATTACTGCTCTTTGGCAATGTACTTGGTCTCCCAAGAGCTCTGATAGAGATGTACAATAAGATTAATGTTGTTTTCATGTCTATGAACACAACATCCATTCTGCAGCCCACGGGTCAAGGAAATGTATTTCATAAGGCTATAGCTGCCACAGATAGTGATTTCTCTGATGGATCTGGGCAAAATAAATGGAAAATCTTTTGGAAAGGATTCACCATTCTAGATGCCATTAAGAACATTCAGGATTCATGGGAAGAGGTTAAAATATCAAAATTCACAGAAGTTTGGGAGAAGTTGATTCCAAACTTCATGGATGACCTTAGGGGGTTCAAGACTTCAGTGGAGGGAATTACTGCAGATGTGGTGGAAATAGCAAGAGAATTAGAATTAGAAGTGGAGCCTGGAGATAGGACTGATTTGCAATCTCATGATAAAACTTGAGAAGTGGGTAAAATGCTATCAAATGGCATTGCATACTATAGAGAAATTGACTAAAGAGTCAATTGATGTGATAAACTCCATTTTTCTCTTATTTTAAGAAATTGCCACTGCCACCCCAACCTTCAGCAACCATCAACCACCCTGATCAGTCAGCAGCCATCAACATCAAGGCAAGACCTTCCACCAGCAAAAAGATGATGACTTGCTGAAAGCTCAGATGATGCTCAGCATTTTAAACAATATTTTAAAATTAAGGTATGCACATTTTTAGTAATAATGCTATTGTACACTTAATATACTTCAGTATGTTATAAACATAACTTTTATATGCACTGGGAAGCCAAAAAATTCATTTGACTTGCTTAATTGCAATAGTTGCTTTACTGTGGTGATTTGGAACTGAATCCTCAATATGTCTCTGAGATATGCCTGTAATAGTCTATACTTTAATTAAAGGTTTTTGCTACCTTTGGGCCTTTTACTATGAAATGAAAAACTTGTGATATTTAAACATATTTCCATTGTAAAGACTAATAGCCAAGATAGATTATTTATTGTAAAACATCTCTTAATATTTGAAAAAGGTTTTGAAAAAGATGTGAGAATAAAATATTCGGAAAATTAGCTAACACAAAAGATTTTCTGTTAAAAGAGAATATCAATAATATGTGTGACAAATATGTACTTGTGTTCAAGGCACATAGGAAAATATGGTAAATTTTGGCTAAAGAACACATTTATATATTTAACAAAGCATGACACTTACTAAGATCTATGAAAACTTTATCAAAGGATCTGGAAATAGATCCTTATTGGGACATCTTTGTGGCTCAGTTGATTGAGTGTCTGACTCTTGATTTCGGCTTAGGTTATGATCTCAGGGTCCTGGAATCAAGCGCTGTGTCAGGGAGTCTGCTCAAAGATTCTCTCCCTCTGCCCCTCCCTGCACTCACTCTTTCTGTCTCTCTCTCTCTCAAATAAATAAATCGTTAAAAAAAAAAAAATTGGTACTTATCTACATATTGAGAAGATTGAACTAAATGAGGAGTTAGCAAACTTTTTGTAAAGGACCAGGTAATAAGTATTTCAGCCTTGTGAGCCATAAAGTCTCTGTTATAACTACCCAACTCTGTTGTTGTAATATGAAGGGCACTATAGACAATAGGTAAACAAATAAGTGCGGTGGTATTCCAATAAGACATTATTTATGAAAATAGACAGCAGGCCAGATTTGACCTGTTATCCATAGTCTGCTTACCCCTGTACTAGGATATCCCTTATTCAATATTCCAGGCTCAAAATTCTATATCCGTGAATATTAACATTAGCCAACATGGATTTTCTGATTTTCCAAACTCAGATATTGGTCAAGAAACTTAGGCTTTTAGTGTAATTCAAACTTTAGCTAAGTGTGTGTCAGTTTAACCAGTTTTATTTAGTAACACTGTACATAAATAAGAAATACTGTAACATTATCTCAGGTAGTATTATGTCTAGTTTTATTAATAGATCCATTTTAAGTAACTAATATATTTTATTAAGCATATTCAAACATATACAGATAAAGGAAATATCTCTAAGAACTTTTAGGCAAAATAAATTTTGTTTATTTTTGTTTGTTTGGGGGAATTTTATTAATTTGTGAGGATCTTCAGTTTCCTCTTAAAGGACTAGGGACCAAAGTAATAGTTACATGTTAGGACATTTATAAAGCAGTACCAGAAAGCCAAGCCTGTACAATGTTCTGCAGTTGCCTTTATTATCACATGAGTGTCTCACTTACAAAATTATTAATGTGTGTCTTCCCTAATCCTGGTGGTAGGGCACTAAAAAAAAAACTAAATTAGGTTTAAACTTTTTTTATGCTAAAAACAAGGTTAGCAGAGGGTTTCTATTGTATTTGAGGAACAAATGCCTGTTTTAGACACAGTCTCAGTAAAAGGGGGATGATGGTAGAAGCAAATTGACATTTCTAGAAAGAATTGTTATGGGCATCTTGTTTTCACTGATTAATTAGCTTTTTAATGTTGAATTACCTATGTCTTGGTAAAAAGCAGAGTGAGTTTCCAAGGAGTTCCAACTCCAAAATGAACTTTTCTGAACTAATAGCATAATATAAGAAGACCTGTTTCATTTTTTCCCTCTAGCTCGCTACTTTTATGACTTGGGAAATTATCTAGTATCTTTGAGTCTCGGTTTCCTTATCCTCAAAATAGGAAGAATAATTCTACCCTGGGGATCGCTGGGAAGATGATCGATATCTGTGTAATTTGCCTGGCATGTAATAGGCACTTAAAGTGAAAGTAGCTATTATCACCAAGAGCTTCATAGCACTTAGCTATTTAGAAAAACTAGCACTTGCCCCCAGTAAAGTTAAAGAGCCTGTCCTGGTACCAGAAGGGAAAGAAAAAGGAAAGATGAAAGTTTATTGAACACAAGGACCATCATCTTTCTATCTGTCAAAGAGGCTAACATGATTTATTGCCCAAAACTGACATTCAGAAATACTGACTTAATAAAAGAAGGTGGGAAGTTCTCGAGAGGAGAGATTAGTACACGTACAGCCAGCAGATAAATGGTAGAAGTATTTTTTTGCTTGTTTTCGCTTTCGTTTAAGGACTTAGGAATCCCTCCAAGGAAAGCACATTTCAGTGAAGACAAAGAGTTTCTGTGGACAGTTGATTTTGAATCCCTGTCACACAGATGGTCTGATGCAGCTGTCCAGCATGTTTCTGTTTTTCTGTTCAGTGGCTCTCCCTAAAGCTGTGTGACACGTCCCTCTGCTACCACAAGGCCTACTGCAAACCTCCAGCTGCTGTTAGGTTACATAGACCTCTCTTCTAGGCAGTTGCATGCTGCGAAAGCATTCCTTCAAAGCCCCCAAGAAATGAAACAGATGGGAAGATTTCAAGGTCACTTGGTGGATGTTGCATAAGCTGATGCCAAGATGGGTACACAGGATGGTCCCTGGCTCTGTCTCAAAACCCTCAATGTAATGAGCCCCGTTATAAAGGCTCTAGGAACTCTCTCTCCTCTGAGAGGTTCTGCATGACAAGACTCATTTGGTTCTTTGAGAGAGGCAGAGCTAGCAGAGTCTGTCTGAGAGAAGTTAGCCTGATTTCCAACCTATTATTTCTTTCCCTGTGTCTCGTAGGGGGATCACATGCCATGGGTCTGTGCTGGTGCGCATGTCTGTTCAGTCTAACACAATAGCTCCTACCCCAGTAATCCTGACTTACCCTGATGCCGAGTGGGATGGAGGATGATGGATCCTCCTTCTTCCTCATAACTGGTGAGCAGTCAGTGAAAAGAATCCAAAATGTACTGACTAGATTGAGGTCAGAAACTGAGGAGGTGACAAGTTGCCAGAAATCAGTCAATGAAAGCAGAGCGAGGAGCAGAATAAAATCAGGAAATAAGACGACAACCAGAGACTCTGAGTCTGAACAAAAGAAAAAGAATAAGAGTCTAAGTAACAAAATGAAGGTGATTGCTAGTGGGTGCTGGCAGAGAGATAAGAACAAAGAAACTGAAAATATACTCGTAGTTAGGTTGGCTATAGAGCATTCCACTTATTAGTGTTGAATAATATTCAGCCTGAAAAAGGAAGGAAATTCTGACACATGCTACAGCATAGAGGAAACTTGAGGACATTAAGTGAAATAACCTAGTCACGAAAAGATAAATACTGCATGATTCCATTTACATGAGGTACCTAGAGTAGTCAAATTCATAGAGACAGAAAATAGAACGGTGGTTGCCAGGGGCTGGAGGAAAGAGTAGAGAATTATTTTTTAATGAGTACTGTGTTTCTGTTTGGCAGGAGGAAGAGTTCTGGAGATGAATGGTGGTGACGGTTGCATAACAATATCGATGTACTTAGTGTCACTGAACTGTACACTAAAAAAATGGTTAAAATAGTAAATTTTATGTTATACGTATTTTACCACAATTTTTTTTAAAAGAGGTGTTTGCCTTGGGGACTGTCACTTTTCATAGCACAAGTCCTGTCCTCAGAACATTTTAGTTTCATGATAAATCCAATGGTTCTTCTCAGGAAAAAGAAAGTATATAAAAGTATTTTTTAGGAATTGCTTACAAGTGGAAGTGTCTTCCTTT
The DNA here is from genome assembly GCA_028534135.1 of Potos flavus. Classification (NCBI taxonomy): domain Eukaryota; kingdom Metazoa; phylum Chordata; class Mammalia; order Carnivora; family Procyonidae; genus Potos; species Potos flavus. The sequence goes on from CM052883.1 coordinate 139,039,540, forward strand.
TGGCACCACCAAGAAGCCAGTACTCTTGTGCCAAAATTATAGTTACCTGAAGAGTAATTAATAGTCCATCCTGCTATGGGAGGAAAAGGTGGTAGGTTAGGGCAGTATGTCATACAGAGCACAGTGTGCTCAGGAAAAGTATGGAAAGAAAAATAGACAAAAGCAGGAAATGGTGTTAACAGAAGTGAAAAGTAGAAAGCAACATAAAATTGGAGGAGAAAGAAGAAAATGTGGCCATAGCTCTCTGCTAAAGTCTGCTAACCCCCAGAAGTAAGAATTAGCCACAAGGACTATGAAATTTTAAGACACAATAATCTGTCAGCTGAAGAGCTCGGTGGGAAAGGCCCTGTGGAACAAAATAGGACTAGAGAGAAAAACTGAGTATGGATCTCAGCCACCCTTGACCTCTGAGTTTATGCAATCCTCTGTGGGAGAAAGGAAGTCTAACCAACATAGAGATATTCTCTCTAGGATAGTGCTTCTTCAACTTTTGTGTGCATCACAATGTTTTGTGGGCCATTTGTGTGTGTGTGTGTGTGTGTGTGTGTGTGGCAATTTTAAAACAATCTGTAATTTTTAATGGAAACAACTTGACCTAAAATCTTTCACAGAATTTTGAGACCCATTAAAACAAAGTTTAATAAGAAAAAAATTCTGTTATCCAGCTTGATCTATTAGAAGCCTGATCAAAAAACAAAGGAACATCAGGAATCTTCTGAGTGATGGATAACTTAATTCTCTTGATTGTGTTAATGGTGTCATGGGTGTTTATATATACTACAACTTGTCAAATTATGTACTTTATTTTTTTTAAGATTTTATTTATTTATTTATTTGACAGAGAGATCACAAGTAGGCAGAGAGGCAGGCAGAGAGAGAGGGGGAAGCAGGCTCCCCACTGAGCAGAGAGCCCAACGTGGGGCTTGATCCCAGGACCCTGAGACCACGACCCGAGTCGAAGGCAGAGGCTCAACCCACTGAATCACCCAGGTTCCCCAAATTATGTACTTTAAATATGTATAATTTATTGTCTATCAACTGTATCTCAAAGATAAATTTCTCTGGCTACAATGCAATTAAGTTAGAAATTAATAATAAAAAGAAAGGAAAATCCATTAAAATATTTCTAAAAATTCATGAGTCAAAGAAAAATTACGATAAAATTTTTAAATTCTTTACAATTAAACAATATAAACACTGTAGAGCAAACTTTATGAGATGCAGCTAAAGTGTTACTGATTATTGTCTTAAATGCTTACAAAACAAAATGAGGACTGGATATAATAATCTAGGTTGAAAAAACAGAAATTAGTGAAATGGAAAATATTCACATAAAAGGAACGATCAGGAAGAAAGAGTTGGTTCTTTAAAATGACTAATTAGACAAACCTCTGGCAAGTTTAATCAAGGGGAGAGATGAGGAAAAATAAGGAATTGTAAAATGAAACAAGATGCTGTAGATATTAAAAATATAAAAGGATATTATGATCCACTCTGGCCAAGATGGAGTAACAGGGACAAGATTTGTCATCCTTCCTAAAACAAGTCAGTCAAAACATATAAAAAATGGTTTTCAAGACACTGGACATCAAAGAACAAAGGGCAGTGGTCCCTAAGAGACAGAAAATGAGACAGAACAGAGATGATAAATGACAGAAATGAGGAGAGCCCTGTGATAGCCCCAACCTACTATCTTCAGTGTTTCCAGGCCATGACGCAGGGAGGGGAAATCAAGATGGAACCTAGCAGATTCCCTGAGTTGCTGAGTTGATTCTTTGAGAATACAGAGCTGAGAGTCCTGGGAGACCAAAGAAGCTAGAGTTTGCAGAGTGTCAGGCTCAAGAGAGCTTCAGAGAGAGAGAACCTAGGATGTCTGGACATGCATGTGAGGAAACCGCCTGAGGCCAGAGAAAGGAACATCTGAAGGCATTTAAGTAAGGAGTGCCTGGAGCTCACAAAGGCATAGTGCCTGCCACCACTAACCAGTTTAGAAAAAAATCTTGTAATTCACAGGCACTGAAATGGAGTGGAGTACTCTGAAAGGATTATAAAAGAACATGAAAAAACTTCTGGGGGTAATGGATAATCACTATCTTGATTGTAGGTGATGGTCTCAGGGATGTTTGCAAATATAAAACTTCTCAAATTGAAAAAAAAATTTTACACTTTTATATGTGCAGTTTGTTAATTATATCTCAAAAAAGCTGTTAAAAACTTAAAAAAATAGAATCTAGAACACAGAAGTATAGTACATATAATAGCTCATAATATATCTTCAAAAATATTAGTTTTTTCATATAAATAACTTTATACAATAAATTTGAAAACTTATATGAAGTGGATGAATTCCTAGAGAAATGTTATTTACAAAATTGACTCAAGATAAAGGAAGAAAACTGATTATATCCTTTAAAGAAATTAAAGCAGAATTTAAGAACTGTTTCGAAAAGAAAAGTGCTGGGACGCCTGGGCGACTCAGTTGGTTAAATGACTCCTGATTTCAGCTCAGGTCATGATCTCGGGGTCATGAGATTGAGCCCCACATCAGGCTCCTGCTAGGTGTGGGGCCTGCTTGGGATCCTCTCTCTCCCTCACCTTTTGTCCCTCCACCGCACTCCCCCCCAAAAAAGTGCTGTGCCCCCTAAATTTTTATAGGCATATTTTAGAAATATTCAAAGTGGAATATATGAAAAGCACAGTATAACAAACTAAGAATAAAGCCACATGTTCAATACTTACTTTATATGTAAAACACACTAATTCAACAATTAAGAGGAAAAAAATCCAATCTTAGTGAAAGAGTACGATAATTACCTCAATAATTGATAGACAAAGCAGAAAAAAATAAGGATAATGATGACTTAAACAATAACTTCAATCCTTAGACAACTATTTTCAGGGATAGAAATAAAACTCCTCACCTCATTTTATGATGTTAAAATACCTTGATATGAGATCTGTCACAAGAAAGAAAAAATTCCAGATCAATCTCATCCATGGACATGATGCAAAAATCCTGAACAACAATAACCACAAACCTATCAATGTATAAAAGTTAAGTTATGGGGCGCCTGGGTGGCTCAGTGGGTTAAAGCCTCTGCCTTCCTCTGGGGTCATGATCTCAGGGTCCTGGGATTGAGCCCCGCATTTGGGCTCTCTGCTCAGCGGGGAGCCTGCTTCCCCCTCTCTCTCTGCCTGCCTCTCTGCCTATCTGTGATCTCTCTCTCTCTGTCAAATAAATAAATGAAATCTTTAAAAAAAAGTTATTAGTTTTGTTTTGTGGTTTTTTTTTTCCAGAAATAAAGGATTGAGGAGACTTGACTCTATAAGCCCCTGGAAATGAGCCTTGGAAATCCCTTTCATGAAGACCGCGACTAAGGTGAAGAAGGAAGACCCTGTGCCTCCCAAAGGTGAGGCCAAAGCAAAAGCTTTGAAGGCCAAGAAAGCGGTGCTGAAAGGCATCCACAGTCACACAAAAAAGATCTGGATGTCACCTACATTCCGAGAGTCCAAGACACTGCGTCTCCAAAGCAACCGAAATATCCTCGAAAGTGCATCCCCAGGAGCAACAAGTGTGCCCACTATGCCATCATCAAGTTTCCCCTGACTACCCAGTCAGCCATGAAGAAAAGAGAATATTTTCTTCATAGAAAATAGAAATTTTCATAGAAAAACAACACACCTGTTTTCACTGTGGCTGTCAAGGCCAACAAACACCAGATCAAACAGGCTGTGAAGAAGCTCTATGACACTGATGTGGCCAAAGTCAATTCTCTGATCAGGCCTGATGGAGATAAGAAGGCATATGTTTGACTGGCTCCTAACTATGATGCTTTGTATGTTGCCAACAAAATTTGGATCATCAAAACTGAATCCAACTGGCTAAATCTAACTCTAAATTTTTCACCATAAAAAAAGAAATAAAATTTTGACTTAACATCATATTATGCATATAATAACATTGTTTAGAGATACATACATATGCTATAATTAATGCCAAATAGTCAAACACATTCCCTGTAAGATCAGGAACAAGGATATCCACTACCATGACTTTTATTATATTCTCTATTTTATGACAAAGATATTCACTATCATGACTATTGAATAGAACCAGAGACCTTAGCCAATGTGGTAAGAATAAAAAAAGAGAAAGGCATTTGCAATGATGTGGATGGACTAGAGAGTTTTATGTTAAGTGAAATAAGTCAGTCGGAGAAAGATAAATACCATGAGATTTTACTTATATGAGATATTTAAGAAACAAAACAAATGAACATGGTGGGGGGCAGGGAGAAAGGAAAACCAAGAAACAGACTCTTAACTGTAGAGAACAAACTGATGGTCACCAGAGGGGAGGTGGAGGGGGATGGGTGAAATAGGTGATGGGGAGTAAGGAGTGCACTTGTCATGAGCACCCAGTGTTGAATGTAAGTGTTGAATTACCAAATTCTACACCTGAAACTGGTATTACACCATATGTTAACTAAATTTAAATAAAAACTTGGAAGAAAATAAATAAATATATACCCTCCTCACCCCCTGAAAAAGAAGTAAATGGAAAAAAAAAAGAAAGAAAGAAAGAAAGAAATGGCATAAGCATCAAAAAGGAAAAAACAAAACTCTCATTTGAAGATAATACAATTTCCAATACGGAATAACTTAAAAGACCCCTAGGGGCGCCTGGGCGGCTCAGTTGTTAAGCTGCTGCCTTCGGCTCAGGTCATGATCCCAGGGTCCTGGGATTTAGCCCCACATCAGGCTCCTGCTGGGTGGGAAGTCTGCTTCTCCCACTCCCACTCCCCCTGCGTGTGTTCCCTCTCTCACTGTCTCTCTCTCTGTCAAAAAATAAATAAAATCTTTAAAAAAAACCAAAAAACAAAAACTTAGAAGACCTCTAGACAAACTATGGGACTTAGATAATAAGGTTTCTAGATTTAAAAAATCAAAAAATAAAAGCGAACTGGTTTTCTAAATACCAGAAAGAAGTTAGAAAAAGTAATTTTAAAAGTACCATTTACAAGACAAAATACCTAAATACCTAAGAGTAAATCTTTTTTTTTAGTTTTTATTTTTTTAAATCCAATTTAATTAACATATAGTGTATTATTAGTTTCAGAGGTAGAATTTAGTGATTCATCAGTTACATATAACACCCAGTGCTCATTGCATCAAGTGCCCTCCTTAATGCCCATCACCCAGTTACCCCATTCCCCCCACCTGCCCTCCAGCAACCCTCAGTTTGTTTCCTATAGTTAAGAGTCTTTTATGGTGGTTTCCCTCCCTCTCTGTTTTTGTCTTATTTTTCTTTCCTTTCCCCTATGTTCATCTGTCCTGTTTCTTAAATTCCACATATGAGTGAAATCATATATTTGTCTGTCTCTGACTGACTTATTTCACTTAGCGTAATACTCTCTAGTTCCAGTCATATCACTGCAAATGGCAAGATTCCATTATTTTTGATGGCTGAGTATATGCCATTGTATATATACACTACACCTTCTTTATGCGTTCATCTGTTGATGAATATCTGGACTCTTTCCATAGTTTGACTGTTGTGGGTATTGCTGCTATAAACACTGAGGTGCAGGTTCCCTTCAAATCACTTTTTGTATCCTTTGGGTAAGAACCTAATAGTGCAATTGCTGGGTTATAGGGTAGCTCTATTTTCAACCTTTTGAAGAATCTCCATATTGTCTTCCAGAGTGACTGCACCAGTTTGCAGTCCCACCAACAGTGTAAGAGAGTTCCCCTTTCTCTAGTAGTAAATCTTGGTAACAGATGTGTAAGTTCCTCATGGGAAAATTAAGAAATTTTATTGAAAAACCTTAAATAACATCTAAGTAAAATGGAATAATAATATATGATGCTCATGAATTAAAAAAAAACTCAACATAAGAGGTGAGAAAACAAATGGAAAGCAAATATATCTAAAAATACTCAACTTTTTAGTAATCTGGGAAATGTAACATGAACGCACAATGAAGCACCATTGAACATCTACCTTATTGATAAACATATGGCTTATGTCTGTGAGCAATATTGAACTTCAGAATTAGACTGACACACTCAGGCATGGACCACCACTGGTGGCCTACAGGTAACACTGTGGCTTGGAGATATGGGACTGTGGCTTGGAGATATGGGTGCTTCTTGTGGCCAGCTGGCCCCTAAGAGGAACAAAGGAGGAAGGTTGGGGCTCTGATTGCCCAGTTTCTGCTCCTAAATTCATGATCAGGTAGGTCACTTCTCTTTCCTAGGGTAGAGTACGGGGATAGAGAAGAGTCAGAAGGATTATGTTAACTGACCCCCCTTCAACTAGAAGAAAACTCCAGGAGAGGGAATAAATGCTCCTACTAGAGATAGCCATGTTATAGTTAAGGCAAAACAAGTCACCCTCAGGGAACCTGGGTGGCTGAGTCGGTTAAGTGGCTGCCTTTGGCTCAGGTCATGATCCCAGGGTCCTGGGATCGAGTCCTACAGCTTTCTTTTCCCTCTCCTTCTGCTTGCGGCTCCACCTGCTTGTGCTCTCTCTCTCTCTCTGTCAAATAAATAAATAAAATGTTTAAAAAAACAAAAACAAAACATCACCCCCACAATGGTATAGTTATTTTTACAGGGATGGGTAGCCACCATGTAGAGTAATTTTACAGCAACGGTAGACTACTTGAGGTTTATCAGCACCATAACCAAGTACCATCAAGTTCAACAGAATAAAGAAAGACACCAGAATTTAAAGAAATGATATATATTCACTTGCACTTCAGAGAAACGTTCTAAATATATAATTTGTCAGTTACTTTTAATAATTTTTAAATTAAAAAAACCTTTCTAGGGGAATAATTATCACAATGCATGTGGTAAAAATTCAAAGCGTATAAAGTCTCTACAGTGAAGTCTTTTTCCTGCCCTGCCCTGCCCTGCCCTGGCAATATTCCTAAGAGTTGTTTTTCTAATTATACATCATCAGAGATGTGTTTTATTTCATTTGCTCTTTCCTCTTGATTTGATGAACACAAAGTCCTCAATTTACAAGTGAACTTTGGAGCATAATTTGCTTTCAAGGCTTTTGGAATTCAGACTACATAGTAAGTTTCTGTTTCTAGTTCCTTTAAGGAGGCTCACGAGCTTTTAATTACACCTCGAATGTAGAACATGAAATACTATAACACCTAATGCATTTAATGCATTTAATTCCAAGTTCTAACTGAGACTATCAAAAATATATCTAATTAGCTGCCATTTTACACTACTCCGAAATCCCAGCAGAGACCATCCCTCTTCTCTCCCAATCTCTATACTCGAACTTTCAAGCTAATTCTCTGGGAGGTGGGAGGCAAAAAATATATCCAGGGTGGTGGGGAGGTAGTAATGGAAGTTCTGTGAGGGTAACAACAAACACCTTGGGAACCACCTACCAAATGGAGATTTGAAAATTGGACCAGCGTCACTGACAGCACTGCCGGCACAGGAGACACAGCACTCATTAGTCCCATAAGCTGTAATTTGGTTCTGGAGTATAAGGTCAGAAGTAGCGATGGCTGTCGTGCATATAAGTATCTTTAACTTATAGAGACAATGGAAAACATTGACAATCTGTTAATCACATACAAATGGTTTCTTTCATACCTCTTAATGGACACAACTTGAAACAGAAGTATTTTTCATAGTCATTTTTTTTTTTTTACTTTACTTCAAAGTATAAAAATTTCTTTTATAGTATATTTCAAAACCAACGCACCATCATGATATAAGACAGCTGTTTTGGCTAGGAAATCCAGAGTAGACATATTTACAGTCTCTTACTCCAGAAATTGAGATAGAACTGTCAAGTAACTAAGTCAAACATTTTCTTTTCTCACTCACTCAATGTATTAACCAAATACATGAGGGCAGGGAATATGCTTAGAAAGCAGTCACATAGTCTGGTGGAATGAAGCAGACATGGAAATGAGCAAGGTTCGCAGAGTGACACAAAGAAGGAAGTAGCAAATTCTATCTGGAGCTGGGAGTGGCGGTTGGAAAGAGGAGGGCATTCAAGAGACTTCAGTGAGTATGACACTTGAAACAACCTTCTATGTCCTGCAAAGAGCATGTCATGCATAGAGCAAAGGGACAGAGCTTTGCCAGGAAACTACATTTAGGTGGGGCTTCACTGGCATAAGGGATGTATGACAGAATGTGGCATGAGGTGAGTCAGGAGGCTCCAGATCATCCAGATGTATATGCTAATGCCTTGTATATTATCTTGTCCATCACACTCCTCTGGAAATCTTTTAAAAACATACACGCATTGTTAGTTATTGTTATTCCTATTACTAACACATTTTAAAAAAGCTTTATAAACTTATTGTTAATAAATCAAACAGAAGGTTATAAGATAAAAAGTCAAAAATCGCTCTCTCCTCCTTCGTACCTAAACTGAGCCCTGCTCGCTTGTGGAATATTTTTTTCATTGGTAGAATATGTTACAAGATCTTAGCAATACCAAGGTATATAGGTATCAACTATTTCTTTAAAATTAACTTGAGATTTGGAAAATCCGAAACAGATCTGTCTTATACCTTCAGAAATCTGGTAATTTTTTCCTTTATACATATAATACATACAAGTAATTTATCAATTATGGAAGGTGGTGCTTTTAAAAATCTTGTTTTATGAAATTTTTCAAACCCACGCAAAAGTGGAGATAATAATACAGTGAACTTCTTTATTTTTATTTTTTATTTTTTTTCTTATTTAAAGATTTTATTTATTTATTTGACAGAGAGAAAGAGATCACAAGTAGGCAGAGAGGCAGACAGAGGGAGAGGGGGAAGCAGGCTCCCTGCTAAGCAGAGAGCCCGATGCAGGGCTCTATCCCAGGACCCTGAGATCATGACCTGAGTCGAAGGCAGAGGCTTAACTCACTGAGCCACCCAGGCGCCCCAATATAGTGAACTTCTAAATTCTTTTTTTTAAACATTAAAAAAAAAAGATTTTGTTTATTTGAGAGAGAGATTGCAAGAGAGAGAGCATGAGCAGGGGGGAGGGGTAGAGGGAAAGGGAGAAGCAGACTCTCTGCTGAGCAGGGAGCCCAATGAGGGACCCGATTTCAGGACCCTGGGATCATGACCTGAGCCCAAGGCAGATGCTTAACCAACTGAGCTGCCCAGGTGCCCTGAAGTTCTAAATTCTAATCATCCAGCTACAATGACTAGTAATATTTTTCTTTCTTAATTCTACACTTTACACCTCCCTTTTTTCCCTAGAGTTTTAAACACTGATTTCAATTTGTATCTTCAATTTACATCTTTCACAAATAAATAAGTACTAGTAAGTACTTCAACTTATATCTTTCACAGATAAATATTTTAAAAACGTTTACAATACCACTGTCATACACAGCAAAATTAACACTTATTATCATATAATATTTATTCTGTGTGCATTATTCTTTTTTTTTTAAAGATTTTATTTATTTATTTGACAGAGAGAGATCACAAGTAGGCAGAGAGGCAGGCAGAGAGAAAGGGGGAAGCAGGCTCCCTGCTGAGCAAAGAGCCCGATGCAGGGCTCGATCCCAGGACCCTGAGATCATGACCTGGGCTGAAGGCAGAGGCTTTAACCCATTGAGCCACCAGGTGCCCCTGTGTGCATTATTCTTACCATTAACTCAAAAATGTCTTTTACGTTGATTTGTTTGGATTAGGATCCAAATAAAATTTACATATTGCATTGATTTGAGACACAACTTGCATCATTTATTAATTTTCTATCTTCACGTACATCTATTTCTGGATTTGCTTCTCATTTCCTGGTCTTTCTATCTAATCATGTACCAATATAACATTGTTTCAATTATGCAGATTTAGAATATGTTTTAATACTTAGTACTTTTTCTACCCTCGATTCTTTTCTTGGGGCTTTTCTGACTATTCTTTTTTACTTGAACTTTCAGATAAATTTTGTAATCAACTCATCTAGATTCAGAAAAAAATCTGATAGCAATTTTATTAAATTTATAAATTAACTTAGGGAAAATATATATCTTTATGATATAAGGCTTCCTGTCCATGAATATAATGTATCTTTTTATTTTTTCAAATCTATTTTTGTGTCATCAGGAACGTTTCATCATTTTTCCTATCTATATTTTACCTATTTCTTATTAAATTTATGCCCCAGTATTATATATTTGCTCTTTGAAATAGGGTTGCTCTTCCATTATTTCTTCTATCTGCTTATTGTTTGTTTACATGAAGGTATTGGCTTATTTATGTTAATTTTATATGTTACTTCTTTACTAAATTCTCTTATAATTTCTATTAATTTTTCTATTTATTTTTTGTTTTCCAGATATATAATCAAGTTGCCTGCAAAAAGAGGTACGTTTTTTTTTCTTCCTTCCAATTCTTGTGCAATTAAATGCTTTCTCTTATCTAATTGCATGGCTAATACCTCTGTTTGCAATGCTAAATAGGAATGGACATGGTAGTCATCTTTGTCTTCTTTCTACTTTTAGTAATGTTTTTACATTAAGTAAGAAGCTGGCTACTAGGCTGAAGTATCCCTCAATTCGTTGTTAATTAAATTTTTTAATGTGAATGAATGTTAAATTTTTATTAAATGCCCTTTTTGGCATTTATGAAGGCAATAATCTGATTTTTCTTCCTGCCTTTATTAATACAATGAGTCAGATTAACTGATGTCCTATTATGGAAAAACTCTTGTATCCTTGGAAATGCAGTTTGTAAATATATATTATTTTTAAATATGCTGTTGGTTCTCTGTGCTAACATTTAAGTTTTTTTGTTTTTTTTTTTTACATTTCATAAGTGGGATTGGTTTTCTTTCTTCTGTGCTCTGGACTGGATTAAATAGCATTGAGATGACCTCATCTTCCATGGTTTGATAGAATTCCCCTGTGAATCTTTTGTTTTTTGCTTTTTGTTTTTTAATATCAGATTCTTCAGCTCTACCTTAGTTCTACAGAGTGTGGGATCCAGAGCGTGGGACCTCTTCTCATATAGCTACTGCCAGTGATACTCACCCATGGATTTTGCATTTTGGAACCACCATAAGATACGGGGATGATGAATTTTCCAAGAATTGAGTAAAATATTAACAGCAAACCTGACAAAGATCATACAAAAAGAAAAAGTATAGACCAATCTCATTTATTCTGTGAATATATTAAAAATCATTGAATTGAATACTTTAAATAGATGAATTTTATGTGAATTATATCTCAATAAAGCTTTTTTTGTTCTTTTTAAGAAAAAAGATTACTATAGCATGATTCCTAAATATCTCACTTGGGGACTGAACGGATGATAGTGCCACTTACTAATACGAGGAACAGAGAGAGATGAATAGGTTTGGAAGGAAAGCTACTGAATTCAGCTTCAGACAGGCTGTAAATTGTAACTGAAGCTATGGAAGGGGATAAAGTTACAGAAGATGGAGACAAGTCCATAAAGTAGAATCAAGGCCATATTCACCTTCCTGCATATAATCCTGAAATTCTATATGAAAATAAATTGAGTTTCCAAGTTTTTTAATACTAGCTGAAATGTCCCTTTGCTTTCTACTTTATTGTTAAAATAAAGTAGATTAGTTTTGGAATTAGCATTGGTAGTTTATCACAACCAATATTCAATGGAATGCTCATTTGAATTCAGTATAATGGTCATTACCAGATACTAAGAGAGTAACGAAGTTTAACTATTTTTAAAACCTTTATCTGGAAATTAGTGTTAAAAAAGTCACCTTCGGACACCAGTGAGAGAAAAAAAACATCTCCTTCCTCTACGACTGTCTTCCGTCTCAGGGCTTATGAAAGTTTGATCTATTAGTAGGAGAATGGATGTGATTGAATAAGGTGTCCATTAATTAAGGTGAGTGAGTTTAAAATTAAGTCAAGTTAAAACTTCAACCTCACAATGAGTCTGGCAAACAATTTCATGGAGATGAGGGTTTTGTTGTTTTTGTTGGCTAAGGCTTCACATCGACTTCTCACAAGGAGGCTGCAAGCAGATTCTCTAGCAAATTGGCATCCTGGGGAGAGCCAGGTAGTCCGAAAATTTCTAATTAGGAGAAGTTAAAGGTTATATAAGCCCAGTTGCCAAATGTACTGCCTAACCTTAACAGCCAAACAGATTTGCATTTCTTTCCTTCCTTTTCCTTATCAGAGACCTGGTCTGGAAATAAATCTCAAAATGCAAACAGAAAGTTCTGTGACAAATCAGGTCTGACAACTAGAAGGGAGCTTGTTAGGGTTTAACAGGTGCTGTGACTCATGCAAGACTTTATATCTAAGCACTCACGCTCACAAGAAGTCCCGAATTTGGCTTGGATGTCAACTAATCCAGAGAGAGGACAAAAACATGCAGCAGGCTATATTGTGTCCACAGAACTTCTGTCGCTTAAGCATATTTACATTTCTGAAAGCAGGATAATTTCAGTTTGGAGTCACAGAGCCTACTGCCTATGAGAAAAACCTAATTAGGACCACCACCATGGATACGGCCCAGTTTTAGAAATGATGTTATCCTTGGGGAAAAAAAGCCTATAATCATCAGTTTAATAAAAGTTATTTCAGCAGTTCTGGTTCAGAAAATATTCCTAACCCGATTTCCACCTGTCTTCACCAGCCTGGAGATCATACTATAGCTATTCATAAATTACAATGGATCCAAATTCTATCCTTTTTAAACAGAAGCTATTTTGTTCCAAAATGATCCTGGTTATTTCTAGGAGACTCCAAACAGGTGTCTTCCCCATATTAACGAACAAATCTTTCAGCTTGCATCACTATACGGTACCATTAATTAATTAATGAATTCAGTTAATATGTACTGAGTGCTTCCTGTGTGAGGGGATTTGGCAGAGTCTTACAGATATCTCAGTCCTGGCCCTCTTGGGGCATTCATAGTATTTTTCCTGGAACTCTCCAGTTATTTGTCAGCATTCATTGCCAGCAAGCAGCTGGTTGGAATTTTTATCACTGTCTCTGCTGAGGAAGTCCCCTGTGAAACACTTGAACACGAATATACCAAGAATGCTACCTTCCAATGTTCGCGAAGTCTCCAATCTTATGTGCTGGAACAATGCTGGATTCCATGACGAGGTGGAGAAAATGGCCTTCCTCAATTCTGTGCTCCTTTTTGATGTCTGGGTTCCAAATCAGGGCTTCTTCTTCATGAAAAAAATTTTCTGTAGCTCTATGGCTCAAAACCTGTCCTCGAGGCTCAGTGTCATGTTTTCATCATCCCTCTTGTCTGCCCCAAACCCAGTTACTGAACTATGGCACCCAGGCACGTCAATGAGAGCAAATATTTCCCAGGTGTTGGTGGTTGTGCTTATATTAGGAATGTCTGGACCCCAGCTGAAATGGCCTGTTGCATTACGTAGCATAATTCAAATGCTCGGCCAGCAATCTAGCATATAAAATGTAACCACTTAAAGATTTTGCCCGGAGCTACAGCAAAAAATCATCTAGAGCTAAGTGTGTTACTAGGTTGAGAGTGGCAACAAATTCTTGTAGGAATTGATGAGTTTGGTACGGTTACCTTTAGAAGATCCAAAGCAAAGTGGGAAATGTGGTCAGGAAAAGGATTCAGCCCTGAAATACTGAGAAATCATGTTGTCAGGGAGAATGCATGACAATCTCTAAGGACAAAAAAAAAAAAAGGCAAAATAAAACTAACCAACCAACTGATAAAAAAACAGACATTGAGCCAATCAAAACTGTTACTGAGGGGTCAGCCCTGGGAACACTAGGATAAATTAAAATAAACTTCAATCAATACCATGTCTGACCTGTTTCATGGGTATCCACTCTCACCTTGCATGTTTTAAGAATGATCTTATTCGGGACACCTAGGTGGCTCAGTCAGTTAAGCATCTACCTCCGCTCAGGTCATGTTCCCAGGGTCCTGGGATGGAGCCCCCTATCGGTCTTCCTGCTCAGCAGAGAGCCTGCTTCTCCCTCTCCTTCTGCCCTCCCCACCCCACCACTGCCAGTCACTCTTCTCTCTCTCAGGCTCTCTGTCTCTCTATCAAAGAAATAAATAAAATCTTAAAAAAAAAAAGAATGGTCTTATTCAAAAGTATCTAAACTACTCTAAAAAAGAATCCAACATGGGGCTACAATGTAGCATGTGTAACACCTGACACCAGATATTATTATTACTAGATGGTATATCAGGTAGCTTAGATTTTGAAATTTCTGGTATTTTGCTTGGTGTCGTTCCTTCCACCATTTAAATTACTTCAAAAGGGAGTATAATAAAGTTTTCTAGGACTCAAGATTAGGTAAATTTTCAGCCTAGGACTTGAAAAAGTAGCAATTAATTATTGTCTTTACTTTAAAAATGTTTACATAGAAGGTAATGTGGATTTTTTAAAATAATTTTTTAAAACACAGAAGTAAATTTACAAAATAAAAAAAAATGTGTCTTCCTGTCCTACTGTAATTCCCACTTGCCAGAGGTAGGCATTGATGAATTTGGAGTATATCTTTTTGTCTTTCTCCTTTGCATATACATCTTCTTTCTAGACTATGGAATCATACTACATAAATTGTTCTACAGTTCGGCTTTCATCACTAAATAATTTAAATTGGGTATCTTCGCCTGTCAGTAAATAAAGGGCTATATCCTTTTTTTTAAGGATAAAAATATATCATATTGCACTATATTGATGCAACATTATTTATTTATCCAATCCCCTTTTGATGGACATTTGGATTATTTCCAATTTTTGATTATTACAAATAGTGCTGCAGTTAACATCCTTATACATTCATATCTATGTACTTATGCAAGCATTTTGGGAGATAAATTCCTGGAAATAGAATTGCTTGGTCAGATTGTATTGGCATTTAGAATTTTGATAAATATCCCCCCAATTACCTCTAAAATGTTTGCAACAATTTATACTCCCACCGATGATGGCTAAGTGTGCCTGTTTCCCTACCTGCTCCCCATACTCTGTATCCAGGCATCGACTGGCGAACTAGAGAATGTGTCTCTTGCTTCAAAAAGACATGGCAAGGAAAAAATGAAACAAGATGGGATCGGGATGGAGAGAAACCATAAGAGACTCTTAATCTCAAGAAACAAACTGAGGGTGGCTGAGGGGAAAGGGGGGTAGGGATAGGGTGGCTGGGTTATGGACTTTGGGGAGGGTATGTGCTATGGTGAGTGCTGTGAAATGTGTAAGCCTGATGATTCACAGACATGTACCCCTGGGGCAAATAATACATTATATGTTAATAATAATAATAAAAAAGACATGGTGATGACGACCTTGCCTCATGCTCTTATTTTCTTTTATTTTCTCTTTACTTTTCATAACTGAGGTTTAATTCTAAGACAGGAAAAAGGAATATGCCTGTTTGGTTTTCAGGATGTTCCTCAAAGATCCAGGCATTCTCCAAATTATGAACACATATATTACAGATGAACTGCTCATTTAGTTGCAAAAGGTAACCACCCTGAGGCAGGAAGATGCTTCCCTTCAGACCCTAGAGATGGAAAAATCCATTCCCCATGTCTCCTTATGCACTGCTCATTTGCTCATGCATGCATGAATCCATGCATTAGTTCCTATTTGCATGCATGCATTCGCCAATATCTACTCTAAGTCTGCTCAGTTCTGGGTATAATGCTAATCACTGTGGCTATGGGACTGAAATACAGCCTCTGCCTTCAAGAAGACCACAGTCTAGCCTAATGAAAAAACAGAAAAGGAAACCAACAGGTGTAATCGAATGGAAAAGTTCTGCTTTCACATTAGTGCAGGGTGCCTCAGGAGTGATAGAGTGGGGCAAGTATCCACCTGAACGTAAGGGCTGCAGAAAAGACCAGGAATATGGTTCTGGGAGGGCCCAGGCAACTATCACAACTAACCCAGTTGGGGAGGAAGTGTGGAAAAAACTGGGGACCGGACACCCTGAAGGGTAATCTTCGACTAGCAGTTATGTTAGCAGCAGAAAGGTACATTTCGTAAACATAGTTTTGCTTTACTCTTAATTTTTTAATGAAAACTTTTGAGTGAAAAAAGTCTCAACCTTGTCTTTGCTGAACAGAGGGAAGCTGGAAAAGATAAGGAGATTATGATCTCATCTATCAAAATTGACAAGAGACTCAGTGCCTCTGTGCCTGTGGGTTGGCAGCTGAGATGTTTCACTTCGTCGACCTATGAACCCTGTGGAGATGGGGTGGGTATAGGAAGCCAGGAGGGTGAGAGTCAGAGTCAGCTCTAGAATTAACAGTAACCCCGTTTTGTTGTATTTATCCTAAATATGAAATGTATCCTAGTTCAAAGCTGTGGACAAATACATTTATTGATAATTCACAAGAATTAAATTTGGAAATAACCTAAATGTCCACACACAGGAGATAAATTAAATGATACACGATGGTAAGTCCATGAAATGGAATAATATACAACCATTACTGTATTAAATCATAATGTATCATCTTGCATTAAAATCTTATTTCAACAAAAACTATATGGTAAGGTAGGAAAATATTTATAATAATGCATTAAGTCAAAAAGGGAATATATAAAATAGATATAGTATAAACCCACCTTCATAATAGCAAATGAATTTTATATATTTTTTATGTTTTTCTTTCTGTACACACACACACACACACACACATACAGTTGAATTTACATACACATACATGCAGTTATCTATCTTTCTGTTGGTCAGGGTGAACTAATTATCCTGCATTAACAATGTGAAAATCTCCAGAGCTTTGAGACTATATGTGACATAGACTAGATATGACATAGAGTAAAAATTCAGAAATAATCAGAAAAGTAATCTGAACTGGAATACACCCGAATAGAGGGAAATTCCAGTTGTGAACTAGCAAAGTAATGGAATTTAGATTTAGATGACAGGTTTTATAATTTAACATGTTATTTATATCCACTTACTTCCAAAAGAGTTATAACAATTGCTTATAATGAAACCTCATATCAGTGGAATAGTTAAAATAAAAATATTGGAGAAAGGCAGAATAGCATTTTTCAAAGTGTGTTTCACAGAATGGAACTAGGCGTCATGTGAAAAATAAAGTTTTATGTTAAAATGAGCTTGAGAAATGCTTTAACAAAATAAAACAGTAATTCTTCTTTTCAGAACTTTGCAGAAGCTTTGATGCTAATGACCTTGGTGAATGACTAGAGGAGTAAGTCTCCCTGATTAAAGCATGCTTTCTGTGATGCTGAAAATGTCCTATAAGGACGCCTAGGTGGCTCGGTGGGTTAAGCCTCTGCCTTCGGCTCAGGTCATGACTTCAGGGTCCTGGGATCGAGCCCTGCATCGAGCCCCGCATCGGGCTCTCTGTTCAGCAGGGAGACTGCTTCCCCCTCTCTCTCTGCCTGCCTCTCTACCTACTTGTGATCTCTATCTCTCTGTCAAATAAATAAAAAAAAATCTCTAAAAGAAAAGAAAAGAAAGTGTTCTATAATCTGCTAGCCACATTTGATTGTTGAGTCCCTAAAATGTAGCCAGAGCAGCTGAAGAACTGAAGATTTAATTTTAACATAAATTTAAGTAACCAATTTGGCTACTGGCTACCATATTAGATATATTGGATATAGATATTGGATATTGGATACAGAATTAGAGCATCCCAAAGGTCAAACTTCCAAATAACACATTCTAGGAAGCATTTATATAGAGCAACCATTTTCAAACTTTTGGTCTCAGGATCTCTTGACATTTTTTTTAAAGATTTTATTTTGTGGGCACCTGAGTGGCTCAGTTGGTTAAGCATCTGCCTTTAGCTCAGGTCATGATCCCAGCGTCCTGGGATCCAGATCCATGTCCCTCCCTAAGCAAGGAGGCTGCTTCTCCCTCTCCTCCTCCCTCATGCTCTCTCTCACTATCTCTGTCTCTGTCTCTGTCTCTCTATAATAAATAAATAAATATCTTAAAAAAAAAAAAAGATTTTATTTTTAAGTAATCTCTACACCCAATGTGGGGCTCGATCTCATAACCCCAAGATCAAAAGCCACATGCTCTATTGACTGAGCCAGCCAGGCACCCTAGAATCTCTTAACACCCTTAAAAATCAATGAGGACCCCAAAGAGCTTTGGTTTTGTGGGTTATATCTATCAATATGAACCATATTGGAAATTAACATTGGGAGATTTAAAAAGCATTTATTCACTAATTCATTTAAAAATACCAAAAAAAAAAAAAAATAAATAAAATAAAATAAAAATACCATCTGTTGAGGCACCTGGCTGGCTCAGTCAGTGGAGCAGGGGACTCTTGATCCCAGGGTTGTGAGTCTGAGCCCCACGTTGTGTGTAGAGATTACTTAAAAATAAAATCTTTTAAAAAATACCATCAGTTGTTTTCCTTGAGGGGACAGGCTTAATTCATTTATTTTCAAGAAAATCATGGCCAGATACACAAGTCTGAGTAATCACAGTCCTCTCATCAGTCATATTTTCAAGTAAAAACGGTATTCCACCAAAAAGCAGCTGATTCAGCTGGCAGCTCAATGCAACAGTGCTCCAACCATACTTCAGCATGAGGCACAGCGCTCTCTGCCTATTTTCCTACCTTTAAGGACTGAGGTTTAATAAAACTGATAACTTTGACTTTACCATAATTTTTTTTTTACTGCGAGTGTATGTACAGTGTCCGTCAGTACAGTTCCAGCACACTGACATTTGTGCTAAGGCAATGATAGTGTTACCTGCTATAAACCTTGCTTTTCTACCATCGGTGAAATAGGCAGGTAATCTTAGAATTATTATGAGAAAGATTTTAACTCATGAAGTCCTCAAGTGCATGACTAGGATGCCAAGAGTCTGCGCACCATGTTCCAAGAAAAGATGGTATAGAAAAAGAATAAGATGGGGGAGAGTGGGCAGGAGAGGATAAAAGCCTGGAACCTGGGTCTTTAACTGAGATGGATGAGAAAACTGATGAGTGTCCAAACCGTTTATTACACACTCTTAGGTTAGAGGGACACAGAGAGGTCCAAATAAAATCCGTCTTTGGAAGCAGGTAGTTGTAGCAAACAAAAGGAGGTACAAATCATTATATCCCCACAACTGGCTGTTAGTTATTCATTTAAAAACAACTGAATAGTATAAATTAGTCCACATAGAGTTCCTAGAGCTAATTCTTTACAGATGACATAAACTGGATAATGAAACAAGAGAAAGCTAGAACACCATCTCCTTTGTATTGGTCTGCAAAGAATGGTACTTTAATTTTGTAGGGCCCAGAGCTCATTTCAAAATATGACCAAATTCTTTTCACATTCATTCCTGAGTTTCCACTTCCTGACTTCCTCCCTGTCTTGTAATTCAGAACAGGATTTATTTTTCCTTCCCACATTAGTAGACTTCATTTCCATCAGGCACGTCTCTTTGTCTCCACACCACACGTGGTTTCTCCCTTCTCTTTCAATGAGCACTTTGGGGCTTATGTTTAGGATTATTTCTCCTACATTTCCATCTCCCCTTTCCCCTCTCACTTTTGTCCAGCAGGCAGTAGATCATAATAGGTGATGGGAAGTGGGGGACAGCAGTAATTGATTCAGAGCCTTATTTTGCATGCTTTTGACACCTCCCTCTTGGGGAGGCAAAGTTCTTGGCATGGCAAAGTTCTCTTGGTACTTAGTGATTTACAGTATTAGGATTTTTAATTAAAAAAAAAAAAAAAGCTCCCGTTGGAGAGTTCTTGGTGATAGGAGCTTAATTTAACAATAAAAGAAATAACTTGTGTTTTTATAACATTTTCCCTGAAAGAATTCTAAAGAGCTCTAGAAATACTACCTAGTTCTCTCTAATTCCTAAAGCAATCACCCTTGTCTTCTATTTTTAGATGGAAGGGGAATTTCCAGTACCTTGCTCCCAGTAAGAAGATACAGTGAAGCTCCCAAGCCAGGTAGGTTGAGGAAAACATCTCCCTTCTGCCACCATCGCCAAGCAGTCCTTGTAGCTTCCAGCAGAGTGTAACCGTTTGCATTTGGTGGCTGGGTTAAAGCACATTCTGATTCCTAACTGCTTCCTCAGTGCTCCTGTGATGCAGCTTGGGTCCTGAAGGGTTCTAGGGTCCTGAAGGGTTCTTGGGTCCTGAAGGGTTAACAGCCTGGGTTGCTGTTTAAAAAAGAAAGAAAAGACAAAGAAAATATGCAATTATGTTAATTTTCACAAAGTGGGGGATGAAGAGTATTCTAGGAAAAAAAAAATTTGCTGAAACATGATACCAGTGCCTGATTTAAATTGATAACAATTAGATCTTTAAAAACTACAGAAATAATTATACGCCATAAACAATATAGGACTCAATTTTATACAATGGCAACAAAAGCTGATCCCACAATAGAACTAGCTATATTGAAAAAAAAGTTAATAGATAAAAAGTGCTGAGATTAAGGAATCCGAAAAATAATTCTCACAGTTTGATGTTGTTTCCTGCATCAAGTCAGTAGCAGCTTAAAAGACTTATCCCAAGAGGAAAATTAACAATGGAAGAATAGGGGCGCCTGAGCGGCTCAGTGGGTTAAGCCTCTGCCTTTGGCTCAGGTCATGATCTCAGGGTCCTGGGATCGAGCCCAGCATCGGGCTCTCTGTTCAGCAGGGAGCCTGCTTCCCCCTCTCTGCCTGTCTCTCTGCCTACTTGTTATCTCTCTCTCTCTGTCAAATAAATAAATAAAATAAAATAAAATAAAAACAATGAAGAATAGAGAAGACCAAATGTAGAAATGCAGCTCATTGACTGAGAACATTTAATTTTCTTCAAGGTTTCTACTGAAATTGTTCTGGGAACTGGTCCCACAAGGGACTAGTGGCTGGAAAAGTGGAAAACCAGGGAGCTTTACTTACTTTAGAGACAACTTTTACTGCATTGCTATTTTTTTCTGCAAGTGTGTGACAGTGTAGAATACAGTCACCACCAGTACAATCCCAGGGTACAAACAAGATTTATCCTCGGGCACCAGCAGCTTCACCCACGATGTACTGTGGACTGACTGCACTGCTCAGTGAGGGAGGAGGAGTATGAAGGAGGACGATGCATTACTTGTTCTAGTGTCTTTAATGTTTTTTAAAGATTTTATTTATTTGAGAGAGAGAGCATGAGGGGGGAGGAAGGGGCAGAGGGAGAGAGAGAGTGAAGCAGACTCCTCACAAAGGGGAGCCCACTCGGGGCTCCATTCCAGGACCCAGGGATCATGACGTGAGCTGAAGGCAGACGCTTAAACAACTGAGCCACCCAGGCGCCCCTCCAGTGTCTTTAAATAGCTACACCTGACCCAATCAAAGACACGTTCTAAAGAATAGTCCCTTCCCAGATCTCTGAACATATCTGATTCATTTGGCACCTGGAACTTGGACATCATCCTTTGGACTGTCCTGGCCACTGATCACACAGCTTGTGTTACTCTTAAGCCTTTGTCTTGCCTTTCTCTTGGCATCACGTAAATAGCTATTGTCTTGACCACTGCCACATTTTCCTCACTTTGATTTGGCCTTCCATCCAAGCCCCTCTGCTTATGTTCCAACCTGTGGGCACTCCTCTCAGCTGTTGGCCTGGTCTCAGGACCTCTGGTGTTTGAGCATAGCAAAGTGACACCATCTGGAAATGTTCATTAACGCTAATTTGGAAAACTGGGACATTTTATTGCAAGGGATTAAACATGACATACTCATACACATGCTTACATTCACTTATTAGGTCATGCAGGTACTGTCTGAAGTACTGGAGAAATAGACATGAAGTAGAAAAGGAGGCAAGAGGTCTATGTGTAACCTAAATAAATCCCAAGGCTCTATGAGGCCTATCTCTGTGTGGGAAACACAGTCTAGTTTCCAAGAAGTAATTAAACATATATTTCATATTTATTTATGTTTTTCAAAGAATACTAAAGGAGTCCCAATTCAATTCCCCATATTTAGAGATTTTGATTACCCAGAGGCTCTCATATGCTAATCCTCCCAAACCCTTTCCATGCCTATTTTTAAACCACCTAGGAAAGATCCAGAATTAGGCCAACCCAAACTGTCCTTTGGCATGTGACCTGGAGGAGATGGGGACTGAGGAGCAGAGACAGAAGAATATTTCATCTTCATCACACATATAACCAAATAATTACAACAGTAAGTGATATAATCATTGTTGCTCCCGGCATATGCAAGATGCCTTGGAAACACAGAGGAAGAAACAATTAGTTCTGCCTTTTTTTAAGGTGGAACTTTAGGATACTCTTGAGAAGAAGTGACATTTTTTTTTTTTTTTTTGAGAAGAAGCGACATTTGACCTAGGTTTGGAGAATTGAGTTCAACAGACATAAAAGGGAAAGTGTGTTCTAAGCAGGAGGACTGACACATATGTGAGGAGGAGGACATCAGTCCTTTCTAAAATGTCTATAGTTTAGTTAGGGTGAGTGGTACAAGTCATGGGAAATGAAGATGAAGAGATGGGCAGTTTTTTCAGGCCAGAGAGCTTGACTTTGGCAGCAATTTTGGCAGCAAATGTTGAAAAAAGGTTGAAGCAAGGCAAGACTGCAGGCAAGGAGATTATTAGGATGCTATTGCAGTAACCTAGGTATCCTAATATGAGGGTCAGAAACAGGAGTAGGGGATAAGGAAATGAGGTCATTGACCCA
This sequence comes from Potos flavus, assembly GCA_028534135.1. Taxonomy (NCBI): domain Eukaryota; kingdom Metazoa; phylum Chordata; class Mammalia; order Carnivora; family Procyonidae; genus Potos; species Potos flavus. Next base: position 139,062,181 of record CM052883.1, read on the forward strand.
AAAGACATTTAAAAGACACAGAAGGAGGGGTGCCTGGGTGGCTCAGTTTGTTAATCATCTGACTCGATTTCTCCTCAGGTCTTGACCTCAGGGTTGTGAGTTCGAGCCCTACACTGGGCATAGAGGCTACGTAACAAAAAGAAGAAAGAAAAGAAAGAAGGAAAGAAAAGAAAAAAAGAAAGAAGAAAGAAAGAAAGAAAGAAAGAAAGAAAGAAAGAAAGAAAGAAAGAAGAAAGAAAGAAGGAAAGAAGAAACAAAGAAGGAAAGAAGAAACAAAGAAA
>CM052883.1:139062961-139178711 GCA_028534135.1 Potos flavus
CTTCTATTTTAACTCAACATTTTCTCCAGTAATTTTTCGTGATCTTGAATTTGTCATGCTGCCGTTAAATCCCATTTATTTTCTTACGCAGAAGAGGAAGAGCACATCTTAATCTCTTCTGGAAGAAATTCTTCCGGTGGAAGGACTCACGGTGCGGTCAACCTCCAACCATGTTTATTTCTTGCATATGCAAATACCTAGTTCTCTCCTTCAGATGCCACAGGCAGTCGGCAGTTACTCTGTTGATTAACAGATTTAGTCTAAGAACAAAAAATTGTTAGAGCTGGAAGGATATGAGAAATTATTGACTCAAATCTCCATATTTTACAGTACAAGGAAACTTTAAGCTATTTAAGTTCAGTTCCTTTTACTCTTCCAAAGAGGATGTGTTCTTCAATTCTTAATATATCTGTGGTTTCTTACTGGAGCCTCACCAAGTTTTCTTCATTCCTCTCTAACTATGGAGCTTGGAGCTAGTTCTAATGAACAGTTTAACCCACCACTAAATACAGGACCGATTTACCTCCCAGTTCCTGTTTATGCATTCCAGCCTCTTTTCTTTTTAAAAACTTTATTGCAGAAACAACAAACATAAACATGAGCATAAATTCAGTACAAAATTTGCCCACAATTCTGTCATATAATTAAATCACTGTTTTAATTTGTCTATGTTACATTCTAGTCTTTATTCATAAACATATTAAATTTTTATCTATTTTTGTGATATAAAACAATTTTAACAATTTTATATTCTACATTTTATATTTTCACTTAACATTATGCCAGGCACATTTTCCCATTTAACTACAATTTTTTACCACTCCCTTACACCCTCCTCCTCTAACATTATAGGGTAAGTCCTGTCATATCTTTGTCCACGATCATGCAGTAGATAGATGCCTATAAGCATATATATAGATTTTTCGCTAATGTTTGAGACTGTAACTATAAACATTTCACAGAAGCTTGCTGTTTTTAACCATACTTAATACCGCTTAACCACATTTATTATTTTTAATAGCTTCATATCATTCCATATTAGGGATATAACAGAATGACAAATTGTCTCTAGTTTTTTCTTTCCCATTGACAGAAACTGCAATAAACAGGGGCGCCTGTTTGGCTCAGCTGGTAGGACATGGGATTCCTGTTCATGGATTATAAGTCTGAGTCCCACATTAGACGTAGAGATTAGTTAAAAATAAAATCTTTAAAAAATGCAATAAACATTTTGGCATTTACGTCACTGCTTTTCTGAAGGACTAATATTCGACTTGTAGTTAGTTGCCAGGAAAGTATACCGGCCAGCAGTAATATCCTTAGACTTGTGTCCCATACCAGAAGGCAATTGCTCTGGTCCTCCTTCAGTTGTGTTCCTCCCCGTGGTGCAAGGAGTTTGTGGGCCAATGGGGATGTACCCAGTTGTAATCTATGATCTTCTATTGGACTATTTTGATATCCAAGATGCTGAAAAACCCTACTCAAAAGTCTTGATCCTAATAACAGAGCTACATGGGTCATTTTCTTTGGTCCATCCTCTTGAGGGTAACTTACGCCACCATTGCAAACACCCATAGGCCTGAGGGACAACCAAGGGGCTGAGGGTATAAACAGAGCTTGGTCATGCAGGCTAGGGTGTCCATATGTGTATTCAAGACTCCTCTCAGTGAGAATGAGGCTTTGGGGTAGGAAGAAACTGCAGTGAGACATGAGCCACAGGTTGAAGATGGAGGGCTACCTTCCCTGTGCTACTATGGTTTGACTCAGAAATCCAAGAAGGGCTATAATTTTATATCTGAACCAGTTCTTCTAAATTGTCATGAAGGCATATTTGTCAAAGTATGGTGACAGAACATATTTTATTTACTGGTTTTTAGCTTCATTTTTTTTTTCACTATAAAGTATTTAAACATCTGGTATAAAAACCTCCATTTATACTTTTGCCCAGGACCTGAAAATGTTAAGAGGCAGGTCTATTTGTTGGTGTTTATTTTGATTAGTGTCTATTCTGACTGGTAGGTATCTGTGCCATATTGGCTGTTAAATATTTTAAATATCACCCTTGCTTAACTGTAATTTTATCTCTGTAGCATTGATTCCCCAAAGTAGGATTGCTTGGTGAAAGGGTATGTATAATTCTAATTTTAATGGGTATTATCATATGCCACATTTTATCATTCACATTTAATGTCCCCAGAGTCGGGAGGCATCTTATAGTCAAAGAGAAGAAAGTACTGTATTATTTAATTGGCAGTTTTTTTCTTCTCTGTTTGAGAAGATAATGGTACATCTTTGCTATAGACTGAATGTTTGCGTCTGTCCAAAATTCATATGTTGCAACCTAATCCCCAGTGTGATGGTATTAGGAAGTAGGGCCTTTGGGAGCTGATTAAGTCATGGGGGTGGAGCCCTCATGAATGGGACTTGTGCTCTTGTAGAAGAGACCGCAGAGAGCTCTCCCACCCCTCCCACTATGCGGGGATACAGAGAGAAGATGGCTGTCTATGAAACAGGAAACAGGTCTTACCAGACACCTAATCTGTGGCATCTATCTTGAAATTCCCAGCTCCAAAACTGAGAAATAAATGTCTGCTGTTCAAGCCATCCAGTCTATGGTATTTTTGTTATAGCAGCCTAAATGGACAAGACAATCTTACAATTGCCATCTTAGATTTGATGAAATGCAGTATTGTCCTATTGTAGCATTTCCTGTACCCACTATCACGTACGAGAGTTCCTGTTTTTTGGCCAGCACTACGTAGTATCACTCTTTTTAAAAAAATTTTTTGTCAATCTTCTGAGTAAAAAATAATATAGCACTTGCTTTAATTTGGATTTCCCTAATTATTAGTGATGTTGAGATTTAAAAATATATACCTATTAAATATTTGGCTTCTCTTTTGTAAATTATTGATTTATATCCTTTTCCTATTTTTAAATTGTTTTCTGTGTTTTTATTAATTCATAAAAGTTCTTATTATATTTTAGGTATCAAACTTTAATTTGTCCATTCTATTGTAAACAGAAATTGTATAGGTGTGAAATGAGATGCAAGGAAATGGTTGGTGGTTCACCCCCAGATCTTCTACAGTGTGGGGTTGGCCTTGATGCTCAAGTCAGTCCTTCTCTGACATCTTCCCTCCTGGCTTCCCTGATAAAATCAGGAATTCTACATGCACTGTGTGGGATGTGATCTGGGAAACCCCAGTGACTAATGAAACCAGAGGCCTTGGTTCCCTACATCCCCTGACCCTGCCAAGGTTAGACAGGAAGATACAGAATCCAGAAATATATATATATATATATATATAAATATATATAAATAAATATATAAAAGGATTACATACCATTACCAAGTGAGATTTATCCCACATATCCAAGTTGATTCAACATAGAAAAAATTAATGTAATTTATCATATTAATAAAGGACAAAGGACAAAACCACATAAAGAAAGGCATTTGGCAAAATCCAACCCCATTTCATAAGTTAAAAAACTCAATAAACTGGAAATAGAAGGAAACTTCCTCAAACTGATAAGAGGCATCTGTGAAAAACCCACAACTAACATCATAATTAATAATGAAGACTAGATTCTTTTCCCCTAAGATCAGGAACAAAATAATGATGTTTACTCTCACCACTTCTATTCAACATTATACTGGAGCTTCTAGCCAGGGCAGTTAGGCAAGAAAAAGTAATAAAAAGTATCCAGATTGAAAAGGAGGAAGTGAAACTATCTCCATTTTCTGATGACATGATGTTATATATAGAAAATCCTAAGGAAATCACTAAAAAATTATGAGAAGTGGTAAATGAATTCAGCAAGGTAGTAGGATACAAGATCGATTTTTAGAAATCAAGTGTATTTCTATATATTAGCAATGAAAAATCTGAAAATGAAATTAAGAAAATAATTCCCTTAACAGTAGCATCAAAAGGAATAAAATACTTAGGAATAAATTTAACAAAAGAATTGTAAAACCTGCACAGTGAAAACTACCCAACACTGCCAAAAGAAAGACCTAAATAAATGGAAAGACCGTTCATGTTCATGGGTCAGAAAACTTAATGTAGTAAATTTGGCAATACTCCTCAAATTAACTTACAGACTCTAGATGTAAGAGCTACACTTATAAAACTTTTTTTTAAAGATTTATATATTTATTCGAGAGAGAGAGAGTGAGAAAGCATGAGTGGGAGGGGCAGAGGGAAAGAGAGAATCTCAAGCAGATGTGGAGCCCATTGCGGAGCTCTATCTCACAACCGTGAGATCATGATCTGAGCCAAAACCAAGAGTCAGACACTCAATGGACTGTGCCACCCAGGCACCCCTATACCTATAAAACTCTTTAAAGAAGACATAAGAGTACATCTTTATAACTTTAAATTAAGCAGTGGTTTGTTAAGATATGACACCAAAAGCACAACTTTGGTGTCTCAAAGGACACTGTCAAGAAAGTAAAAAAAACAACCAATAGAATAGGAGAAAATATTTGCAAATCCTATATCTGATAAGGTACTTGTATCCAGCATATGTAAAGAATTTTTACAGCTCAACAACAAAAAAAATAAATAACTCAACTTTAAAATGGGCAATGGATTGAACAGACATTTCTCCAAAGAAGATTTACAAGTAACCAATAAGCACAAGGAATAATGCTCAACCTCATTAGTCATGAACCAGAAACGCAAATCAAAACCACAATGAGATACCACTTCACATCCATTAGGACGGCCATAATAAAAATAAATGGGGAATAAGAAGTGTTGGTAAGGATACAGAGTACCTGAAACTCTCATATACTGCTGATTGGAATGTCTGACAGATGCTGTGAAACATTTTGACAGTTCCTCAAAATATAAATCTTGAGTTACCCAGCGATTTCAGCAATTTCACTTCTAGGCAAATACATAAGAAAACTGAAACACAAGTCCATACAAAAATCTGTACACAAATGTTCATAGCAGCATTATTCATAATAGCTCAAAAATAGAAACAACTCAAATGTCATCAACTGATGAAGGGATAAACAAAATGTGGTATATCCATACAGTCAAGTATTATTTGGCTATAAAAAGGAATGAAGTAATGACATGTGCAAAAACATGGATAAACCTCGAAAACTTCATGCTAAGAAGCCAGTCACAAAGACCATATATTGTATTATTTCATTTATAAAGAATGCTCAGAATAGGCAAATTCATAAAGACAGGAAATAGGTAAGTGGTTGCAAGGGAAAGGGAGAAGGAGGGAAATGGGGAATGACTGTTAATGGATATGGGGTTTCTTTCTTGGGTGGTGCAAATTTACAGAAATTAGGTAGTGGTGCTGGTTACATAACTTTTTTTTGTTAAGTAGGAAGGTCTATTTCTTTATTTTTTCCTTTTTTTATTCTATTTTTAAAATTTATATTCAATTAGCCAACATATAGTACATCATTAGTTTCTGATATAATGTTTAATGATTCATTAATTGTGTATAACACCCAGTGCTCATCACATCACGTGTCCTCCTTAATGCCCATCACCGAGTTACCCCATCCCCCCATCCACCTCCCTATCCCCCATCCACCTAAATCCTCAGTTTGTTTCCCAGAGTCAAGAGTCTCCCATGATTTGTCTCCCTCTCTGATTTCTTCGCATTCAGTTTTCCCTCCTTTCCCGTATGGTCCTTTGCACTATTCCTTATATTCCAACATGAGTGAAACCATATGATAATTGTCTTTCTCTGATTGAATTATTTCACTCAGCATAATCCTCTCCAGTTCCATCCATGTCCATGTAAGTGGTAGGTATTCATCCTTTCTGATGGCTGAGTAATATTCCATTGTATATATGAACCAAATCTTCTTTATCCATTCTTTTTGAAATCACCAAAACCTATTGAATTTTATACTTTAGAAGGGTGGATTTTATGGTATATCAATTAAATTTCAATAAAGGTACTATTGAAAAAAAAAGTGGCTGCTAGTTTTGGACCATGGACCATAGTTTACCAACCTTCTGTTGCATACCAATATTTACTGTCACAGAAGAAGACCACATAGTGTTATTTTTAAAAAAAAGGCTACGGAAAAGAAAAGAAAAATTGGCATCTAGCAGTTTGTTTTCCTCTGATAAGATTATGAACTCTAGAGTCACGTGACTAGGTTTGAATCCCAGATCTGCCAGTGGTTACTGTGTGTTTTGGCAGGGGATAATAAATAACATCTACCTTTAAGGTTGTTCCAAGGATGAAATGCATCGATACATGTAAAGCACTCACAGCAGGGCCTGGCACACTATAAGCATTCAGTGAGTATAGGCTATTTTCATTCTTCCCTTCAATTGGAAAAATAGCTTGACTAATTCAATGAGGTGATTTTTATTTGATATTCTATAAGAAGGTCCTCTGTTCCCCATCCAGGTCACTATCAGATCATGAGGCTGGCAGCAAGAGAAATGAAGCTGGATCATTAATATACACTAGAAAATATGTTCTTATCTCTATGAAATACTGTTAGAAAATTATGTTCTTATCTCTAGGAAATATTGTTGGCACCCTGAAAGGCTTTTCTTTTTCCATATCTAAAATATAGTGTGGGAGATCAATTCATTCTCTCAATCTAATTTCTAGTGTCAGCTGTGACATCACAAAGCAAACTCCCAGATGGTACCGACTGAACCCTTTATCAGCTTCGGTAGTACTGATGCCAGAATGAAACTGGCCCAGCAGCCTCATCAAAATTTCCATGCTAGTGCGTAGACACTTGGGAATGAAGGTAAGCAGAAAACCAATCATTAAGTAACATACCTCTAATAAAATTTTCATAGATTTTAAGTAACAATGAAATAGCAAGGAGTAAACTCAAGACTGAAAGAGAAAGTGAAATAGAAACAGAAACACGGCATGGACTTAGAAATGGGAAAATCATTTCTCAAAAAAGAAATTCAAAAGGGAATTATAAACCCAAACTCGCTTTCTAGCTTATTAGTTAAAAATTGAGATTTTCAGGAGAAGATAATATTTTAAGGCAAATTTCCTTTTCTGTCTTCTGTAAAGCAAGACAGAATTCCAATGAGTTTAGTCTTTTGTCTTCCATGGAAGGCCCACTGGGAAGTATTTGGTTTTTCAGTGTTATCATCACTAAGATGATTGTCTGAGCCACACACTCCTTTTGTTCATTCTGCAGCTTTTAACCATCTGTCATGTTTTCTGGAGAGCCTCATAAACACATTTAGGTTAAACCATATGGTCATAAAAGCTGTCATTGTATTATAATCAAGGTCTGGTCAGGGTTTTTCCTTTTTTTTTTTTTTTTGTTTGTTCGTTTTAATAGAAATGCACATTCTTACTTCTTTAAAAGCTTCCTCCTCATCCTGGACCCAAACGTCAGTCTGATAATAAATCAGCTCTGCGTCTGTATCTCCTTAAACTACCTGAGTAATAGATGTTTTGAAATGGCCATATTTTCCCATCAGTTTTGCTGAAATACTATGTTAAACTTTGGGCCATTTGTTATGTTGGCTTCCTCAGTTTTTACTTCCTCACCTCTGATGCTTTTTCCTTCAGTCATCCTCAACCACCCACTCCTTGGCTTTGTCAGCAACAGAAGTGTCCCTCCTCTGAGAGCGCGACCTCAGACTTCCCAGGTTTAGCTTATCGACTCCGATGCCACAACTCAGCAGCTCTTCCATCTTGCCAAGACCTTCAGTTCAGTAACTACACCACTTTTTCACTCTCCGTCACCTCCCTCATGTCTTCAGTTCCTTCCTTACCCAGTTTAGAATCCATAATCTATATAATCGTGTCTGTTGAAAGCACCATAGTTCCGTAGCTCCCCTTGGACTCACCTGGCAAAGCTCTATCCCTGCTTAAATCCCACTGTCTACTAACTCTATGCCTGTACCCAAACATCTGATGAAAAAACCCACCAGGATGACTGGCATCATTTCAACTAATGGTCATAAATCTCAATGTACTAAGTCTTACTCAGCAACCCTCCTTTACTGCTCTAAAATGTTCCTTCCAAAATTACTGTCCCATTGCTTCTCAAAACTTCTTCCTCCTCTCTCACAGACACTCCCTCAGCATCAATATGATAAAGCATCTCCTATCTTAAAAAACAAAACCCCTCTCTGCTCTCCACAGCTTTCCTTCAACTACTGCCTTTTTTTTCCCCCTCAGCTTCTCTGCTTTTTTTCTCTCTTCATCCCATCCTCTGGATTGTTGTGCCCACGACTCTGATGCATCTGCTCTTGCCAAGGTCACTAATAAATTTTGTGTAGCTAAATCCAGTGGCACTCTGTCATATCTTACTTGAGCTCCCAGATCCAATCGAGACAGTAGATATGACTGAAACTCCTTTTTCCATGACATTCTTTCCCAGGTTTCAGAGACACCTTGTTCTCTTACGTTCCCTCCTTGCTCACTCGCCACTCCTTCTTGGATGGTCTCTGCTAGGTCCTCTCCTCTTCCTGACCTCTAAATGTTGGTGTGTCCAGGATTCATCATTCTCCCCTCTCTCTATTACTCCCAAGGCAATCTCTCATGGTCATCTATAATTGCAGCTCCAGCCTCTCTAGACTGATTACTTGGCATCAAACCATCAGCAAGTTCAGCCAACTCTACTTTTAAGAACACCCCAAGATTGCCACGTTCTCTCCATTTCCCTTGTTGCCACACCAATCCAAGCCACCATGTTTACTTGTCTATACTATTGTAGTGGCCACTAAACTGGTCAGAGTGATCTTTTAAAAATGAAATAGGACCACAGCCATTTTTTTGCTTAAAATTTTTCCAGTGAATTTTTATCACATTCAGAATAAAGCAGAAACTACTTCTGGCTCGTAAAATCTAATAAGATCTGGTCTTAGACTGCTCTTGATCTCATCTCCTACCACCTTCCCCTCCCCTACAAGTCTCCAGCCATACGGGCCCCATTTCTGTTCCTAGAACATGCCAAGCTCATTTCTGCCTTTGGGTGTTGGCACTGACTGTTCCCTTTCCTCTGATCATTATATGGTTGGCAACTTCTTGTCATTAAGATCTGAGCTTAGATTTTGTAATTCTTAGGAAACTCAACTATAAGAAAGATGGGTTATTCAAGTTCTCAAACCTGCTGTGTGCTTTCAACTGAATATAAATATGAGCAAGTTTTTTGTACTCTAAGTACTGCTTCAAATTTTTACTTTTGAAAATTATAAAATTCTTCTAGAATTAACTTCATTAAACTGTCACTTATTTATGTGGTGGCAGTCACAAAGACCACCACCAACAACAACAAAATAGTATCCTGGAAATTGTGTCTACCAGTGCCCAGAGAACTATGTGAGACAACAATGCTTTGTTGACAGACCTTGCTGTGTGACTGTGGGCCAAGTGCCCTACCTTTGTGAACAGGGTTCGCCCGCCTGTGAAGGAGAGACAACCATCCCCTGGTTAAGACAAGGAATGTACATCTGCATATGTGCATCGGCGTGTGTTTAATAACAAAAGAATTAAATCTTTGTCTCAAATCTATGCAGTACTTTATCGTTTTCCACTCACCTGCGTGTGATCTTTTCTGGAAAAACACACAACCGGGGACCATTCTTGGTCTTTGCTTCTGAAATTCTTTTTCTTAAGCTTAGAGCCTGTTTATGCAATTCCTGTGAAAATAGATGTAAAAATATGGCTGGCTTCACAAATAACTAATCGATGAGAAAATGATTGAGAAGCAAGAGGTGAGGAGGCAGACGAGCAGTGAGGTGGGGGAGCATGGACATTGCGGGTGGGGTAGCCGTACGCTGGCCTTGGCAGGACATCGGGTACCCCTCGCCTAGTAAGGCTAGTACAGTACATGCTAGCAGCAAACCCTCCCACCCACCAGTCCCCGGGCCAGTTGAAATGCTCACGTTTCCAATGACCCCGTGGAGTGCTCGAAAATTAATGAATGGCACAGCCATTATCTTTGCTGCTTCATATTTTACAGCAAATGTATCTTTAGCATGAAATTTGCTACAGACAATTCATATAGCACTTTTACCCACAATATTTTTATGGTATGTTAATAGCCTTTTAGCTTAATGCCTTTGTGCCCTTGCGAGCTAATTCTGGAACACATGAAGTGTGTTAAGCGAGGGATAGATGTATGGGCATCTAGACCTACTGAATGGAATTAGAGAGAAGGATCCTTTAAAAAAGCAGTTTGGACACAAAGCACCCACATCAATGTTCAACAACAGAACTATGGCAGTGGAGGTCATTATCCCTTTTCTGCTTGCTTGAGAGGGCACAAGGGAAATTAGGGGGTCCCTAAGTTTTTCCTGAATTTAGGAAGTAAAGTAAACAAAAACGTAAAGTAAACAATTTCCTTAGCAAGGAAAGAAGCAAGCAAGAAGAAGTTATCCTAGGAGGACACTATACTCTGGAAGGACACTGTGACAGATCCAGCTTGATAAAGTGCTTCCCAAATAGTTCCCAGTGATTTCTGCCTCCTGGTCGTCACACCCTTTGGTAATAACCCTTCCCTTGAATATGGAACAAATCTAGTGACTTGCTTCTTATGAATAAAATATGGGGGAAATGATGGAATGGCACTTTGATATTCAGTTTAAAAGCTGTCACGTCTGTCTTGCACTTTTTCTTTCTGGCTTCTCTCAGCTTGCTAGTTCTTGTGATGTAAGCTGCCATGTTATGAGCTGCCCTTTTTTGGAATGGTCCATTTGGCATGGCAGTGAAGGCAGCTAACAGCCATCAAGGAACTAGAGCCCTCAGTCCAACAACCCATGAAGAATCTGCGAACAACCACATGAGTGAGCTTAGAAATGGATCTTTCCCTGGCTCATACCATGGTTAAAGCCCACGATCCTGTGGCAGAAGACCCAACTCAATCATGCCTGGACTCCTGACTCTCAGAAACTATGAGATATAATAAACATTTGTTGTTTTAAGCCACTAAGTTTTGGAGTAATTTGTTACATGATGTTGGATAACTAATGTAGCCACTCAGCTCTAAACTACTGAAAGTACCCACCTGTGGTATGATTCAAGCTTTACAGTCTTCAGGAATAAAAAGCACCCACATCTGCATATTTGAATAAGGAGTGAGACATTGCAAAGTGCAAAACCTCTCTGAACATCTCTAGCAGGAAAAAATGCCAACAACCACAAAACATTATTGCCAGCATGGCATAAAAGAAAGAACATATTGGAACAGGTTGTGCATTGAGAGCATCAATTAGACACATTTGAGCAACTTATATTTCTCTGGGATTCTGTCTCTTCAGGGAGAAGCTGGTGACAGGGGCGGGCTAGACTTAGCAAGAGCTGCAAGCATTCTACGATACCGCTTTGAGGAACTCAGGAGGGCCCTGCCTCTCATCAGCTGGAAACAGTGCCACTGGGAATTTGTTCCTTAACACTTCTTTAAATTATTACTTAAGCGGAGAAATTTTGAATGGTGAGACAGAGGAAATTCTACAGCTACTTCTAAGAATAGTGCAGAGAGGTGGGGCCTTGTGTTGTTATGAAGAGGTTGAAGGGTCTTGGTGGCAGCCATGGAAAGAAGTGTGGTTGATTCTACCATTTTGAGGACCTGGAAGGCTTCCTCCTTTCTGCTATATGTGATCTGCACAAACAGCCCCATCTCCCCTCTCACCGTGATTACAAGGGAGCTGGAGCAAACTCATGTTCAGTCATAGCCACTGTATTAAATGTTATGGTTCCCATATTTGTATTCTTTTTCTCTGTCCTCATTTTTCTACTTCTAGTTTATCACATGCCCTTTGTTGCAGGCCACCTCAAATCATTTCCAGAAAAAATTGGAGGCGTTAAAAAATATAACATACACAAACATACATGTTTGCCTCCCCCTCCCCCCCCCCCAATTGTGATGTTACAAACAGAAATGGCAAATCTGGAAATACTCTTCTATCTTGATTATTAATTTTCAAAATGTAAGGTCGATTTGGCTTTGGTGGGGACAAAGATTTAAATTAGCAGAGTAGCTGGTAAATAGCATAAATCAGAAAAAGTAAAGACAAAACAAATTGCAACAATATTTGTACCGTTTTTATTTGTAAAAATAACCATCTGAATGCATTTCCATAGTATATTACAGTTAAGTACTTCATTACATTATCAGCATTCAGTAGTTGCAAAAGTATTAAACTGTGCTTGAAAAGATTCAGATTGGTTCAAAGTCATTCATTGAACTAAAAGTCATTTCCCTCATTTTTACAGTCATGACATTTACCAGAGTCATTCAACTCCAATTTACATAAGCAAACATTACAGACAAAATCCCACTGAAAGCATCAAACAGTATTTTATGCTGTTACAAATATGTTATGCAAAATATAACACTGGCACCAGATTTGTATCATCGTGCTTTGCAAAGATATATTGCACATGCTAAAGCATAAAATATGTAGACAAAACTACCAAACAAAAGGTATTTGCATTGAATTTTTAGATCACTGCATAAGAAACGCATAGAATTACATTTTTACACACACTTGGATTGTCACTATCTTAAAACGCTTTTCCCCTCTAACATTGACCTATGGTTTACAGTTTTGTAAGAAGAAAGCATTTCAGCACTGCAAAATTAAACATAATTCCTATAGAAAACTTCGGCATTTTCATTTTCATTTCAAAGCAGGTAAAGGGGAAAGAGGAAAAAAGACACTTTATACATTCGAAGAAAGGCTGAAATGAAAACTCACTGGTATTATATTGCTCTGATAACACTCAAAGGAAAAAAATACAAAACATTTCACAGAACATCTTCAGAATATACAAATATAAAAAGGCACTCTAACTTCATATTACAAGACAAAAAAAAGGGATGAGTTCTTCAACCAACGCAACACATAAGCAAACCAGGTTGCTCAACAGTACGAAGAATAACTAGTGCAGCAGATCCATTTGATGTTCTTGTTCTAATTTTATAATAAAATTAAAAAAAAACTCAAGCAGCTGTTTACTGCCTAAAGTACCAAAACATACTACAGTGCCCTTTTAGTAGTGATAAATAGAAATCCCCTGAGCTTTTTACTGTAGAATCATAGCAGATATTAGGCAATTTGGAGATTTACCAAGGACAGGCAGACACGGCGAATAGGTAAGTGCGATGAAACATGACCCCTGTGGCTATGGTTAAAATACAGTGTAAAAAAATAACACAGTTAGGTAAAAAGCACTAAACAACCAAGACTTGGTTAAAAGCACAATGTTTTTTGTGTGTGTACTTTTTTTTTTGCTTAGAAAGCTACGTTGCAAATCTAGTTCTATTTTTAAGAGATGTACTTAAAACACACAGAACTCATAGTTTTTGAAGTCACTTCCTAAAGAAAAAAATTTGGTCTTGGGGAATGGAGAAACAGTGAGAGAGTGGGTAAGAGATTTGATTCCATGAACAATTCACAGCAAGCGTGAGTTCATTTTGTTCCTTTGTCCTCCTTCTTTCTATCCGTGAGAGAGTGGGGAAAAGTCAAAATGCAGCTGCATGGAGAGAAATGTCCCCTGGCCGGCACTGCTTTGCTGCCACCTTCCTTGTTCTCTGTGCTACTCTACAGGAAAAATGTGAACGCTGCTTCACCATTACAAGCGGGCATTTCCTTTCCTGCTTTAAATGCCAATGGAGCAAGATTTCCATTCACTTCTAGAAAAAGACACCACAGTATATCGTGCTTTTTTAGCGTTGGAGCTCCCTTACTTTTCAGTGTTTTGGTAAAGATAAGGTCATTATTGCTCATTAGCAATTTATCTACTTCTTAAAAATTCATCTTCTCTAAACAAACAAAAAGGACAGAGGAAGGAGGGGGACCACAACACCAAGAATTTAAAAAACAATGTTGGTGGTGTCGAAAATTTTCCGTGAAATTATTACCAATTCTGTAAGTCCTCTGAACAAGTTCTCATTTATGTAGAACCCAACGCGGGTTTTTCATTAAATCAGGATATTAAAAGAGTAAGATGAAAGTCTTTTACGGTTAGATGAAAAATATAATACAGCACGTGTATTTGATCCAGATATGCTAGAACACTGTTTTAAAAATATCTCACATACACTAGAAAATAGAAATTTCCAGGGTTGAAAATGGAACTGATTATAAAATGTCAGAGTCCTGACAACACGTTTCTCTCCCGTTTCTTCCTCAAGTGGAAAATAGCACTTGAGCTGGTGATTTGTATTTCCTCTCCTGGTTACATGTGCTCACACACTAACATCATTTCCCATTAGGTTACTGACACCACGTGAGATTTTCAGTGTGTTCAGAGTAATTTCCGTAAATTTCTTTGGGCCACCTTTGTGCATATGACCCACCTCACACCTCAGTTCTCATCTTGTAGAAGAGCATAAGGATGGCAGTGTCTCCCAAGCTCTCCAGGCTGGCTACAGACTGGGGCTGAGCAATGGAGGTTGTACCCGTCTCCAACCGACGTGGATGAGACCGAGGGTCAGCTGGAAACCTCAGCAGCGGAAATGCTGGGCTTGGCCCCAGGGTGGCCGGCTAGCCCGGCGAGGGTCCTGCGTGCTTTTCTGCTCTTGTGTTATTCCAAGTAAAACACGCAGCAATTAAAGCAGAGAACAAACAATGGATGTTTCCTCGGCCTTTGTTTCATTTCAAATAAATATAAACGCATTTACATCAAAAGTATATGAACATTTGTCTCTAGTTTGGCAAAAAATAAGCCTTGGTCAACACGTCATCAGTTACAAATGTTAAGCCATCAACTAGAAATCTATGTCATAAGAAATATAAAACACAACAAAGACTGAAAGATTACATTTTAACTCCACAGAAAAGCTACTTCAGTTCTCACTTCCATTTTGAAGGAAAGCAATTTAAATTCTTCCGTTTTAGACTGAAGCATTTTGGTCCTCATGTATAGCTGGTTGACGAACTACAGACATATATATATATGTATATATACACACATATACATATGTGTGCATGTGTATGTGCATAATGTTTAAAGAGTCTCATTCTTCTTTTTGTACATCTATTCCAGGTGCAGAACGGGGTCCATTTGACCTAGAAGCTTTGGCAGAGGGAGCAGACACAGTATTCACTATGTTGATTTGATCATCAAGCAACTATCAAGTGGCTTTAATTTCCACATCACCCATTTCTACCTTCTGTTTTGCACCTTGTTTCCCTTTGTCGTCACACTTCCACTCACTCGGCATGACCTTGACTGAGAAGCTCATTTAACACTTTACTACCGATAAACAATGCTGATGGTTCTGATGTTTTTAAAAATTAGCATTCTGATTTAAGGATGAATTAACAAACAACTAAGTAAAGGGTAGTCTCATATTAAATTGCATATGTCTCAAAGTTCTGGTGCAATACAGCTTTTCACCCGAAACATTATTAGACAGATTTGGGTTCAATCGGCCGAGAGAAAATTAGTCACAGGCTCGTTACAGGGAGTACCGGGGGCCGTATTTGTGTTAAATGAAAAAAGAAACTTCAATTTTTGGTGAATTTTTCCATTCATCTGGCAACTTTAATAAAAATCCTTGGAAAGAAGTTCTGGATATTTAAGTGCTTACTATAGAGAGGATATGCGTAATTGGACTCCCTTAAAAAGATTATTACAGGCATCATTTCTGAAGATGAACACCTTTAGCTTTGGCTTCTAGTGAGGAAGTAAACATCAAAGTGAGAAGAGGTTTGAGGCAATGCCTACCCACCCTTTCCCTCCCCTCCCAGGGGACACGAATGTCACATTGATATACTTCTGAGAACTCACTGCTGAGTGAGTAAATGAAAAAAAAATTCTTTCTAGAGAACAGTTCCCTCTCAATTGCATTATGCCAAAAGAAAAAGAATCAAAAAAATTTTTTACTTCTTACTTAAAATGAGAGGTAGACTTGCACAGAAGTAGCTTAGATCTAAGGAAAACATGAAAACACAAATAAAAATCAGGGCCCATCTGTGTGAGTGCCTTGCCCTACAGCCTAGCTGCCCTCCCTGGGTTTGATTAATTCCATTTCTACTGGCTTCTGGAAGCCCAGGCCCATAATAATACTTGAACACAACATGAGCCTGGAATTCACGTTTCTCTCCCTTCTTCCAATATGGGTGATCAAGGAAAAGCTTCTACAGTCCAAAGTCAAAACGTTTCCGAATCAGAGTCATTTTCATTGTACCCATCCTCTGAGCCTACGTTGTTACTGCACAGGCTAACCATGCTACCCAGATTGGAGAGGGTCGTCCTGCTCAAATTGTCTTTTTTAAAACAAACGAAGTTGACAGCCGTCATTGTACTGGAAGGAGAAAAAGGCATCATGGTAGCCAAAATGAGGGCCAGGCAGTCAGCCACGTCTTTGTTAGGAGCGCAAGCCAGGGCCGGGGTATGACCTGGGCGTAAATGCAGACAAGGCAGTGGTTAGTCCAGGAAATCCGAAGGTGGCGTGAGCATTCCACAGTACATCTCATACGACCTCACACGCGGAGATGTATGTTGAGTTAGAAAATCATGCCAGGCGAAAAGAGGAGTTACTTCCCACACGTCATGCTAGGGGTCAGGCTAGAGGGAACTGGGAGGGGGAGACATTTTACGAAGGGGCTTTGGTTTTTCAGTTTACATGACAACAAGCACTATGTTATCCGAAGTTAGGCAGAATTCTAGTCTTCATCTAATGAACAGAAACACAAGGGGGCAGGGGTGGGGCACAATTCCACACACACACACACCCAAAAACAAACACACAAACAAAAACCCCCCCAAAACAAAAAAAAAGCACCAGGACAACCACAAAGGTGTTTCAACTTGAGGGCACACACACAACATGCGCCTCAGGCTTGGGCCAGAGCACTCTCATTCTGAGAACAATGACTTTCCATAGTAGGCAATCGTGTGTCCGATTGGAAAAGACATCGAAAATCCGAAGTCTGTAAAAGCGACTGAGGCAGCTTTGTTGCTTTACATATGTTTACATAAAGTATATACTAATGAACTCATTCTAGGAAAATGGAATCATTGGACCAGATCAGACAGGAAAGCACTGGTTGTTTGTGATTAAAAATTTACTGTCGTTTAAGAGGAACTTAACGGAATTTTTAAAAATAGCAACGCCAACCAACCAAAGTCCCAAAGCCCAACCATGACAGGTGTGGGAAATGGCTGTGGAGTCCTGTCATTCTCCACCATTTAGACTCAACGGGTCCTATCCTGAAGAGAAAACTAACTTAACACATGAAACGCTAGCAGGGGGAGGTAGATACATTCTTTCACTTAATTACTACTCTTATCCAACCTTTATTCTACTGACCTGAAAGGGTTAGCCTATCTCTTCTGCCGGCGAAGCTCCTACTACCCCTCACTCATTTATTCAGAGGAAGTGGCTCAATAAAACTCAACATTTTGTCAACTTCTATCAACACTTGACCTAGTTTCTGCCCCTCCTCCACCCCCACCAGATGGTTCCTTTCTCTAGTACAAAACCAAATAAGAATAGACAGGTATCTTAACATTCCATTGCACAGAGGTCATCGATGAGTAAAGGATTTGTGAGTGTAGTGCTGTACGAAACTGCCCCAAATTGTTCCCAGGCCTTTGGGATGCAGCTGAACTCTCAGAAAGGCCTCAGTTCCACTGACCCAGGGCTCTCGTTCCCAAGGTTGCTGTTGGCAGGACAAGCCTCAGATGCAGCAGGCTTACAATGGAGAAAGACAAAACTGATTTCTTTTGAGCTCTTTGGGTCATTTTGAAGAAAAAACTGTGTACTTCTGCATGCCAACCCTAAGATATATAATAGTGGTAAGAGGGTGAGGGGAAGGGAGGAGGGACAGCCAAGGAGATGAGGTAATAGAGAACTTTCTGTACTTCCTAGATGAGTCAGGTTGGGGACAGAGCAGGGTACATGCTAGGATAAACGGGGCTGCAAAACAAAAACTAATAGGAATTAGCTAATGATGTCATATGGCTAATGCTTACTTCTGAGAAATAGGCATGGGCTGCTAGTTCCAATACCTGTAATAAGCAGTTAATTGAGTTACGTTAATGATAATACTTTAATTAAATGCCACAATTAATGCCACGTTTAAAAAATTACATTATTCATAAATATCCAGAAGTTCGTCTTTCGCTCCCCACGGTTAATAGGCATTGTGTTTAAAATGGTACTTTCACATAATTCTGTTATTCATTCACTTTCCAAATTTCTTAGGAAGCAGAGTAGAAAGCTTCTGTTGAGAGTTAGTTCATTTAGAAAAGGAATGGTACATAGATCAGGAGAAGCTTTCAAGCCTAGAAAGTCATTAAAAAATTGTACTCATGTTCCCCAAATAACTGTACTGAGAATATGAGTTTTGATCTGTTCTTAAAAAAAAAAAAAAAAAAAAAAAAAATTTGATCTCAGAATGACCTGAAATACAAAGACCTAGGTTTTTCTTTGAGCCCTTGAGCATGCACTAATGACATGTGTAATCTCTAACTCTTCAGCGCGAGCAGTTAGAATTCTGAATGCCTATCTGCCAGCTTTTCAGTGTGTCTAAAAGAGCTGAGCCACGGCGCTGAGGAGTTAGAGAGCAGCTGCTGGTGTTACATGCAGAATGGCACTGGTGGGTGACAGGTGGACTACGTGTTTTACAAAGACAGACAGGACAAACTATCCCTGTTTGATTTCTCACACACAGAAACTTCCAAGGGGGAGAGAATTCTTACTGCCTTTTTAGTGAGCTCCTATCATTCTCATTTTCCCCTGGCTTCACAGCACAGGGAAGGTGCCTGCGGCAACTGCTCACTTTTCCCACTTACCATTTTCATCCACAGCGAGTACACAGGCCCCTTTGGCCAGTAACTCCTCAACGACTACCTTCAAGCCATTTCGTGCAGCAACATGGAGGGGTCTGAAAGAAGACAGCAGCCAGCATCAACTCTGATACATATTTGTGTAAGAATGTGTCATTTTGGGGAGCTGCATTGCCAAAAGGAAGAAAATACTTAAGAATCTATAAAAGAGGGGCACCTGGGTGGCTCAGTGGGTTAAAGCCTCTGCCTTTGGCTTAGGTCATGATCTCAGGGTCCTGGGATCGAGCCCTGCATCCAGCTCTCTGCTCAGGAGGGAGCCTACTTCCCCCTCTCTCTCTGCCTGCCTCTCTGCCTACTTGTGATCTCTCTCTCTGTCAAGTAAATAAATAAAAAATCTTAAAAAAAAAAAAAAAAGAATCTATAAAAGGTACATGAATACTTTTACTTTTTAAAATAAAAATATTTGTCGACCAGATCTTTTCCAGGTGTTAATGATCCAACTATTCTTCCATGTTGGCCCAGATTTTTCTACAGATATGACAAATATTCTGGATCTCAAACAACCTCAATGACAGTAAAAGAATGTAAGCTCGAGTGTGCTTTCTAGAAGGTTCTTTACCTCTTGCTTTCTACTCCAGCATTTGAATCACTGTTTCACACACTCCACCAACCTGATTGGTATTAATATCACCCATATATATTTATCTTAAAGCTCCTTGTTATTACTAAATGCACTAAATGGTGTTTTGTTGAATTTAGAAGATCTTAAAGAAAAATGTCAAACCCAGTATATTCACTTCTGCTATATACTTAAGAAACTTAATGTGAAAAAAAATCCTAATATTGCTTTGCCCTTAAATGCATAGGTAATTCCTAAAATGGAAAATGAGCCAGATTTAGGTCTTTCACGCTGAGGATTACACTGAATTATATTAAAATATAATTAAGACCAACTGCTTAAAAACTCTTCAAATGTATTCTGGGAACGTGATTTATAAAACTATCATTTTCCGGTAAGAATACATAACGCTAATATATTATATACAAAATTCTATGAAAGCATAACAAAATAAAGATTCTAACTAAAAATGTCTAGCTTGGTCAGCATTTATAGGTATGTGACTCTCAACTTTGTGAAGGAGAAGCCAGGTCTGTATCTTTCACCACTGTATTCTCCAGTATACAGCATACTCTTAATATTTGTTATCAATATTAATCAACGACTTAATCAACTTAATCAACTTAAAAAACTTAATCAACTTAATCAACGACTATGAATCTGGGTCCAAATCAAACTTTAGAAGTCACACTTACGTCTGCAGTGCATTATTTTTTGCATTAATAAGGCTCTCGTCTTGTATCTTGTCAAGTATTAACAAGGCACATTTTTCATGACCCTAATAAAGAAAAAAAATGGTAAGAAACATGGAACAGAAACAGAGAAAAGCTCCTGAAAAATTACTTCATTGTGCTTTAAAATTAAAATGAACATCATTTGCCTAAAAACATTTTGTAAGGCAACTTTCCGAGTAATTCTTTTCTCTTCTACAAAGCAAATGGTTAAAGGACCCTAGACTCTCCAAGATTCTGGATAAGGTCTTAGGACTTGATTCATGTAAACCTGATCTAAAATATTAATATCTCTCTCTCTGTCAAATAAATAAATAAAATCTTAAAAAAAAAAAAAAAAAGAGATGGTTGATAATTAAAAAAAAAAAAATCAACTGAAAAGTCAGAGACCCTTCCACAATTTCAGGCCTATGCCCTGTTAAGGGGTCATGGTTTCCTAAACCCTTGCTATTCAAAGTGTGGCCCATAGACCAGCAATATCAGCTTAACCTGGGAGTTAGAAACGTTGACTCTTAGGCCCCACTTCAGACCTGCATTTTGACAAGAGCCTCTGGTGATTCATTTTTGCACAATAAAGTTTGAAGAGCACTGCACTTCTCTTCACGAAAACACTACACCTTGAAATAAACTTCATGAAACGGAACCCTTTCTGGGGTTTCCATGGGCTTCCCAGAGCAAGAAGTGAGAAAGTACAATGGCTGAAAGGAAGAGCCAAAGCATCTGGTACCGCAGACAACACCTTTAATACTGTTACCATGTTGAAATAAACCAGCACCACTGGTATTAAATGGAATCACACACTATAACGCCTTATAAGGGAGCCCCTGAAATGTAATTGCAGAAATGTCCATGGAGTTTTCATTCTCATGCACTGCCAGTGGAGTGTAAATGGTTATGATCTTATGAGAGGCCCGTTTGGGCTTAAAAATGTTCATAGCTTTAGGTTCAATAATTTAACATTTAGGGATTTATCTTAAAGGAATGAGTAAGGGGCGCCTGGGTGGCTCAGTCGTTAAGCGTCTGCCTTCAGCTCAGGTCTGGGATCGAGCCTCACATCAGGCTCCCGGCTCAGCGGGAAGCCTGCTTCTCCCCCCTCTCCCGCTCCCTCTGCTTGTGTTCCCTCTCTCGCTGTGTCTGTCTCTGTCAAATAAATAAATAAAATTTTAAAAAAAGAAAAAAGGAATGAGTAAGAATTCTTTAAAAAAAATTCTCTACAATTAGCATATCTATAGTAGCATATGTGAAAACAAGCAAATGTCTAACAATTGGGGATGGGTGGAATAAAGGATGGCACATTCCTAAGGTATAATACCACACATCTTCTAAAGCACGATACAATTTAATATCTAAAAGAAAGAAAGATATTCATGGGGCGTGTAGGTGACTTGGATGGTTAAGCATCATACTCTTGATTTCGGCTCAGTTCATGATCTCATGGGCACGTAGGATTGAGCTCCGCCTCAGGCTCTGGGCTCAGGGGGGAGTCTGCTTGAAGATTCTCTCCCTCTGCCCCTCCCCCCACTCTCTCTGTCTCTCTAAAATAAATAAATCTTTAAAAAAGATTCACAAGATATGATTCAGTAACAAAAGCAGGTTTGAAGGTTTTAAAACATGATCTCACTTTTGTAAAATTGTATATGTATTTATATATCAGTTATCTTTTACAGAAGCAGGAATCTTGAGCTACATGTGAATACAATGGTATTAAAAAAAGAAAAACCAAAAAAAACCTCGAACCCATTCCTTGCATTGAACTATGCATCAGGAAAAAAAGGGCAAAGGGTAGAAATGCATACGAACGCACTTATTTGCCTCCAAGGGGAGTATTTTTTGGGCTGTGTTATTACGTCTTCAAATGGAACAAAATGAAAACAAGCAGACCTGCTTATATTTTAGAAGCCACATAACTAAGGTCCTAACCTGTGTTTAAACCCAAGTTGATGTGGTACTATACCCCCTGGAGACAGATGGAGTGACAGCATCAGGACCAACTGCGTAAGAATGGAGGTGGCCAATGCCATGGAAAGCATATCCCCACCAACCCCTGTGTGGGTCTGCCCTATGCTTCTTCCCCTTCCATTCTGCTGACAGTTGACAACGCCCTGGGAAAATGTACATCTTAATTAAGAGCCATGATACACACTTCTGAGATAGCATTTAAGTGGTATAGTGGTATGAGTATGATTACAACACGAAGTAACACTGTTTCAAATTCATGTACATACTTTGCTACTAGCCAAATGTAAGGGTGTGTTCAAGTCTTTATCCTTTACAGTCAGATCAGCCTGGGCACTGTTCACCAAAATATCTATAGAAAAAGCCAAAAGAGAGTTCCTTAGACGACATGCTAATTACAATAACACATTCAAATTAGTATGGCCACATCATCGTATTTGATGCTTTTAAAGAAAAAAGGAAAAATTTATTGCTCTCCTGTTCTACTGAAATCCAAAGTCTACAGACATTCATTTTAATCATCTTTGTAGTTTTGTTATTTCCAGGTAAAATAATTCTGTTGCTATATTTGGTCTCTCAATGTTGAGATCTTTCACTGCACAAAGATTGGTTCACTTTGACAAGGTCCACCCATCATCAAGTAACAGGGGACTGAAGACAGTTAGCAAGTAGAATCGAGTGGCTTAAATAAAACGGCCTTTTTTACATGCATGTCCCAAGACAATAAGCGATTTCTGGGTTTTACAAAGTTCCTGCGGTCTGGGCTGGGCACGCATGTGAAGCCCACCAGCCGAGCACGTACCCACAGCGCCCGCCTGCCCGTTCTCGGCCGCCATCATCAGTGCTGTTTTCCCTGAATTGTCCGCTGCATTCACTTCAGCATTGTGTCTCAGAAGAAGCTGCAAGCACTCCACGTGATCAGCAAATGCCGCCGCATGAAGGGGTGTCCTAACGATGTAAAACAAATAGGATTCTAGCTCCCGCTAAACATAACATACTCTCTTTCTGTATACACCTGAGAACATGAGAACGGTGTCATCTTAGGGATTTAAAACTTCTCAGTTTACAGAGATAACAATTAGGCCCTAGTCTCTTAAGTCCATCCAGGGTGAACACTGAATAGTCACCTATGTGAATGGCACCCCCTACATTTGGAAGGTGTAAGTGGTGGCCCTGATAATAAAGTTAGCATCTTTACTGATCCTTTGATGTTGCATTCCAGTGACTTCTCAGCTTTGGTAAAGATACTTTCAGAATTGGGGTGCTTGGCTGGCTCAGTCAGTAGGACATGTGACTCTTGAACTTGGGGTCCTGAGTTCGAGCCCCACATTGGGTGTAGAGATTACTTAAAAAGGATACTTTCAAAATTAAGCCTTAAATTTGTAGATAATTGGGTATTTAAATAATAAAAAAGCTCCCATTATCTAATATGGGTAGTTGATTTTTCTAAGGGCACAAACAGTATTATTTACCAAAGTTAAAAATGAAATCTAAAACTTCATCTCCTAGACATACTTGCTCATGTGAACAGACACGTAAAATACTAGACTGTTCACTGAACCACTCTTTGAAATAGTAAAATATTAGAAACAATCTAAATGTTCTTCAATAGAAAGCAGGCTGATTAAATGTCTATCCATTCAATGAAGTAATATCCAGCTATAAAAAGAATATGGTAAATCTACATATTCTGGTATGAAAAGTTCTCCAAGATACACTAAAAGCAGAGCATTGCAACAGAATTCTCCCATTTGCATAAGAAGAACATAAGCCTATCTTTTCATATATGTTTGTAGCTATGTACAGAAAATATTGGAGAGAAGGGGCACCTGGGTGGCTCAGTGGGTTAAAGCCTCTGCCTTCGGCTCAGGTCATGATCTCAGGGTCCTGGGATCGAGCCGCATCGGGCTCTCTGCTCAGCAGGGAGCCTGCTTCCCCCTCTCTCTCTGCCTGCCTCTCTGCCTACTTGTGATCTCTCTCTCTCTGTCAAATAAATAAATAAAATCTTAAAAAAAAAAAAGAAAATATTGGAGAGAATAAGGTGGCTTTTTGATAGAAGAGCCTGGGGTTTCTGGACTAAGAGTAATTTCTCCTAACTATATACTCTTTATTATATCTAATTTTTAAAAGCCATGCTTTTAGAGGTAACTGGTTCAGTAGGTAGAGCATGTGACTCTTGATCTCAAGGTTGTGAGTTCAAGCCCCATGTTGGGTGTAGAGATTACTTAAACAAAATCATAAAAATAAATAAATAAACATAAATAAAAAAACAAAACCATGCTTTTATGTTACTTTTACAATTAAAAAATAATAAGCGTTTGGCTACTTTGCAACCACAAAGCAGAGACTAAGACTGATCAAGACAAGAGGCATGCCACCTTAGGATCACTTACCTGCCTTTGTCATCTCTGCAATTGACAATACTGGAATCTATGGCCCCAAGTAGCAATGATGCACAATTCTCATGATCATTTATTCTAAAATGAAAATAGATTTTACATTAAAAAATTTTACATTAAAAAAATTATATATCCCCTCTTACTTCTTCTTCCTATACACTGTATATTTAACAATCTGACACATTTAAAAAATGTCTGATGCAGTATCTGTGCTTTATGTTCTGTTCAAATAATTCAAGACAATTTAGGTCCTACAAATAAACTTTACTTAACACTTCCTGAGGTAGGCAGTCTTCACTCTCAAGAGTCTAAAGAACTGCTTGCTTCGCGAAGTGTTAAATAAAGTTTCTATCCCCTAAATTGTCTTCTTCAATCATTTGAACCGTTTCAATGATGAGCGTGGGATTCGAAGCTGACTACTCACAGCCTGCAGGAGGAGACACAGAGACAAGGCACCTGCCGAACCCTCTGAGTTCACTGTTCCTCTTGTTGCCAAGGGTTAAGGGCGAGTCACTCTTGGATTTGAGGTCTGCTCCCTTGTGTGCAACTCTCTAAGCCAAACAAACGTTATCCAAAACTTTTTAAGGGAAAGGGGTTTATTCAAGTTCCCAGAAAGATTCCGTGATGCAGGAAAGGCTCTGGGACAGCTAGAGTGGGAATCCACAACAGGAGCAGCTGTTAAAAGACTAACAGGGACCTTGAAATAAGTCCACAGCATAAACCACTGGGAGACTTGCGCAAAAAAATTAAGACAAAAATGCAGACTGTTTTGACCAATGGCACATCAATATCTACGTAGGCACGTGTTGGACTCTTAAAAGCCATTAGGGCATCCACCAGTGTAAAGAAAGCTTGTGAAGAGTAATAGATCTATTGTGAATGAGACTCTCAGAAGCCAAAGTGGCAAAATTGATGGGCATGGGTTGAGCATTTAAAAGCCGTTAGAATGCTCACCACATAAATCTAAGACTCCCACAATAGGATAAGTTGGTTACGGAACAGGTTAGACCACTCACCAACCTCACGAAAATTTCCATGCAACAAGGTACGCTGTAAAACACCACACAAATCCCAAACCCAGTGGCACATCTCTCTTAGGTATTAATTTGGCTCCAAGAGACTCAAGGCTTAGCTCAAGAAATGAGATCCTCCAATTTCAGAACATTGAGCACTCTGCCTTCCAGCACAGTTGTGTATTTTATGTCCACGAAGTGTGGCTGATATAGATGCTATAGATATCTACAAAAATGGTAAAATCTTACTTAGACAACCCAGAATTACAATGGCCAGCATAGGGAATGTTCCAGTTAGATAAGACCATTCATTTAAGAAGTACACTTGAAAGCAAGGGTTCCCAAATCAACAAACAGAATGGGATACCTATTGTAATTGGTATGCAGAAGCTTCCAAAAAGCTTCCAGATTCCAAAATAGCTTAATTGAAGGATCCACTGCCAAGGCTAATGAAAAATTAAAGACACAAGAGGTACCTAAAACAAAGAGTGTAAGACGGATAGGACTGCTGCTACTGCCCTCTATCCTCCTTTACCTGAGTACTCACAGTCTACTAATTCTCTATCTGAATTACCTTTCCACTGTGAAGGGGCTACAGGGTCAGAAACAAGTCTTTGCAAAGTTAGCGGCCTTCTTGCTGCAACTGGTCCAAGGCCAGAAACCCCAACCACCACCTGGGCTTCCCCCATTGCACCATCATCAAAACACTGGCTCAGAAACTGGTGTCTCATTTGCAATCCACCAGGATACTGGAAAAAACATTGTCCTAGAAGGTTTTGTGCAAAACCTCTGATAGGAGCTCAAATGGCCCCTATGTACCCTCAAAGGAGGGCCTCTATATGGGCCCCTTCCAGTGTTGATGAGACACCAGACGATTCTCCAATCAACTGCTACCAGTTATTCTAGCAGTTAAGGGGAAGTAAAATTAAAATTAATGGAAAAAAACTTGCCAAATTCTGGTAGATGCCAGGGCAATACTCTCTATTTTAAACCCCATTCACTCTGGAGCTTGCAGATGGGACCTGGGAAAACCGGCAGGAGCAGGCAAAGGGTGAAAATTCTCACCAGATTCAGCTTTCCTGGTCTCTGTGGTGGCTGGCCAAGGGGGAAAGGTCTAATTTCATGTAGTCCCTTCCTTTCCAAATTCAGACTCTTGTGAATTTGGTTTTGAGGGACCCATTGGTTATTGACCCTTTTCTCTCCCAGGGACTGCTATTGCCTTCTTGTTTGTCCTAAATCCTTCTTTCTTTTGGCTTTCTTGGGGAGGTAGCTCTGGATCTTGGGAAAGTAGTATCTTTTGCACCATCTCTGAGGGGATCTTGCATTCATGGGTTGTTCAGGATTGCCAGGAATAGTTACTGTTCGTCCTGGCTGAAATTGGACAAGATATTGAAAAGCTTTTTTCTTCTTCTTTTTTTAAAGTAGCTTTACAGTTGGCCAGAAGTTGGCCAAATAGGAAGCTGATATTCAGAGTCTAATTGTAACTTTCTTTAGGCCTTCCCAGTAAGCTAAAATGAAACTATGCATGGGGTGAGCAGTAGGGAATCAGGGGGCATTCCAAAGACAAACAGCTTTAAATCTAGAAGGAATCATTTGATTTCTACCTTAGTTGAAGGAAGATCTCCTTGATACAAAGAAGAAAATTAAAGAGAATGTAGTTGGATGAGTGGGTCAGCCCCCTTTTCTTTGAGGAATTAAAATCAACTCTCCTTGCCTTACAAATTGAGTTTTTAAAGAACAGAAAAAGCTCGCCTATCCTTTTTACCAACCCCCAAACCTCTCTTATTCATCTCAAAAGGCTTATAGGTATCATAAAAATCCTTCTTGGAGGATCTTGCGTCTTTCCCTATGCCTTTGAGATGTACCTGGTTCTCTAGGAACTCATATCCAGGCCCTCTCTTCGAAATAGACATTTCAGGGAGATGATTACTATCAGAAAAAAGAAGGAGAAAAATAAAGGCTATTTGGAAACTAGGGAAATAAAAAATCTTAGGTCTTGATGGACACTGGGTGATGCATGGAATTGTTGAATCGCTATATTGTACACCTGAAATGAATATAAAACTGTACGTTAACTAACAGGAATATAAATAAAAACTTAAAAAAAACACTATATATTAACTATACTGGAATTTTTTTTTAATTTAAAAATCTTAAGTTTTCTCAGTATTAGTAAAAAGTTTAAGCCACCTGAGTAGATAACCTTAACTTATTCCATTTGCCAGAAACACAATCTGGATCTGTGTTATTTTTGTTTTTTTGTTTTTGTTTTTTTAAATAAACTAGTTTTGCATTATTATACCTGTTTAAAGGCTAAAATTTAAAAACAAAAGTTATTAATATTTCTGTTCGTGTCCATCTACATGTGTATGTACGTCTATGTACGTACATTATGTTTCTTTCTATCTCCAGATGGTATTGCCAAAATTAATTTGTAAAGAGCTCTATTTAATTGGCTTAAAGAACATTAAGCACTTGGGGCACCTGTCAGTTAAGTGTCCAACTCTTGGTTTCGGCTCAGGTCATGATTTCAGGGTTGTGAGACTAGCCCCTACATGGGGCTCCACTGGGTATGGGGCCTACTTAAGATTTTCTCTCTCCCTCTCCCTGTGCATTCCCCCCAATAAATAAAAATAAAATAAGATAATAATAAAAAGAACATTAAGCACTTATATAAGTCAAGTATACTCTCAGAAACATAGAAACTAACCCAAATGTTTTTCAGGTTCACATGATCTGGGTTAATCCTTGGTAAACAAGGACTAATTTTAGGTTGGTTGGTTTAATTAAAACAGGCATGTCTTCAGAGTTGTCAGCATTTATAACGCAGACATAAAACTTTTATTCTACCTAGGTTAACTAAAAATCAAATAAGCTCATGTTACCACTGTTACAGAATTTGTCAGCCAGAAAGATAATTTAAGATGATGGTTAGCTGTTTAATATCTCATGAAATTTTCATGAGTGATCTAAATATAATCATTAAGAATAAGTAAGTCAAATAGATGTAAGTAAGATAAAAGTTTATAAATAAACTTTTTGACAATAATTATGCTTTATGGTATGTACACTTAAAAATAGCTTCCAAAATGTTTTTGGTAACGTGACACCTTAGTTAAACTGAGATACATTAAATGATGGATATTCATTGACTCCTAGATCATTTCCAATTAATATAAAACTCTGAAACATTATTACTGAACATAGATTTATCCACTTTTGGCTTCCTTTGACAGAGGAAGTACAGACATTTAGCTCCATTAGTAAACATGTTTTGTACCACACTGAAATATGTATTATGAAGAAGAATATGTTCCTAGAAATTATGAAATTTATGTATGAATTTGCCAATCCACAGAATGTTAATATAACTGACAATCCACTA
This sequence comes from Potos flavus, assembly GCA_028534135.1. Taxonomy (NCBI): domain Eukaryota; kingdom Metazoa; phylum Chordata; class Mammalia; order Carnivora; family Procyonidae; genus Potos; species Potos flavus. The sequence continues at coordinate 139,091,803 of CM052883.1, forward strand.
TTGCTTACTTCTTGGTTTTCACCAGGAATTAAGGATTCCAGGGGTTAAAAATTTTAATCAATTAAAACTATTTAGAAATAATAAAGGTGAAAGAAAATAACTAAGAAAAGTAGGTAATAAAAGTAGAATGTATTTTTATTTTGATAAGGAAAGGTATGAAAGACATGGTTTTTGTTTGTTTTATTTTTTTGGTAAGAAAAAAGAGAAAGTAATTTTGTCCTAGAGTAAAATGACTGTTTGTTTTTTCTGGAATGAGAAAGAGAGGGAAAATTTAGGATAAAATCTGAATGGATATAAAAACTGTAAAAAGTCTGTGGAAAAGGAATCTTGGAAAAGGAATTCTCTGTGGTCAAGCTGGCTAAGATTGGAATGGATTTACTTAAGTTTTAAAAAAAATGAGTTTTAATATCAAAAGTACACTAGTGCAAAATTAGAATTTGGTTTTCTCCCTTTTAAAGGAACAAAGGGTTTTTTCCCCTTAGGTTATTGACCTGCTCTTAATAAGAAATTGTAAGTAAAGGTTTTTTTTTGTTGTTGTTTTTTAACCTCTTAAGTAATCCTCCTGAAAAGCAGAGAGATTCTGTGTCTTACCAAAATAATTAACTGTGCTTTAGGCTATCTTTATCAAGTCTTTAATTACTTAAGAAAATCCAGTCTTCTTACTATTAAAAGAGCAAAGGAGGTTTTTTGTTTGTTTGTTTTTTAGCCACTATGTAACTTTCTGTATTTATCTTTAAAGTCTTTAGCTATATCACTTTGGTTAAATGGATAACTAAGCACTGTTGCACAGTGATCTATGATCCTATTTGACTAAGTGTTTTAAAATCTTTTGATATTTTTGACAAATAAATAAATGCATAAGTTGGTCAATAGGCCAACTAACTGGTTTAAAGAAGTATCCTCTCTTTGGGATTATTTCTTAACTTCTATGATTCTAGTTGATTTGGTTTATGGGGGCCCTGGTTCAGGAATGTCCTGCAAACCTTAGGAATACTTTTACTATTAATAATTGTCTTCCTGGTCTTCTCTAGGGTTCTAGATGAGTGTATGCAGCCATAAGCCAGCTAACAAATGGTCTCCCTCCAACTAGAATGAAAACCTGACATCATCTCCTGTGAAATAGAGACTGAGACCCAAAGAGAAAATAGTAACCGAGAATAACTTGCAACATCACCTTTGCTCAAACCTCTTGGTTGACCAGAGGTTGACCAAAGTGGGGAGGAAGAGCTGCCAAATTGATCCCACATAAACTTTTACTTGGTAGGCCAGGCACCACCGATCCTGGGAAAGAACATCAGCAAAAACCCCCTTAACTTTTAGGTTTCATGTTCTTGTAAATATTCTATCTTCCCAGAGGTCAGACCATCTAATTAACTCATTAATAATTACCAAGTTATATAGGTGAATCCCTCATTCCTCCGATACCTCAAATAAGGCCAGATATGTAACCCTCGCTAAGATATTTTTATTCCTTCTCTTCCCTGTTTCCTGTTCTTTATTCTGTGAAAACTTCCTGTTTTCTGCCTCACTCTGCAGTTCTCTGAATTCTTGCAAGTGGAGACAGTCTACTTCATGAAGCGTAAAATAAAGTTTGTATCACTTCAAATGTCTTCTTTAATCATTTTAACAGTTCTAACGGCAGACACTCTGGAACCCCAGCATTTCTTCAGAACCCCTATATCCAGGAAGGAGTTTACTGCGCACCACTTATGCAAGGCATCACGTTAGGTGTTGGGGGGATACCAAAGTGACAAAGACATGGTTCCTTCTGGTTTAAAATCACTCCTACCCTTTATTCCTTACTCTTTCTTTATTCATCCACTTTATGCCTCCAATATCTTTCAATCAAATGACCCACCTTCACGTGAAGCCTGCAGGCAATGCAAAAACAAAGCGGGGCCCCAGGAGACCATGTTCCCCCAGGCTTACCACGGAAGTCTGCCTTAAAGTCACGGTATTCTCTAAACAATGGTCATACTATGAGGTGGCAGTAAAAAGTACGTTTATCAAAAAAGAACTTCTAACATATGAAGAATGGAGAATTACAATATATAAAAAGTTTTCCTGCCATAAAACGTCTTTCTAATCATCCATAGGCATATTGCTGTTAACCCCAACTTATGTTTAGAATTCGGTACACAAATGTGTGGTACCTCTGGAGAGCTCTTCACCTGGGGTGTAATGTGCCTCTTAGTCACCCATGACCATTTATGTAGCATCTCTCAAGTGACGTGTGAGCCACCTTGGAACCTGGACACTCTACAAAAAGCTCCTGGAAAATCATTAATGCTCGGGACCACACTTCGCTATCAGACGCATTTGCCATTAGAAGGAAAGTGGGATATATTGGTCTTACCTATAGTCTAAAAGCCTGTCCCTTCCCAGAGAGGCAATCTCTCTGTATATAGTTAAAAGGATTAAAGCAACACCATTAACTCCCGGAGTTTCTACTTACATTGCACAGTGCAGTGGAGTAAAGGGATTACCGATAAATTTGCGAAAACATTTTTGCTCCAAAAGTACCTCTATACAGTTTTCATTACCTGCAAGGAATCAAAAGAATTTAGAGAGCTTCCCAGAAAGAAATTTTGTTCAACACAATCTGTTTTGTTGTTGTTAAGTATTGAATTCTGGCTTATGAATTTTCCTGAATTGGCTGAATATTCATTCTCCATGGAATAAACAAAATGCCAAAATGTCATTAACTATGTTCACAGGTGTTTTGAGACATAATGAAACAGTGAAGGCCATATGTTCTAGAGGAGAGAGAGATTAAGAAGGGACCTCATTTGCAAGTGGAATAGATTTGATGTCATCCTTAGCTCTCAAGAGAGAGATGCCTGACATAGATATGCCTCAGTTGGCCCATGTTTACAACAGGAAATTCTCCTTTCACCCACATGAATAGGTTCACTTACAATTCTGCAAACTAATTCAGGAAGGAAGATGTGACTGATAGAAAACAGTATCTGAGATAATGCAGGTGAAAGGGCTTTGGCTATAAAATACTACAGAAGTGTTAAAAATGGCACCAAGACCAGTTCCTGGCAAATAGTATGCACCCAATAAGTATTTTTTTAATAAGTAGATTAATGAATGTGAGGAATTATTTTCAACAAAATGACAATAGTTTCTAAATCAACTGAATTTGAGTTAAGTAAGGCCCCAGTTCTGTCTGCTTACTTGTTACATGACTTAGGCAACCCACTTAGGATCTGTGAGCCTTAGTTTCTCATGTATAAAAAATCGGACTAGGGGCGCCTGGGTGGCTCAGTGGGTTAAAGCCTTTGCCTTCGGCTCAGGTCATGATCTCAGGGTCCTGGGATCGAGCCCCGCATCTGGCTCTCTGCTCAGTGGGGAGCCTGCTTCCCCCTCTCTCTCTGCCTGCCTCTCTGCCTGCTTGTGATCTCTCGCTCTCTCTGTCAAATAAATAAATAAAATCTTTAAAAAAAAAATCGGACTAGTAAAGCCTGCCCTACCTATGTCACAGGATGATGGAGTTTTTGGTCGATAAAAGACCTAAACATGGTCTGTGAGACAATGTGCATTTGTCAGAGCAAGAAGGCGATGCTATTTGGCTTTGGAACACAGACTACTGTCCTAAAACTCTTCCTGGCTGAATTTAGTGCTAAATTAGAGTTCACTTATGATCTAGCCCAGAGTCATGTAGACTGGTTAATTTTAAGTTTTAAAATACAAGTCACACCTTTCTTGAACCTGTAGAGAGAGAAGGTGAAACTGCTTTTAGGAACATGGAGAAGCATATGAAGTAATGAATATAAAATCCCCTAACTTGATTCAAGTTATACTGTTTAGCTTTCCAACTACATCTAACCCTCACTCAAATAATCCCAAACACTTCAACCCCTCTTGTAGTATGAATCCCCCCAAAGGACCTCTCTTAGGGCAGCATCTAAACCTACCATTCCTTGGAGACCATATGAATCCCAACCTAAGGTCTGTGTAGGGAGGACTGGAGATCCTTGCACAAATTTCAATATTCAAAGTGCTCAGTGGAAGAGCTCTGGGAAGACAGGAGCTTGAACATTGGATCTAGAAGACTGTACTGGAAGAGTGATTGCTTGGGAAAAGACTGATCCTCCTCCTCTGTGTGCACCTGAAGAGGCCTAAGAACAGAGAGACCTGCCATCTCCACCCCACCCCACCCCGCTCCGGGAGAGAATGTGGTCTGTAATCAGCACTCTTATCCTGTCTTCCCCTTCCGGTAGGTTTTCTAGTGCTAGAGAGCTCTCACAGCTTGACTCAAATGGTGGTTAAGGAGCTCTCATCCATTAGTAAGTGGGAAAAAAATCTCAATCTGCCAACGGCAGGGAAGGAGCATAACCAAGCTGAACAAGGAGAAAACTTGCTCTCACTGAAAAAAGGAGGACTATAATGAAAGCATAATGAGAGTACCCCAAAACCTCTCTGGTCCTAATAATTAGAGTTTCTGAGTGAAAATTTTAATAGAAGAATTGAATATGGAAAAATAAAATTATAGAAACCAAGTAAGAAGTATGTGGGAAATTATCCACATAAACTTACGGGGGAAAGAGCTTCTTAAGCAAGACTGGAAACCTATGTGCAATAAAAAAAATTGACAGATTCAACTAATAAAAGTTCAAAATCTCTGCATGGAAAAGGATATCATAAACGAGGAACAAAGACAGGGACGCCTGGGTGGCTCAGTTGGTTGAGTGGCTGCCTTTGGCTCGGGTCATGATCCCAGGGTCCTGGGATCGAGTCCCACATCGGGCTCCTTGCTCGGCGGGGAGCCTGCTTCTCCCTCTGTCTCTGCCTGCCTCTCTGTCAACTTGTGATCTCTCTCTCTCCGTCAAATAAATAAAATCTTAAAAAAAAACCAACAAAAAACAAGGAACAAAGACAAATGACAGACGGAGTGAAAACATTTGCAGCACACATAACAAGTGGAGGGTTCCTATTTCTAAGACAAGATACTTCTACAAACATACGGGAAATGATGAACAACTCAATAGGAAAAAAATGGGCAACAGATGAAAAAGGCATGTCCAGAAGAGGAAAAAGAAATGCAAATACATAAATAAATACATTATCAGAGAAACGCAATTTGAAATAATGAGGTGCCTGTTTCTTGCTCTTCAAATTGACAAAAATTTTAAAACAATGGTATTGTCTTGGGCTGGCAAAGGCTTAAGAAAATAGTAAGTTTTATATACATGTCTGATGAAGTAATACATTTTTATACTCTTTTTGCAAAGCAAAGTGGTATAATTCACTAACATTAAAAAATGTACATGATTTTATCAATAATTTCACTTTTGGAAACTTATCTGACAGTTTATGGTACCATAATATGAACACACACACTGAAGCATTGTTTGTAATCAGAAAAAACCTGAAAACAATCTGAATGCTCATCAACAAGAATCTGGTATGAATAAATAATAAATTCTGGTATACACACTCACACATGTGTCTATCTATCCCGTTGCATGCTATAAAATAGACAACTATTGAAAAGATCCACATACATTGATATATATTGACCTGTAAGAATGTCTGCAACAGAAACTTACGTAAAGAGTAACAAAAAAGAAAGTTATATAATATTTGTGACATGATTCTAGTTTTCAAAAATAGATGCATATACAATTTGTATTTATTTATTATTCTCAAGGGAAAATCATGAAAGATACATACTGAATTACATCAGAAAGTAAATTTGGAAATGGAGACTACTTTAGGCACTTCAGTATTTTTGATATGTTCTAATTAGTATGCATTTTCCTTTTTACTCAAATATGTGACACAAGAAATTTAAAATCTCCCACATAACAAGTACAACTAAATAAATAGGGGATATAGGATAAAAATAAATGCCGAAAAAAAAAATCATGCATCTACTAGTAGGCTACTGTGACAGATTATTACATCGTATTTTTTTGTTTGTTTTTAGCTGTATTATTTTAATTCCTTGTAGGATCTCTGGTTTACCCAGGTAAACCAGAAACCCTGATTAAAATTAGTTGTATCAGTTCACCAGAGGTTCTGATTAGGAGTTACATGTTAGTGATTAACAGAAATAGGGCATCATGGTAGCCATGAAGGGAAAAGCTTAAAAAAAAGGGGGGGTATCACAGATTCAGAAAGATTGGAAACCATGGTTTATAACGTTACACTACATTCTCACCTCCACTGAGACCACAGCGGTGCCGGATAGGAAATCTACTGGAATCAGTCAAACTGCAATCAACTCACCATTGTAACAAGCCCAGTGCAGTGGTGTGTAGCCTTGGTTATCTTTGAAAGAACAATCCTCCTCGGAAAGTGCCATCTGGAGCAGCTCGCTCAGCCACGTGGCATGGCCGCGAGCAGCCGCATAGTGCAGGGGGGTCCTCCCTCTGGAATCTTTACACAGAATCGACACTTCTTGCTCCAGCAGCATTTGCACACATTCCTCATGGCCTGTCATAATCTGATGCATCGCAATTAAAAACACAAAACACATCTCAGAAGGGCAGAGATGCAGGAAGCAAGGCGGTGACTAAGCGAGGCTCAGCTCGGAGTGAGCGGACAGACACCTGCGCCTTTGGGGATATGTCAGAGGACAGAGGGGGACAACCCCAGCAAGATTCATGACAGAGAAGTCTGTGAACACACCAGCATTTTAGAAACACCTCTACACTCTCCAAACATAAACTTGAAGGATCTCATAATAGAGCAGAAAATACTGGCTTTTAGAATCAGGAAGGTACAGGTGAAATCCTGGCTTCCTGCTTGTAAAACGTGGACACATCTACCTGCCTGTCTGTGCCTCACTTTATCCACCTGTAAGCGCGAACAGTAATAACGACTCATAGGTTGTAATGAGACGTGTAAAGGCTCCCAGCCTGTGGCTCCACCCACAGGAAGTAGTCAAAAAATAAGAACTACGATTATGAAATTAACCGCTTAGCATTCTTCTTTTCATTTATCATAATGTTCAGCACCATTCCCAAACAGCGATTTTATGATTTCTGTTTTTGTTTCATTTAGTTTGGCATGTTTTAGAAAAATTTCAGCAGATGTGTATGAAGAATCATCCACAGTATACATATTTTGGGTGTCGAATGGGCCAACATTCTCAATAAAGAACAATTAGAAATAGCATGGCTACTGAAAACTAGGTAATCATCATAATAAATTATACCTCCTGCACACAATGGGAGATTAAAATAACAGGGCGGAAAAATATTTAGTGACATGGAAAAAGGTCTTCGATCTACTGAGAGAAAAAAAGCAGGTTCCAAATAGCATCTTCAGTATTCTCTCTTTTTAAATTCAAAACAAACCCATATACAGCAAAAAAGACTGGTGATACACACACCAAAAAGTAGTTATCTCTAGGGGGTAAAATTACCAGTGATTGTGATTTTCTTCTTTGAGCCTTAAATTATTTTTTTTTTTTGCAAATTTTCTAGGATGTGTCTATAATCACAAAACAGAATCAATTCCGCCAACAGCAGGTGTTCATGTATCTATTATCACAATCTAACATGAAATCCGAAAAGCAGGACCTAAGAGTACCTGCCATTATTTTACCTTTGCAAAGATTCTGTAATTTCTTTCTTTCTTTCTTTTTTGTCATCTCTGTACTCGACGTGGGGCTCCAACTAGTGACCCGGAGATCAAGAGTTGCATGCTCTACCGACTCAGCCAGCCAGGAGTCCCTGTAATTTCTTTTGGACTGGCTAAGATTAATTACTTATCTCAGGAAACATTCTTTTTACTAAAACTTCATATGGGGAAAAAAGGGGGAAACAAGCTCACTACAAAATTGCTTCACTAAAGCTGAGGAAATATACATACCCCTCTGTGTAAAGCTGTGCAGCCCATGAGGTCAACAGCATCTACATTGGCTTCTTTTTCAAGTAACAATGAAACAGCATCAATGTGTCCATACGCGACCGCAAGCATCAGCGGGGTTCTAAGTGGAGAAATAAATCAGGCTTTTAAAAGGAAGATCCGGGAAAGCAAACAAACAAAAACCCATCACTTACTTCCAGAGGGAGGACCCCTCTCTCTTCTCTTTCCCTTTCCTCTTAACAATTGCTTAATATTTTCTGAGTGTCCTCAGTTTGCTATACGCTGCGTGGAACAAGCTATCTCTGTCTCTGGTCTCTAAAGGCTACCTGGAATGGTGTCAGAGGTACAAGTGGGACAGGGGAAGGTTCCTTCCCAAACTGTTCATGTTAATCCCATCATTTTCAAAACTGTGTAGCATTCACCAAATAATCACTGAGTAGGGAGTGTGTCTACGTAGGACACCCTCTTGCTCCTATCATCTTGTTCCTCTCATCGCAGTTCTACTTTCATAGTTTCTATGTTGAACTTCTGCTTAAGATTTTATTTCATCAAAGCTTCCTTGCCGTAAAGAAAAGCCTGACAAGTCCAGAGGGAAAAAAAAGAGTGTTGGGACCCGGGAGGTGAGGTTCTTGTTGTAACTCTGACACTAATTCATGTATCTGGGGTGAGTTAGGGTTTTGTTTTTGGTGCCGTATTTCCTATTTGTAAGGGAAGACTGGGTAGGGGGACGGGCAACCAGATGGAAAATACTTTGGAAAAACAAACTCAGAAATGATAAAAATATGAAGGATTTTTTTTTTTAATGATAGAGATAACCTCTTGAGGTCTGTCCTACCGTCATAATTAATTTAAAAAATGGGAATGCCACAGCTTCAGAAGAGGGTAAAAATGGATATAAAGAAGAAACAAATGAAAGCAAGGCCAGGACTCATGGTCACAGACATAAAAAGTTGGCTTCTTGTCCTCAAGATACACCCCTTTCCATACTTTCCTTGGCTATATACTCTAGCACAAGGCCCCCTCATTATTCTAGGGCTCTCAACTATGAATTTCACCCAAATATATACCCCAAACTAGAATTCAGCCGTCAACCCTCCTAGCTGTTTAACAAACTTAACCAATTACCTGTTGTGATTGAAATGCCAACCCAGGCCCAGTTTAAGAACACTTACTGTCCTTTGGCGTCTTTCACGTCAATTGCTTCTGGGTTGTCTGCAATTTCTAGTAATAGCCGCAAACACAGTGTGTGACCATTAATTACTGAAAAAGAAAATAACAGACATTCTTTTAACAGACCAGCACTACACATACCCCTCCAAAGTAAAATTTATTTGGACTTCAAATTAGTCCCTTCGGTTTCTGCTGACAGCTGTCCCCAGGCTTCCACTGGTGTTAGCTACCAGGCACATGGTGCCCCAGTGTTTGTGTTATTCATCAATTCTCCTTCCCCTTTCTTCCCATCAGGGCACTTTGGTCCTCACCTAACTTCTTCCTGGTTCCTGTAGTGAGAGTTTGTTCCTAAGAAATGATGCCCTCTCTTACCTTCTCGTATGGGACTGATAACCTCTCCCGAATGTTCAGCTATTCATTGTGTTCCTCTAAAAGAGTCACCCAATTCTTTATAATCCCGTGTCCAGCCTGCCTCCTGCCCTTTTTAAAAAGAAGGAAGGGAGAAGAGGCGGAAAGGGGAGCAGAATAGGATGGGAGGAGAGGGGGGAAGAGGGGTGCAGAGGAGAGGAGGAAGGGAGATCCGGAAGAGGTCCTGCCTTTTTTTCTCTCAGTCACGTCACATTTGGAGGTAGACATTAAAGCAATAGTTCTGATTGATGAGGGGTGACTTGAAGCAAACTTCACACTGGAAAGGTGTATGCGGGCTCTCGGCTTACTGCTCCTTGACTGACCAGCGGCACCCGGGAGACTCACAGATGTGCCCCCTGCAGCTGCAGGACAACTCTGTCTGTGAGTTCCTCAAACTACAACCCACGGTTTCTCTGCCTCCTGGGGTCTCGCATGGCTGCCACCTCTCTTCCCCTCTGGCCCCTCCATTCTGTCCAGCCAAGCTGTGACTCCAGTGTCTGCCTTGCCCCTTCCCAGGCACTGCCTGCCCATCCTCCACTTGCCCCTTTTCACCCTAGTGGGGCTGCCCACGGGCAGGAAAGTGGGCCCTAATGTTGGCCTTGACCGGTTGGGGCCAAATACAAGGTCGTGCCCTAGGGCGCACCAGGCAAGATACTACTTTGGGGAGTGGTGGTGCCTCCAGGGCAGGGAAGCAAGCCTCCTGGGATGATAATCTGCTGGGCTAAGGAATTTTCCTCCAGCTTGTTGAATGGAACCCATACCTTACAGAAAACATGGCTCTCCACTGAGGGAGTAGGATGAGAACAAATATGTTTAAAATTCCCAACGTGGCCTTCTCTCCTTTCTGAACAATGAGAACACCATATAACACACTGCTTTTACCCCATTATGGCTGTGGAGAGAGGGAATAGATGCAGCTATGTTCGGTTGATAAAGGTTCTTCTAAGAGCGGCGTTTTACAGTTCTTTTTATTGCACGCCAGTTGTGAGAGAATGCTAATTGAACAACGACGTGTTTTCCAGGGACAATGCATATTAGAATTAGCTCACATTCATCGACACAACTCAAATTAACTGCAGAAATAATGCCCACGTTGTAGAGACCACTGCATTCAGCTCATTCAGCGATGTTCCATTTATGTATCTCAGGAGGACATTTTGTGAACTGGAGTACAGGCAATATACTGCTGTTGCTGTTTTTTTGTTTTTGTTTTTGTTTTTTTAATTACATTAAATCTATTACCACTGGTAAAATATGCAAGAATTCAATGTATGCCTAAAAGGAAATGATTGACAGAGGACTGGTAGCTAAATACTATAGACAGTGGGGTCATGAAAGTGCAGGTATAGTGTATTTTCATGGATTTCTCTTTCTATATCAATTTGATATTCTTGAAATACTCATAATCATAAGAGTTCCAAAGATGTTTGATTTTTGGCTACACAGAAAAAGAGAAGAAAATCATCTGAGGATGCTGGAGAACAAACCCATTTCTAAGGTGGTGTTTTGTTTTGTTGGCAGGGTGTGGGGTGGTGTGCAGCTGGCTTTGGAACTTAGCTCATAGCCCGCAGGTAATTTTAATTCCTCTCTATTGTAAAAGCGTAGCAAAACTAGAATTCTCATTCGCTTCCCACACACGACGTTTTCCCCAGTTGCCTTCTAGCAAAAAGATGCTAGCACCTCCTTTGGCTGTGCCCTGCCCACCCCAGCTTTGTCTCAGATCAGCTCGGTCTCTCCCCAGCTGTGAGTGACAGCCATTTTTCATGTTGCTCACAGGCCAAACTGTGATTGCAACTCTCTGTGCCAAAACCTCTCCTATCCATCCTGGCTCCTTCCCCTTACAGTACTCCCAGGATTTAAAACAAAAAAAACTGCCCTCTCAAGTTGGAAAAGATTCTGGGAGCGCAAGCTAAAGCTTCTGCACAGCAGACATTTCGTGAAGAATAGAGTCAAATGACAGCCTGCATCTCTTTAATGAATGACGTGAGGGAATCCAAGAGGAGTGAGTCGTCTTGACCACCAGGGGGCTCCATTGGCCCACAACCTCTATCACAGTGGCGAATGAGTGACAATGATTATTCTTCGTTGTTTACCGGTTTACAAGGACAATTTTCCACCATCGAAATAGGCCTTTTGTAATTGGCAGGAAATACTGTACATCGTAACTAAAGCAGAATTTTTGCCATAATAATATACAACTAACCTTTAAGAAGGAAAACTAAATTTGAACTTTATAATAATACCAAGAATGCCTAGAATACCAAACTTTATAATAATGCTTTATAATAATACCAAGAATACCAAAAACATAAAGTGTGATGGGAAATGAGAATTTATAATTTAACCATACCAACCATTACTGACCTCATGGCTAAAGTTTTTTCCAGGAACAATCATTTCCAGATAATTAGGCAACACCATGTTTTTTCAATCTCTATAATGCTTTTCTTCAGTGGTTTGGAAATTCAAGGATATACATGGAAATAGATTCACAAGACCTAACATTTTTTCCAAGTAACAAGAATCGTAAAGTCTTTTTTGAAAAACTGTCTCTACTCCTTTGTTCCCCAATCCACCCATTATTTCATGGTCTGAATAAGATAGTTATTTCTCTTTATGAGACAATATCTACTGTCCCGATCAAAGGCTGATATCATTGAATTCCTGACCCCAAAGGAAATCATGCCTTAGCTGAATTACAGATTCTCCCAATTCTTGGGAATTGGGAATTCCCAAGAATTCCCAATTCAATTCTTGGGAATTGAATTCTTGCCTTTATATCTGTGTATACGTCCAGAAATATCTTGGCGGAATTTTATTTTAGGTCTATTAGAGAAAAGTCCCAGAAAAGGCAAATGACTCACTTTTTGATATATACATATACTTTTAAGAGTCTTTATTTTTACACATGATGCATCAGGAATCAGCATCAGAGCAAAAGCTAAGAAGCATCATTCAGACTGGCAGAATGATGTACCGATTAGATTGCTGTCTGATGACACTTTTTATGAAATAGCCGTGAAAAAAATCATTAATTTGGGGGTGCCTGGGTGGCTCAGTGGGTTAGGCCTCTGCCTTCGGCTCAGGTCATGATCCCAGGGTCTGGGATCGAGCCCCACATCGGGCTCTCCACTCAGTGGGAAGCCTGCTTCTCCCTCTCCCTCTTCTGCTCCCCCTGCTTGTGTTCCTCTCTCACTGTCTCTCTCTGTCAAATAAATAAATAAAATCTTTAAAAAAAATCGTTAATTTTATGCTATCAAATGCTGTGTGATTTTGTCTATGTAACTCATTTGGAGATCACATTACTCCCTGCTTCCTCTTTAGGAAGTTTTGTGATAGCCATTGGTCAAAGTTCTGAACTCTCTTCTGCGTTCAGAAGGCAAGATAGAGTGCAGAGGATTTTTAGGGCAGCATTTGTAATATCTTACTTTGTAGGATACTATCATGCTGGATACATGTCCTCATACATTTGTCCAAATTCACAGAAGGTAAAGCGCCAAGAATGGACCCTCATGTAAACTGAAGACTTTCGATGATTATGATGGGTCCCTGGAGGTTTATCAATTGTAATAAATGAAACACTCTGGTGAGGGTTACTGATAATGGGGAAGGCTATGCATGGGTGTGTGGGTGGGGGGTGGAGGGAGAGAGGAAGTATATAGAAAATCTCTGTACCTTTCTCTCAGTTTTGCTTTGAACCTAAAACTGTCCTAAAAGAAGAAGGCTAGAGCCTTTCTGGCTATAGAACACTAATCTTCTTCAAGTAGATAGTGGGGGCCAAAAGCATTTTGGAAGAGTGTGGGCATAGTTGATGTAGAAAGAAAATTGAAACTTTATAAAAGTGGGGATGAACGAAAATGCTGTCATTCTTTTCCTTCGACGTGCAACCAGACTCTCAACAGGACCCACCTGAGGCATGAAGTGGGGTTCTTTTGGTTACATTGTCTTTCACAAAGATGGACGCGCCCTGATTGATAAGTGCTTCCACACACTCTGTGTGTCCCTTAAAGGCAGCCAGGTCCAGAGCAGTGCGGCCTTTCTCATCCCTGATGTCCAGGTCCACCAGCGACTGCAGAAGGACTTCCAAGGCTTGGTGGTGCCCATTGTAGGCCTGCAAGGAAGAAACGGACCACTCAAATGCTCGCTCACCTCAAATCCCACAACAGCCCACATGAGGTGCTAAGTCTCCCAGGTCACTGTTGGAGACCACTCCGAGGAGCACACCAGAAAGATGCTGGGGATAATTACTGAAACAGACAAACCGGAGACTAAGACTGAAAAATTATAATGCACAAGCCTCACAGCTACATGTGAATTTCTGCATGTTCTTTCTTGTTTGTCAAATAATATGCTCCAAAGGTATTAAATGTATTCTTGTATTTATATCTATCCATCTAATAATCTGATGCAGACTAGCAGCTGAATGAATTAATATAATCTTCTATCAGTTCAGTCCTAAACATACTGACACAATCAGAATATTTTGGGAGAGACTTTTCTGTTAAACCTAGAGGGAAAAAAAATCACTAAAAACAATGTGGACTTGATAATTCATCAGAAGCATATAGACCTGTTACAGTCTAACATTTTAATTTCTAAGCATGGGACCCCAGGCAAGTTTCTTAATTTCACTTAGAGTTTGTTTTCTCATCTATAAAATAAGAGCAATAAAAGCTGCCTCCCAGGAAAGATAAAAAAAGATAAATTCACACAGGCTTCCCATAATATCTTGTACACAGTGGATGCTTCCTCCTTTCTCCTTTACTTCTCCCATTGATTATCATGAAAACACAGACACAATTATGGAAATATATTCCCGTAGACCAGCAGCAAGTTTAGGCCTATTATGAGGTCCTATGCTATGTTAGGTTAAGAGGCTTCCCACTACTAAGACACAAAATCGAAAGATTGAGAGATAATTTGCACTAAGGCTATAAGGTTAAAAAATGTATATGCACACACAAGGCAACGGACATTGGAAATAAAAGAGAGAAGAGGGATAAGGATAGGAGGGGGAAACTAAGGAGGGAGAAGGAAGTAAAGAAGGAGACACAGAGAGACCTGCCCTGTCATGAGCCAGGGTCCCCTCTTTAGTGGGTGCAGTGTCAGCTGCACTTTTCCCTTTCCCACCGCAGCGATTACTCAAGGCACAGCGTATTTGGAAAGAAGCTAAGCACAGACAAAAGATCAATATCTCTCATACACAAAAAGCTCTTATAAGCCATTTTAAAACTTAGGAAAATGTACAAAGGGCATGAAAAGACGGCTCACAGAACAAGAAACATAAAAGGCCAATGAACATATGGAGGAAACACGTAAATTTTTAAGGTACTATTTTTCAACTACCAGACTGACTATGATTATGTTCGGTCACGTCCAGTACTAGTAAAGACATGGTGAAATAAAAGCAGGGGCACGTGAGTGGCTCAGTCGGTTAAGCGTCTGCCTTGGGCTCAGGTCATGATCTCAGGGTCCTGGGATGGAGCCCCCTTGGTCTCCCTGCTCCTTCTACCTACCCCCTACTCCCTGCTCATGTGCTCTCTCTCTCAAATAAATAAATAAATAAAATCTTAAAATCACTTGAATTTTTTCCCTAAGTATATGTTAACAACAATAATATCCAAAACTAAATATAAAAGGATCTGTAGAATTTAAGAGTCCTGATAGGAATTGTTTGAATATTTTCTCTTGACATTACTTTTGTGAATGATTAAGGTTATATTATGTAGTAAGCATATATATTACCTATAATATGCAGTATAATAATTCACATGGTGATGCATCTCAACTTTATATCCCATTTCTAACTTCTTTTACTTCGAGACTTGTATATTTATCTGCCTATTGATATTTCCACTTGAATATATGCATCTCAAGCTTAACACGTCCCAAACCACATTCTTAGTTTCCTTCCTCAAACTCACTCCATCTGTAGCCTCTTCCAACTCAGTAAGTGGCAAAGCTATACTTGTCGCTGCCCAGGCCCAAAACTTTGGAGTCGTCTTTATCTTCCCTCCTAAGCCCAGGGTTGTAGCCCTATACAAGGGCTCTGGGACACTAGGGAAAGTGGGTGTTGAAAATAGCCTCTGGCTCCCCATCCTAGCTTTGCCAGGCCCTGTACAGGGGTGTGTCTGCTGAGAGGAAGGGACCCCATTTGCTAACCACACAGAGGTGTCACCAGATTCTCAGGCCCCAGGCAGGAAAACATCTACCTCTACATCCCTGCTCTAATTCACACAGGTGTAGCGTGGCTAGCGGCAGCCCTCAACGTGCCATCATCTCTATTCTTTCTTTAAAACATATCCAGAATTGACCCAGTTCTCACTATAGCACCAACCTCTTTTGCCAGGAGTAAGGCAAGGCCCTCCTTTCCATCTTTGCCCCACTGTGATCTATTACTCACACAGCCTCCAGGTGAGATCTCTTAAAACCCAAGCTGGACATATCAGTCCTTGAAGAAAACTAGTCAGTGGTTTCTTCCCTCCTTGATAATAAAATCCAAAACTATTCAGCCCTTAGGATGAGGCCTCCTTCAACCCTGATCGTCAGCATGCCTCCTCACTCACTCTGTCCAACCACACTAACCCCTTCTCCTACACCGTGGTTAAATACATGCATTTCCTCCTCCGGGCTACTGCATCTTTTTTCTTTTCTTTCTTTAGCTTTTCTTTCCTTTCTCCTTCCTTTTGTCCTTCCTTTTTTAAAGTTTATTTATTTATTTTTTTTAGTAAGCTCTACACCCAATCTGGGACTCGAACTCCTGACCCCAAGGTCAAGGGTCGCATGCTCCTCCGACTGAGCCAGCCAGGTGCCCCTGCATCTGTACTTTCTATTTCCTGTCTGAAAAGCTCTTCCCTGGCTCTCCTGGTACTTCTGCTTCAAATATCACCTTATCTGGAGGTTTTCCAGAGCCAAAAAACCAGCCTTCCACCCTCCACCTCAGCATATTGCCAGACACTCTCCACTCCACTTATCCTGCTTTATTTCATCTTTATAGCACTTATTACCACTTGGTATGTTACTTATCTGTTGGTTGGTTTATGATCTCTGGCTGAAGGCACTTCATGTGTATTGCTCACTGCTGTCCCCTAATCACGCCTGGCACAGACACCAGGTGGGTGTAGACACTCGATTATTTGGTGACTAAATGACTTAATAGAATGGCTGTTATTATCATTTATTAGTATTTGTAGTAGAAATACAGATACATATTTTAGACAGATATTTTTTAAGTAGCAGCTATAGATCTATGCAAACATTCTTTCTATTGATGAAAAAAACGAAACAAGCACCGTTAATTAATTTGGCCAAGATCACTTAGCTATTAGGTGACCAAGTTAGAATTTGAAACCCAGAATCTGTGACCACTAAAATCTAGGCTATTATGTAATGTCTTATAATTTTCCCCAGTGATTCCACCTAACTGACTTTTATTTATTTATTTTTTTAAAGATTTTATTTATTTATTTGACAGAGAGAGAGAGAGAGATCACAAGTAGGCAGAGAGAGAGGGGGAAGCAGGCTCCCCGCTGAGCAGAGAGCCCAATGCGGGGCTCGATCCCAGGACCCTGAGATCATGACCTGAGCCGAAGGCAGAGGCTTTAACCCACTGAGCCACCTAGGCGCCCCACCTAACTGACTTTTAAACAAAATACCTTTGTCTCTAACAAATATTGAATCAAAAACCTAGACCCCCACCCCCCAACCCCCTCCCTGGCTCTAGAAGGCTTAACACAGAGACAGAGAGACTTGAACAGAAGTATGAGGCAAGAAGGTATATACTGGGGCTAATTTCTAGACTACTGTTCTTTTACTACACAAACTGCCTTCCTTGAGACAGGAAAACAAATTCCTCTATGTCCACCTTTCTGATCTATACTTGCTGTGCAAACCATAACTGTAAGATTGTAAGTCTTTAGTCTGGCCTAAATTTGGCAGCAATAGCTAAATTTACTGAGTCCTTGCTGTGTGTCAGGCAGTACTGGGCATGTAACACCTCATTTCACTGCCACAACAACCCGTGATTTGGATACTACTGTTATCCCCGTTTTAGTGACGAGGACACAGAAGGGCAGAGACGTCACCCAGCCTTTCCATGGTCACTCAGCCTTATGCGGAGGGCGCTGACGTTCAAAGACAGACCAATCAGATCCCAGAGCCTGAGCTTGGTGGGCTTCTCATGAGCTCCTACTGAAAGGGTGCAACAAGACCAAAAGGAATAGGTTTCTTTACCTCTTGATTGTACGAAATTTCAAGCTTGTACAAAGAGGAGAACGTAATGAATTTCTATATACCCACCACCCAGTTTCAGCCATTATCAACTGACCATAGGTGATCTGAAGCCAACTTGGGAGGACTTATCCTCCGGTAAAACGGCGGCGGTGGTCCTAGGAGGGTCTACATCAGGGTGTAAATCAGCCCATCTCACTTTACTCTGGGCTTATCTGTGACTTATCTGAAAACTGACTTTGCATAAAACACTTCTTCTCATTTTAAAGTGTAATGGTAGCAACTGATTCAGCTTATGTGGAAATTCTGACTTTACACCAAAGGGAAATGAATCCCCCATAGAGAACAGCAGGGTCTAGATGTCCTCTGCAAATGTTGGGTCCTTCAGTGCCAGTGACTACTATGACAAAGAGAGTAAACATTTTAATTTCCATCAGTATGGCTTAGCCTAGGAAAATAGAATCAGCAACTTATAAATTGCATGTGTAGATCTACAAAACGTGATGGCTAACATATTTAGATTTAATAAAGAGAAGACACAGGGGAAAGAGAAATGGATGTAGGAAGGAAGCCAGTGTGAAGGAATGAGCTCTGCTCAGAACAGCAGAGTCACATTACAAGGCACTTAAGTTAGGTGCTAAACTTATCCCTATACTTTCTTCTTTAATCCTCACCACAAAAAATAAGTCCATCAGCCTGTGTTAAATTTAGATGCTTAATCAAAAAAAAAAAAAAAAAAGAGTGACCATGCTGGTAATTAGGAAAGCTTCAGAATTCCATCCCATCCTTTCTTCTATATCGGGCACTTTAAAGTCTTTTAAAGACAGAATGATTGAAAGGCCAGATTTACCCATAGAATTCCTTTCATTTCTCCCCCTAGTCTAGCTTGAATTTTAGCATGCAAAAGCATGACCCCACAGAATTGAAGACATAAAACTATGTGCACTCAACTTTAAGGGTAATTTAAGGGGAATAATGAAAGTAACTTTGATTAGACAAGAACTTTCACTTACTGCCACACGTTAGAGCTCAACCCTGCAGACAAAGGCCCATGCGATATGGAATTCTATGTTAGGGTTAAATGCATGATTCTGTCTTTGGGCAGGTAAACGGTTCTCAGAGTATACAAAAAAGTATACAATAAAGCTTTAAACTCTTTGAAGGAGGCTCAAGTAGGCAGGAAAGGAGATCTTTCTCACGTCAGCAGTACATGATGAAAATTGCCCTATTTCTCTTTCTATTTCCATCCTAAACTAGCTAATTAATAGGTAGTTTCACCAATAACTTCTGAAATAACTAAATGAGGAGGTAATCACGGAAAAGAACAAACATGCTCATTCAGAAAGCATGGAATAGTTTGGCTTTCAACAGACAACCCAATTCAAACCTTCACAGAGGTAGCAATCAAATATCTTAACTTTCCTTTCCTGAAAAATCTTTATCAAAAATATATCGCTAGGTAACTTAAATATGTCTTAAATACAATTAATTTCTTTGAACTTTTCAGATAGGAACTGAGGGCAATGAGGAGAAAGAATCTGGGATCTCAGCAGAATCCACAAAACAATGGGTCCTCTGGAAATCTTGACAGCTGGAGCCTTCATTTGCATAGCCTTGCTTCTTGATTTAATTTTTTCAAGTGGATGAAATGTTTATGAAATTCGCTGGATTGATAACCCTGGAGACTTGAATCATTCAGGCAGGAAATAGTAACTCAAGGCAGGTCAGGCTTCTTGTGGCAGTCAAGGTTTGGGGGCATCTGGTTCTATTTCATTGCTAGAATGCATCCACAGAAGAAATAATGTGCCTTGGGTTTTTATCAAGCTAATTGCCACCGAGGCCCCTGGAGAGGGTGATGGGCATACTTGCAGGGTTCTTAAAGCAAATAATAATTTTTAAAAGGTCTTAGCATTTAGAGGGCAGGAATAACATAGTTTTAGAATTAATCCACTGCTATCACCCTGGTCAAAGTCATTGCCATCATCACCATCAACTTCACTTCACTTCATCATCATCATCACTTCCTGGTTGTCTCGCTTCTGTTTGTTCCCTCATGATGTAAACTCAACATAGAAGCTACAGTGATCCTTTTCAAACAGAAGTCATATCATACCATCTGTCTCTTCAAATTCCTCCAAATGGTTTTCTAATTTGCCCTGAGTAAAAGTTGAAGTTCTTACAGTGGAGTGGGAGGCCCGCCCCTGATTCCCCATTCCCTCCATGACATGTCACACCGCATCCCCTACCACTCTCCCCTCTCCACTCTGCTGTCCTGGGACCATGCCAAGCCTGCCCTTACCCCAGGGACTCTGCACTTCTGCCCAGGACACTCTTCTGTCAGATATTAACATGGGTAGCTCTTAAGGTCTCCGTTCAAATGTGAGATTCTATGCGATACAAAGTAGAGCCTCACCTGCCGCCTCAGTGCGTCTTACTGGTCCCATTTGTAGCACGGGCAGCACTTCCTACTATCTGTCATGTTATAGATTTCCTTGCCTATTTCTCTCCTAGACTAGAAACCCTACAAGGACAGAGGCTGGGTGTTGTTTACTGCAACCTCTTCAGCTGCCAGAACACGTGCTTAGCACACACACAGTGTGTGTCAGATGCAAGAACGATACGTTAGCATTAGTGAGGATGAAGCTAGCTGACTGCACCTGTGTGCCAGGCACTGTTCTAACGGCTTTACGTGCATTGACTCATGTCATCCCCACAAGGGCCCTATGATAGAGGTACTGCGATTCTCCTCATGTTATGGGTGAGGAAACTTGAGACACAAGGATTAGGTATTTGGCCAAGATCCTACAAAAAACAACTACATAAATTTACAAATTAGACAGGGCTTGGGGGTCTTTAACTTACTCCTTTTAATTTACGAGTGGGAAAACCACGTCTAGGTGAGTTGTTCATGGGAAGACTAGGGGCTGGGACCTCCTCTCTGGGTGCGCTTCCCAGGCGCCTGCCAGCCGCAGAAGAGCCAAAGGCCCAGTTCTTTCCAGTGATAACACGCTACCCTGTCTTTACGTGATCAGAAACCCACAGATCTAAGCAGAGCAACTGGCACACAGTGAGCACCCAACAATAATTTTCAGGAAAAAAAAAAAAGAATGAAGGATGACAGAATTTGGGGGAAGCTAAGAAAGTCTCTTCTCAGATTACTAGCAGGTGACCCCACTTACAAAGGGCATGAGAATTCTGAGATCACGAGAACAGTCCTCTCTTGAGGCAGCTAATGCTGTATGTGAACCCTCCGCTTTAGGGTACCTTCCCCAGGTGCAGAGGATGGTTGGGCAGAGATTCTAGGGAGCAACCTTTAGGATTCTGAGAGCCAAGGGGCATGAAGTTTTATACATGCAAATATCCCACTACTCATCCACCTTTCCCACTCTACGTCCATCTCCAGAAAAAAGACTGACGCACATTTTAGCCTAATTTCACTGGACTCAAAATGTGTGTGCATGTGTGTGTGTGTGTGTGTGTGTGGTGGATGTGTTGGTGGGTGTGGCAGAGGGTGGTGACTAGGAGCAACAGAGGGGCTGGCGACTGTGTGGGGAGACTGGCAATGAAACAGGGGCTCCGTGCGGTGTGATCAGTTCATCCCAGTCCTTGCGGGATGGTGTCATTCCCTCACCTTGTCTGACTACTGACATATGCCGGTCAACAAAACACTGCCCTCTGTTCTACGAAATCTCATCTCAATTTTTCATCAGAATGACATTGAGAAGTGCTTATACTGGATGGTATTAAGTGAATGTCATAACAGTTCATCTTAGAGACCCAGCCCCTTTCCGCTCTTCTTAGCACTCAGCCTCCAGGTACACCCGAACACCATCGCTGTGGCCGTGGACTTGAGGCCTCACATTGCCGCAGCACCTTCTTCAGGGGAGCTGCTATTGCTGGGTGTGGCTGCCAGACCCAGACGCTTCTAGAGAAGAGCTGGGGATTACCAACTCCTAGCAGGACGCTGGCTGAGATAACGTAGTGGGTAATTCTGCTGGCTCGGTCACCCCCATAGAGAGTCTGGGGATCCTCACTCTGAGCTGTTGCATTTCCCTTCAATTAGGATGCGAAGAGGAAGCTTTACTGGTGACAGGATCGGTCTTCCTCCCCGCTCTGAGATCTCAGCCAGTACAAGAATCAGAGCCTCATACCTCCTCTGAGACCCTGATTTCAAGCACAGGCAGGAAAAGCCAAGTTGCATTTATGCATCTGCTCATCTTGCTCTCACAAGTTTGTGTTTAAATAGCTCACAACTTTTTAATTGTGGAATTTGGTTGATTTTGTGGTAGGCTGTAGACTCGTGTATTGTTGGCTACAATCAGATCTTTAAAACCAAAACGTGTTCTTCAAATTTCCTCAATGTTTTTAATTTAACTATTAGATAGTAATAATTTTAAAGACTGTTAAAATGTATAATAATCATATATTAAGTACACTGTGGTAAAGGCTTTAAGAAAATTATCTCTTTTCTTTTGCTGTCATTTTACAGTTGGGGAAACTGAGGCCCACATGGGGTAAGTAATGTGTCTGAGGTCACCAGTGGGTGAAGTTGGGATTGGAATTTGAGTCAGTCTTTCTCTCTGCAGCCTGTGCCTTTACCCATGTACTGTTTTCATTATTAGTTATTATTGTATTATGATGCTTTCATTTTAAGAGCAGCCTAGTTCTAGGAACCCCTAGGTTCTTTTTGTAACAGAGGAAGCCACCCACGGCATCTCACTTACAGCTAAGTGGAGTGGACTCTTGGTAGCACCGGAGTCTGAGTCTTCAAAACCATTGTTGGTTCTTTCTAAGAGCTGTGAAGACAAAAAGAGAACATTTGTACGTGAGTGAAATTTGCAGAAGGAATCTGCCTTTATGGATACTAATGTTGACGTCAATGCAAAAGAGGCTTCAGAAATGTAAAATGTGATGCGACTTAGCAATATAAGAAATCTGGTGCAGCACATCGGAAACAAGAAATCGGACATAGCATATCTAAAACAGATACTCTAACTGAATCTTTCAACTTCTAGATCATCTCAGCATTTGCTAATGAAAAAAAGGCTTTCATACTTGAAAGATGCTCACTCTCACCAATCCAGGGATAATTCACGTTTAACCCACTTTTCACCCAGCACATCGTAACACTGCAAATTTATAATACCTAGTGTGTATTCCATTATCAAACACACATTTACTGGAGATTGTGTTGGAAGAGACATTTAAATCTCCTGTTCTCATGAAGCTTACATTCTAGGGAGGCAAATCATATATAAACAAATAAATACAGAAATAAGAAAATATCTGCTAATGACATGATATAATGAAAATAAAATTGGGTGATGTGATATGGGATGACTGGGAAGTTACTTAACAGCTGATGATCAGGGAAGTCCTCTCCAAGGAAGTGACAATTAAAGTTAAGACTGAAATAAGAAGAAGAATTAAACCAAGTAAAAGTGTGGCAGGAGAGTATTCTAGAGGAGGAAGTTGAAGAGAAGGGGGTACAAATGAATCAAGGGGGGACGAACATGGTGAGCTGAAGGAACAGAAAGGATAGTGTGACCAGGGTATGATGTTGGTGAGGGTATCAGGAAAAAGACATCCTCATGAACTCTTCGTGGGAACAAATTGTTAAAACCTTTCTGGGCATCTCCTAAGAGAGAAGTTCATAGCAATACAGGCCTACCCCAAGAAGCAAGAAAATTTTTCCTCAAATAAACAACCTAGTGTTACACCTAAAGGAGCTAGAAAAAGAAGAATAAGCCAAACCAAAAATCACTAGACAGAAGGAAGTAATACAGATTAGAGCAGAAATAAATGAAATCGAAACTGAAAAACAACAACAACAACAATAAAACAGATCGATGAAACAAGGAGCTGGTTCTTTGAAAAGATCAACAAAACTGATAAACCTTTAGCCAGACTCACCAAAAAAAAAAAAAAAATAGAAAAGCAAGAAAGAAAATAGAGGACTCAAATAAATAAACAAAATCAAATGAAAGAGAAGAAATAACAGTTGATCTACAGACACAAAGAATTATAAGAGAATATTATGAAAAATTATATGCCAACAAACTAGACAACCTACAAGAAATGGATAAATTCCTAGAAACATATAATCTCCCAAAACTGAATCAGAAAGAAATAGAAAATTTGAACAGACCACTTAGCAGCAAAAAAACTCCAAACAAACACAAGCTCAGGACAAGAGAGCTTCACAGGCAAATTCTACTAAATACTTAAAGAACAAGTAATACCTACTCTTCTCAAACTATTATAAAAAACAGAAGAGGAAGGAAGGCTTCCAAATTCACCCTATGGGGCCAACATTAGCCTGATACTGAAACCAGATAAAAACACTTCAAAAAGGGAGAACTGCAGGCCAACATAGATGCAAAAATTCTCAACAAAACACTACAAACTGATTACAATAATACATTTTAAAAAATCATTCACCACAATCAAGTGGGACTTATTCCGGGGATGCAACTGTGGTTCAATATTCAGAAAACAATCAATGGGATACATCACATCAACAAGAGAAAGGATAAACCAATATAATCATTTCGATAAATGCAAAAAAAGCATTTGACAAAGTACAACATCCATTCATGATAAAAACCCTCAACAAAGCAGGTTTAGAGGGAACATACCTCAACATAATAAAGGCCACACATGAAAAACCCACAGCTAACATCATACTTAATGGGGAAAAACTAAGAGATTTTCTCCTAAGCTCAGGAACAAGACAAGGATGTCCACTCTCACCACTTTTATTCAGCATAGTACTAGAATTCCTAGCCACAGCAATCAGACAAGAAAAAGAAATAAAAAGCATCTGAACTGGTAAGGAAGAAATAAAACTTTCACTCTTTGCAGATGACATGATACTGTATATGGAAAGCCCTAAAGATTCTACCAAAAAAAACCCCTGCTAGAATTGATAAATGAATTCAATAAGGTTGCAGGATAAAAATCAATGTACAGAAATCCGTTGCATTTCTATTCACTAATAATAAGGTAGCAGAAAGAGAAATTAAGAGAATAATCCCATTTACAATTGCACAAAAAAGGATAAAATACCTAGGAATAAACTTAACCAAGGAGGTAAAAGAGCTGTACTATGAAAACTATAAAATACTGATGAGAGAAACTGAAGGTGACACAAACAAATGGAAAGATATGCCATGATCATGGATTGGAAGAACAAATATTTTAAAATGTCCATAGCACCCAAAGCAATCTACACATTTAATGTGCTCCCTATCAAAACACCAACAGCATTTTTCACTGAACTAGAACAAATAATCCCAAAATTTGTATGGAACCACAAAAGAGCCTGAATAGCTAAAGCAATCTTGAAAAAGAAGAACAAAACTGGAGGTATCACAAACCCAGATTTCAAGATATACTACAAAGCTGTAGTAATCCAAATAGTATGGTGCTGGCACAAAAACAGATACACAGATCAATGGAACAGAGTAGAGAACCAAGAAACAAACCCTTGATTATATGGTCAATTAATTTTCAACAAAGGAGGTAAGAATATGCAATGGGAAAAAGACAGTCTCTTAAAAAAATGGTGTTGGGAAAACCAGACAGCTACATGCAAAAGAATGAAACTGGACCACTTTCTTACACCATACACAAAAATAAACTCAAAATGGATTAAGGACCTAAACATGAGACCTGAAACCATAAAAATCCTAGAAGACAGCATAATCAGTAATTGCTCTGACATCAGCCATAGCAACATTTTTCTAGATTTGTCTCCTGAGGCAAGAGAAACAAAACCAAAAATAAATTACTGGGACAACATCAAAATTAACAGCTTCTACACAGCAAAGGGAACAATCAACAAAATAAAAAGACAACCTACTGAACGGAAGAAAATATCTGCCATATCAGATGGCTAACATATCTGATAAAGGGTTAGCATCCAAAATATGTAAAGAACTTACACAACTCACCACCAAAAACAAATAATTCAATTAAAAAATAGGCAGAAGACATGGATATTTCTCCAAAGAAGACATCCAGATGGCCAACACATAAGATGATGCTCAATATTACTCATCATATGTGAAGTGCAAATCAAAACCACAATGAGATATCACTTCACCCCTGTCAGAATGGCTAAAATTGAAAACACAAGAAAACAAGTGTTGACGAGGATGTGGAGAAAAATGAACCCTTGTGTACTGTTGGTGGGAATCCAAACTGGTGTAGCCACTGTGGAAGACAATAAGGAGGTGGCTCAAAAGTTAAAAACAGAATTACAATATGATCCAGTAATTCCACTACTGTCTACCCAGAGAATATGAAAACAGTAATTTGAAAGGTATGTGCACCCCTATGTTCATTGCAGCATTATTTACAATAGTCAAGACATGGAAGCAGCCTAAGTTTCCATCAATAGATGAATAGATAAAGAAGATGTGGTATATGTATAATGAAATATTACTCAGCCATAAAAAAGAATGAAATTTTGGCATTTGCAACAACATGAATGGCTCTAGAGACTATAATGCTAAGTGAAATAAGTTAGTCAGAGAAAGACAAATACCATGTGATTTTACTTACATGTGGAATTTAAGACCAACAATTTAAGACCAATCAAAAAAACAGACTCTTAAATCCAGAAAACAAACTGATGGTTACCAGAAGGGAGTGAGTAGGGGATGGGTGAAATAGGAGAAGGGGCTTAAGAGTACACTTATCTTGACGAACACTGAGTAATGTATAGAATTGCTGAATCACTATATTGTACAACTGAAATTAATATAACACTGTATGTCAACTATACTAGAATTAAATTTTTAAAAAGTTTAAATAAATAGTGTGTCTAAGTAAATAAATAAATGAGAATGGTGTAATCACCCACTGAGATAAATTATCCCTCTTTATGTTGCCTTTAAATTCTTCTTTGTATAGTGAGGTATCCAAAAGGAACAAAAACCCAACACCTAAAGCAGTGATGTGTGGTGAATATGGCGGTACTCAACATCCGCTCCAGCCTCCTAACTGGTGGACTTGGACTGCAGAAGCTAGACAGTTATGAACTGTATCCTAGACGCCCCTGAACTGGGGTTCCAGATGAAATTTAAGTTCTGCCAATTAGATGCACTACCCTGAAATGCTGACAGCAGATGCGAACGGAGGACATCTCTGTGATTTCTGATGATGGGCACAGGCGTGAAGACTTTGTCTTTCAGCTTCCGAGGGTGGAGTAGCCAGACATAGGGACACCGGGCATCCACTCTTGGCAGTATGGGTCAAACAGATCCTGTGGGGCTCTAGGACCAACAGCAGTGGCACTGACAAGTGTGTTCCCCCCACAGCCAGGATGACGTGTCCATGGAACAGCCATTCTGGCGGATACTTTCTGATTCCCTGTCACCCTGACTGTGGGGAAGGTGCAACCACCCCTGCTCGTCCAAGCTTAGAGTTCGGGATTATTTCTGGAGGATCACCTTAGTGACTCCTCTTCTAGACAGCCCACCAATCTTGTAAATACCTATTTTTAAAAATCAAAACTTTTTCTGCTTAAAATAGCTAGAGTTTCTGTTTCCTTCAAATGAAACCTGATTGATTCAAAGGGTAATGGAGTTTATCATAGTAGTTTTCTTAATGGGGGAGGCAAAGGGGAAATTACACCACTCAATGTACCAGAAAGCAAAACCTCCTAAAATCGACTTTATCCATTTTTCTCCAGGAAAGTCCCAAACTTGTTAAGTGGAAAAACACATTTTTAAAAGCCATATATGTGGAATAGTAGCATTTCCATTTTTAAAAAAAATCTGTATTAACCTGACGACAGATGCAAAGAAAAAGCCTAGAAATACCTACCCTAAAATGTTTAGTAAAATAACCTAAGAGTGGGATTATGGATGAATTTTATTTTCTTCTTTTTCTTTCCTCATTTTTTTTTTTTTTTTGCAGTAACTATGTATTATTTTTGTAATCAGAAAAACACTAAAGCTATTTCTATTTGGGGAAAAAAAAAAGCTATTAACCTTTCTTTTCATTCAAAAGATGTCCACGGACCCCCAGATAGGTCCAGAACTCCTTTCTAGTCAATGCATGTGGAACAAAATGTTTGGATTCTCTGGTAGATCAAATAGCATAAAATTTCCCATCTAATAGCACATGCTTTTAAGTTTGCAAAGAATACAATGCAAATAATTATATCAGAAGTATAAGGCATTTTATGTTTGCTTTTGTTAGTATGAGAATAGAATTTGGAACTTAAACAATCCAGGATAAATTAGACTAATGAGACTAAATTTAATTTTAACTTCAAAGAAAACAACTTTAAAACCAATCTACCATGCATAGTTGAAATACAAGTAGCCCTAACTGCTTGAGAAGGCTAGAAAGCAGCTGTTCTTTGCTTTGTTTTGCAACATTATCACCTGAAAGACTTCCTGGAATTGACAGTGTGTACCAACAGCAAATCCTGTCCTTTAATGAACTTTTAGTCAAAGGAACACAGGATCATTTCCACCATTATCACAAACATGATGAACAGAGACCAGAAGACGAAATACTGTTTCTAGCCACAAATTTAGGCATGTTTCCAGAATCTTATTATGGAATAAGATTTTTCCATACACATGCTGTGATCATTCTAATAGCATGTGATACTTTACTTCTATCATTTACCAAATATTTGCAGAGTGCTCTCTATGCAGGACCCCGGATTAGGCACCAGGAGTCAATTGTGCAGCGAGCAGATGTTGCTGCTGACCTGAGTGAGCATGGAGGCTAATGGGGAACCCGTGGAAATTAACGGGTAATGAAAACAATCAATGGGAGCTAGGATGCAGGACATTATGGGAGCATGAAGAGGTACCTGACATAACCTGGGGGATCAGAGAGACTTCTCTGTCAAGGTCTAGCCAGAGACCTGGATGATAGGAGTCAGCCAGGCAGAGAGAGAGAGAGAGAGAGAGAGAGAGAGAGAGAGAGAGGGATTTCCAGGCAGAAGGAAAAGCATGTGCGAGCAGTGGGTACAAAAAATTTGAAAAACTTTCAGTTTAATAAGGCTAGAGTAGTATGGAGGGGTGAGGAAAGGATGAGTAGCAGAATGGGAGGCTGGAAACAGAAGCAGAAAACAGATTCGGTGTAGAGAGATTATACCGTTATTGTCCAGTCCAGGACATTCTTGAGAGTGATGATTGTGCCAGCACGATAGCTGTAAAGCAGGACATCAAATCAGGATGATTGATTATTCAGTCACTCAAGTGCTTTAAGCAGAGAAGAGGCACGATCATGGTAAGATTCTTGGATATCATAAAAATCTTTCTGGCCACAATGTGGAAAATGAACTATTGTGGTGTTGGGGTGAGGATTACAACCCCAGAAATGGGGAGATGAGTTAGGATATTTCAACTCTGGAGTTTGCAAATTGTGAATAATTAAGCTGGTGAGACCTGACGGTGGCCTGAACTGCAGAAAAGGCAGTGGAAATGGAAGAAAGTGGTGCATTCACGAGTTTCAGTCACTCCTTCATTCATTCATTCCATAATTATTTTTTCAGCACTGTGCTAGGCACTGAAATTTTCAGTTTCAAAATGGTCCCTACCCACATGAAACTCATAGTTTAGAAGGTAGAGTGGACACCATTCATTGACCGAACAGTGGAGGAAGGGGAAAGGGTGGAGTCAAGGGTGACGCCCAGTTGTCTAGCTTTGGTAACAGGGTGAGTGGTGATGCTTTCTCTAAGAAACAGAGAGATCCGGGGAGAGAAAGGTGTGTTGAGTTCTGCTCTGAAGAGCGGCTGGGACATTCAAGGGGAGATGTCTGGTGGACAGATAGATATAATGTTAGAAGCCTAGAAGAGAGATGTGGGCTAGAGCAATGGATCTGGGAATCACCAGCAGTGGCTGGTACACGAAGCCCCCACCTACGGATGAGACGACCCAGGGAGAATGTGTAATGAGAGAACGGAAAAGAGCACAGGACATGAGCCTCAGGAACCTCAAGGTTTGAAAGAGGCAGAGAGTCTGCAACAGGCGCTGAAGAATGGACAGAGGTAGGGAAAAAAAAAACAAGGAAAGTGAGATGATGATGATGGTGATGGTGGTAGTGGTGGCGGCAATGGTTACCAAGATATGAAGGTGGTGGCGGGGATAAATGGTGATGAAGATTCTCACAGGTAACAGCCTAAAGTTATAAAGCATTTAGTTTGAGTGAAGCATTCTACTGCGGGCCTTATATGGATCACCTCAATCTATCCTCAAGGAATCCATTATGACCTTCTCAAGTTCACAGAGCCTGTAAAGGATAGATCACGGAATTAAACTCAGGTCTAACTCAAAACCCATGTCATTTAAGCCACAAAACAAGGTCTTCCTATCAGCTGATATGCCGAAACTCTTCCCTGATATTTTACAAAGGAAAAAAAAAAAGAAACCACATAAAAACCAGCAGGGATGAGTATAGGAGACAAGGAGAGGCTGTTTTGTGGTTTCTTTTCAAGTATGTAAGTCTTCTGAGGTCTCTAACCTCAATAATTTCCTTTATCTTTGTGATTTTCCTCTTCACTTCCTATCTCAGGTGCACAGCAACCACAGGGGACATCTATTGGAATCTAGCTCCACTAAGTGTTCCTCCTGCTTTAGTGATTCTTCTTTGTTAAGAAGACAGTGTGAGGGGTGCCTGGGTGGCTCAGTGGGTTAAAGCCTCTGCCTTCAGCTCAGGTCATGATCTCAGGGTCCTGGGATCGAGCCCTACATCGGGCTCTCTGCTCAGCAGGGAGCCTGCTTCCCCCTGTCTCTCTGCCTGCCTCTCTGCCTACTTGTGATCCCTCTCTCTCTCTCTGTGTTAAATAAATAAATAAAATCTTTAAAAAAAAAAAGAAGAAGACAGTGTGAAAAAGTGGGGGAGAAAAGCCATATGCAAGTCATTCAAAACTGGCACTTCTACTTAGACTTAACTTTCCTTTCTAATTTAGAATTTGGTCCTAAACATACCAAGTCCAAGGAGTAAGGCAGATACACAGCACTACCCAGACCCTCTATGGCATGTAAATGTCTCAGGGGGAGGAACATTATGGCCAGAGAGAGAGAGACAGAGAGCTCATACAGTGACTCCTTCTACAAACTCGTAAGTCAGCCCGTGGTCTGCAATATTCCTGGAGATAACACTGCTCTACAGAGATCAGCCTGCCTTGTCAAACTTAGAAATCGAATGGCTCTTTTGAAACAGTTATAGCTAAGAATGCACACCAAAGAAGCTGCATCATAAGAAGCAATGAGTTCTGCACATACAGCCTATAGTTATAAATCAAAGCATACAATCTTATACGTGTAACATAAAAACAGACTAGTTAAAATTTGTCTCCTTTAAGACTATTTCCAAATAATATATCCTCATGCTTATCATCATTTACACAATCTATGCATTCACACACTGATTTTCACATTGAATTACCTGCACAAATGCAACATACACATCCAATATGTTGCCATAGGCTTCTATTGGAAAAATAAAAATTTTGCATTTGTTCCAAGGATCGACTTGGTCCTCTGCCTAAATAATCTATTAAAATGGCTGCTTTAATAAAGCCTTTATCTGGACTACTTAATTCTATTTCTTGTCATGGCCAAAAATCCCAGAAATACTTTTCTCAATTGGTCAGTCATTTATGAAGCCTATATGGAGAGTCTAGCACTACTTGATCTCACTTCTTCTCCCAGTCTCCTCCTATCACCTTGAATTTGCCAAGAATTTCCTGGGTAAACAAAACAGAAGGTTTGGGATTAAAGCTACTTCTAACCCCCACTGACTAGTAAAGATAGGTGCCTAAGAACCAGGAAGAGAACAAGCAAACTTTTCAAACGTCTTATCTGAGAAATAAAAACTCTCTGTTTCAACTGGGACATAGCTGGGATGCTCTAGAATTTTGTTGGGCCCAAGAAAATTATTATACGTGAGATTATAGCAATTTATAGGACATTTTCTGAATCTGGACAGTGTTTGCACAGGATTGGAAGGCTCACATAAAGAGCAGCTCCATGTCTTGGATTTAAAAGCCACGAAGGTAATAGAAGGCCAAGTTTAAGCCTCTTTCTCTACAAAGTGAATCTGTGATAACAAAATCAAGAATAAATATGAACTTAATGGTAAGCCAACTGGCCACGGGGTTAACAAAACAGTAATCTTATCATTCAAAATTGTGAGGGCACACACAAATATTACACTTGAGCTGGAAACCCAAGCTTTATAAATAGTTTAAATTATCACTGGCTATTTGAAAACATGGCAGGAAAAACTTCAGAGATCCCAAGAGACCTCGAGCTGATCTAAACCCGTTTTTAAATGTGCTTTTTAAGAAAGCAGAAAGCAAATATGGCTCAGACTATAAGAACGGAAATGTGTAGCCAGTGGGTCTTCGGGCTAACCCCCTCTCTTGTTGGTTCTGGTTAGATTCTGAGTACATGGCTAGTTTCCACAAGGTAGGAGGGATAGGAGGAGCTAGAAAACCAATCAGAAAATATCTGCAGGGACCATGTAAAGGAGGTGCTTGAGGAAAGGTTTAAAAATGGATTTATTTATCTTTCGGCAGTGAGGACTGAGAGGACATTATGAGTCTTCAAGTCTGTGAAGGGTTGGAAGCTGGCCAAGGCCCCTGGAAAGTTGGCATCTCTGTCAGAAATTCTATTTCACATTCCACTCGTCTGTGTTTGAGAATGAAATGCTATTTGGGCAACCTCAGGGCCACTCCTGAGTCAACTGTGTGGCGACCTGGCTCTGGCTCGGTCCAGAATGTGGGCTGGGTCTGCAGAAGTTCCAGACCACCCAGCCTGTGTCAATACCCTTTATTCAGAGGATCCAAGGGGCCCAGGATAGAGCTCTGGGATCCCACAGATCTTTCAGTTTCAGAATAAATATGATGTTCCAGGCCATGCTGGACCACAGAGAACCTTAGGCCTTTGGGTCTAGCCCAAAATAAACTAGCTTCCCCATGATGGCACGTCAGTAACAGCAGTGACTATCTGTTTCTCATGATTCTGCTCAGCCTCCCTCACAAGCTATTAGAAAAAGCTCTGATGCTTGAAATTGTTACTAACAACAATTATTGGAAACTCAGTGGTTTCTAGAAAGGTATGAATCTAATCTAATTTCTGCTTCCCCCCTCAATTCCACAAGTAAGGACCCATTAACTTTCTACACTTGTGTAAGTCAAGGTCTATGCAACTTTATGCTACTGGAAGCTTAGCTAGATTAAGTTTCCATTTTTTCTTTGGAGCTGATTTTGATTACTCTGCTTATCTCCTCCCTCCAGTGTGTATTCAGTTCCTGGTGATTTCCTTGCCAATTAAAAGGCAGAAGAGCCCATAGTATGTGTAAGGAAGGCTAATGAAACCTGCTGTGAAGATAAAGTCAAACGCAAGATATAAAATGCATGGTGTTCAAAACTGTCTTGCAAAGGCATTAAAAATGCCACAGACGTTGACCTGTAAATCTGCTTCAGAGATTTTATCCTGAGAAAGTTTTAAGCCAAAGCCATTCTATAGTCAAATAGCGTAAGCAACATAAATAGTAGAAGAAGGTCAAAGTTATGGTTTATCCAATAATTGAATATTATTTAGATGAAAAAATGTTTACGGAGTTCTTAATAGTGTTGGGAAAGGATTATGTCATATTTTATGGAAAAAAATCAACATACAAATTATATATTTAATACTATCTCATATGTGTAAAAAATAAAATATGTGAGGAGACAAAATGAAATACAACGGATCCTTGAACAATGTGGGCTTGAACCGCATGGGTCCACTTAGGAGCGGGTCTTTTACAATACTTGTAAATATGTTTTGTCTTCCTTACGATTTTCTTAATAACATTTTCTTTTCTCTTACTTTATTGTAAAAATACAGTATATAATACATATAACACACAAAATATGTGCTGATTGATGTTCTCAGTAAGGCTTCTGATCAACAGTAGTAGCCAAGTTTTGGGGGAGTCAAAAGTTATACTCAGATTTTCACAAAACAAATGAGCAAAGGGGAAATGAGAGAGAGAGACGCAAATCAAGAAACAGAATAAATGGAGGGTTACTAGAGGGGGATGGCAGGGGAATGGGTTAAATGGGTGATGGGGATTAAAGAGTGCATTGTCTTGATGAGCACCGGGTGATATATGCAAGTATTGAATCACTATATTGTACCTGAAACTAATATAACACCGTATGTAACTAACTGAAATTTAAATAAGAACTTTAGAAAAAGTTATACTCAGAAACTGTGCAGAGGGTCAGCATCTCTAACCCTCCTGCAGTTCAAGATTCAACTGTGTACCAAAAAGTTAATGATTGTTTTGGGGTGGTGGGACTTTGGGTGTTTGACTTCTTGTTTCCACTTTTCTACATATCTAAACTTTCTATAACAAACATATATTACTCTAATAAAGAATAAAATAAATTTTTATTTAAAAATAAGATGAGTGATGAGCGCTGGGTGTTATATGCAATTAATGAATTATTGGACACTACATCAAAAACTAATGATGTACTATATGGTGGCTAATTGAACATAATAAAAAAATAAAAATAAGATGGTTGAGTCAGATTATTTCCAAGGTCTCTTTAGCTATACTCTGGATGGTATCCTGTCAAAATTTAAGGAGTCAATGTTTTCTTGACCATGAGAAGTATATCCTCTTATTAAAGAAATAGTACCATTCTGGCCAGTATCAATGTTGGTTGAGTGCATTTCTTTGTGGTCATTAAATTGCAAATTCCTTAGGGCAGGGACCATCAATACCACGAGGTAGGCATTCAACAAATGCTGGTTGAATTTAACTTAAATCTGATAAAAGAACAAGAGAGAATTATTGGAATTAATTACAGAGTGATAACACATTTCCTTGCCTGTTTGGGCATTGCAGGACTATCCAAAACATTACTGGTATCTTATATTTTGGATGAATTTTTGCCTCTGTTAAATAAGTTAAATAACATATTCATTGCTACGAACCAATCAGCAAAACAAAGAAAAAAACTTGACCCTTCACAGAATACGGCCTTGTACATGAAAAATGCTCCAGGAAAAGTATATCTTTCTATACTACAATGTCAGTTTACTGTTACCACGTGGTGGTATGACTCATCATGAGGTGATCCTCTGTCCTTCTGTCATGAGGAACCAAAGAAAACTAATATCAAATGAAATTTTGATATGATTGACGGACCAATACTATGAAGAAGAAGATACACTAGTAAGAGAATTCCAAACGCATTTTCTGGTTGTAAATATCTAAATCAGTCTAGAAAAAGCCAAATAATATGTTTTTGAAATAATAAAACAGTATGATTCTTTTAAACTTGCCGTAGGCATTCCAGTTGAGGAACAGTATTAAGATTAACTCATGAAAAAAAAAGTCACTATCTTTAGGGATAAGGAATCCTGGTTATTGAAAACACAAGGACTGATCCAAGGCTAGAAGAAGCCAAAACTGATTACGGAGGGGACAGAGGTTTTAACTAACTGCAGGAGTTGCAAAGAATCACTGCAGAAGCCACTCCAAAGGTAAAAAAATATCCTCAAAGTACTCCCACATTATTTTGGAGGTTTCATGGTAGCTTTGGTCTTAAATTGTTTAACTAATTCTCAGAACTCTTATATTCAATTTTTTCCCAAGCAAAATAAAAATATAAAATTACTACATCTGGGTTAGATAGAATCAGAAGGCATAAATCACCTTAATAAGGAAATTATTCTCTTTGGCGCCATAGTTTCCTATAACTGAATTTGGTTTCATAATTTGTGGGGGTGTAAGCCAAAAGAGGGAAGGCATATTTATGTCTTGGAAACAGAAAAGAGAGATAGCTGAAAGGGGTCCCTGTAAAAACCTCTGAGGGAACACAAGGAGGCTGCAGCCACCAGTCAATTTGAGAAGCACTGACCTCAGACACAAAGTATATGTTTTGCTGCTGTTTTGGGGGTACCCTTTTATAGATCTACTAGGATATGGGGCGCTTGGGTGGCTCAGTCAGTTAAGCATCCAACTCTCGATTCCGGCTCAGGTCACGATCCCGGGGTCCTGAGATAGAGCCCCACATTGGGCTCCCTGCTTGGCAGGAGCCTGCTTTTCCCTCTCCTTCTGCCTCTCCCCACACCCCACTAGTGCACTCACGCGCACGCGCTCTCTCTCTCTCAAATAAATAAATAAAATCTTAAAAAAAAATCATCTACTAGGATGTGATTTTGTGTCCTCAAAGTCCTCTCGGATCTGCCAAGAGACGTTGCAAGGAAATTTTGTACAACAAAAAACTTCGGCTATTCCCTTGGTATTCATGGTAAAGGAATTAACCTGGACCATACCTACTTGCCTCCTGAGTTTTGCAGAGTGATTCAAAAGTTAAGTTCACTCTTCTATATCAGCAGTGAGTTCAACACATTGGTGTATTTCATCAGTGGAAGAATCACCTGATTCTCTTTTTCTCTTTGGATCCCTGCATCACATGTTGGGTGTGTCTGTGTGTCTGTGTGTCTGTGCCTCTGTGTGTGCAGGGGAGAGGAAGACAAAAGCAAAAGGTCTGTGTTAATCAACCACAGGTGTTATCATATGTGGGTAACATGAACCTAGGAAAAGAGTAAGAGAAGTAAATATCTAGACGGACTTGACAGATTTCCTACTGTTAAGGAAAATGATCCAAAACTTATAAACAAGGCAAAGAGGATTTCTCCTTTTAAAATCATACTAATACAGTGTTTTAACAAGCCCATTCAAGGATTAACTTTTTAGTATGGTGTTAATTAAGAGCCCAGTCTTTATGAAGTCACATGTGTTAATTATAGATTTGTTCCAGCAGAAATACACATTATCTCTGTGTGATAGAAAAGATAACTCCAGAGGTTATAGCCTATTGTCTTTAGGATAGTATCTAACCTAGCAATCTTATTCTAATATTATTTCCTTAAACTGCCTATAAATGCTCTGTTCCTCAAATGATTCTTGAATAAGCTTTAGCATCTTACCAGTTCCATCATTACTTAATGAGATTTAAAAAATCTTTAACACACGTTCCTCCTTCCTTTTTATGAGAGTCTTGTTTTAAGTTTATTGAGAAGTAGACTTTGAGACCACCCATCAGCTCCAATATTTTTTTAAAGATTTTTATTCATTTATTTGAGAGAAAGAGAGTACAAGCAGGGTGAGGGGCAGAGAGAAAAGCAGACCCCCGCTGAGCAGGGAGCCTTACGCAGGGCTCAATCCTGGGATCCCGGGATCAGGACCCAAACCAAAGGCAGAGGGTTAACCCGATGGGGGAGCTACCCAGGCTCCCCCATCAGCTCCAACATTAATGCAAGACCTCAAAAGTCTTAATATCCTTTGGAAATGCCTGTAACAGTCTCCTCCCCTCAATGTTGTTCCACAATGGACTATTCAGGAGAATGCTAAAGAGAATGCCGGAAGGTGCCTTCCTCTCCTTCCAAAGGAACTTGTAGGCAGACAGAGCTATGCTGTCCCAAGGTCAGAAGATCAATTCTACTTTATTTCCAATAAACTCTTCAGGCTCTGAGACTGAGGAATTATGTGCTCTTCTCCCCTTTTCAAGTGTCTACTGTATCCAGAGGATCATGGGAATGGCCAAGCCCTTTTCACATGCGCTGAAGGCCTTATGGCCTGCACTTGCTCATTTTCTCCCAGGAACCAAGAGGAGTTGCCAGATACCAACACAGCCCTTCTTCTTGCTCCTGTTCTAAAAGAGGAGGTCTGCCTTAGTGGACCAAGTTCACTCAGTACCCTTCAAGGGCAACTCCCAGTGCACTATCTCTTCTCTTCCTGGCCTCCAGGCCTACTTAGAATCCTCAGCAGAATCCAGCAGTTCCTGAGCATGCAACCTCACCCAGCCACACGCCTATGGGACTTAAAATCTCAGATCACCTCCAGCCCAAGAGGCAGACCCCTCTCTCCTCCTCCACCTCACCTCACTTCAGAAATAAATCTCACTGCAGAAGAAAATGAAATACAAAAGAAAGCACAGAGCATTTATGACTGAAATCAAGAGACACTAATTCCATTTTCATTTCATTTCAATACGATAATTCACAGAACTATTTCTCTCAAAGCTCACAGTTTCATTTCATAAAATCATCTTTTCATTTATGTAAAATTGACTGTTATGCCATAGTTATTTTAGTGGTACAGAAATTGAGAAAATACGGTTATAGATTTATATAAGATAAAACATATAAAAAAAAATTCTAACAGAGTTCTATTCTCTTTAGTAGAGGGAAACTATGACTCTCCAAAGCCTGATTTTTTTATGTGTCAATGTAGAAAATGGTTTCGTCTATGGGTCTTTCCACTGTGGACCCACCTTAGCCACACACTCCATCCTTAATAACGAACTCTTCTTAATTGAAGGGGCTGCTGGGACCCAGCTTGCAGGCTGCCATTTTGGCAAATAAAGCCCTCCTAGATTCTTTTTCGGTGAGATGTTAGGCCAGCCACCCAACTGAGTCTGACTTCTGTTATCTTGTCCTTTGGCTATCACTGAACACAAAATATTGACCCCTTCCTCCCAGGGCAGCCAGCATTCTTGGGAGAGAAGAAAAGACACTGTCTGTAGGACTTAATTGATTCCTATTCCTCCCCACTTCATCCTCCCATCCCAAGGCTTCTCCCTCCATTACCAAAACCAAAACCAAAGCCAAAACCAAAACCCTTTCCAGCTTCCCGGACACACATGTAAATAGCTACCAGTCTGTTGGGGAACATGTGCACCTTGCTTCCTACCCACCACCACAATATAAAATATAATCGAACCCAGGGATAACTCATGAATTTTAATGAGTTTTGAATTCAGGTTCTAAACTATTTTATCTCCCCTTAAAGTTTCACAAACCCAGC
The DNA here is from genome assembly GCA_028534135.1 of Potos flavus. Lineage (NCBI taxonomy): Eukaryota > Metazoa > Chordata > Mammalia > Carnivora > Procyonidae > Potos > Potos flavus. The sequence continues at coordinate 139,130,293 of CM052883.1, forward strand.
AATTCTAAAAGTCATGTTCAGCTGATGTTGAGAATGAAGCATCTTCAGCAAATGGTGTCCATCATTTAAAACATCCAGTGTGGGAATTCAGGCCACCAAATAGGATGCAAATGGAGCCATTTCACTCATGGTATTCAGAGACTCTTTTTACCAATTTGGGAGCATCTATGCTTCCTTTCCCATCTGTTGTCTTTTCTTTTAGCTGTTATTTAGCTCTCTGAACAGAAGGTGCGAGAGGCGGGGTATTTAATGTGGCAAAGAACATCACAAAGGTTCCCACAATTCTGAGTGACCAATTTCACTGCCTGCTGATACCGTCAATAAAGAGTGTAAGAAGAAAAAAAAAGAGTGTAAGAAAAGAGATGAAATTATTGACTAAAATTAGGTTTTTGCATTACCACGCGTTTATCCTAGTACCTCATCCCTACTAATGAAAGAAAACCTTAAAATGTTGTGTAACTTTATGCCACTCAGAAGAGCAATTTAAAAGAAATCTATACTCTTGTAAAATTTTTTTCCTTGTTGCTCTCAATTATGGATCAGAATAACTTTGCTCTTGTTTTAACAAGGCTTTATTCAAAAAGAGTCACATTTAAAAATCACTTTATATGCACTCTCTAAAAACCATGGGAAAATCTCATTTGGATGCAGCCCTGTTTCAATATTGTAATAACTTTGTATGGTAACAGATGGTAACTAGACTTACCACAGTGATCGCTTCATAATGTATATAAAATGTCAAATCACGATGTTGTATACTTGAAACTAATATATTATATGTTAATTTTAATTTTAAAAACTTAAAAATAAGATAAAATGCTGAACTTGAAGCATGTCAGTGTACAGCTGACAGGTACCTGAAAAAAATTCAGAGTTCCATTTAAAAATGGCTTCTGACCCTTTAGCTTGACATTTGAAACTACTAAGCTACCTTCATTTTTGTACAATAGTACAACAATAGTTGTCAAATTTGGACCCTGTATTTTTCCCTTGGGGACACGCATTGTATCATGAAGTCTTTAATTGAGTGTGTGGATTAATTAGGAACATATTTGAAACTAGAACTAACTTCACTTCTAATCAGAAGTTCATAAATTTCAGTTCTAAGTTCATAAATTAGATTGCTGAAAGTTAGATAAGAATGCTCCGTTTGCAAAATCTAGTGCCAAATATAAAATAAATTGTAATAGAAGTGTGATTTCAGTGTTTGTTTAAGCTAAGAGATTGGTGGTCAAAAGATTAAAATCATGAAAACATCTTAAAAGAACAAAATCACAACTTGCAGGGTATTTTTTTTTTACTCACTTTTTTTTTTTTTACTTTTTTTTCTTTACTCACCATATCTATCCCTTGGAATTTTACTTATCGACTAATAAAAATGGCAATGAACAATAACTGCATAAAAAATCTGGGGAGACTTCTCTATATGTTATCACGGTAGAAAGGTATTTTTTCTGACTTTCTCCTAAATACCAATTACTCTGAAATTGTCTAGTGGTTAATAAATACAGTAAATTGTAAGTTACACACCAACTCCTGCAGCTTCCAATTGCATATTCCAGTTTTAAAGTCTGGCCCATAATGAATGTTTTCCTCAGGAGGGTGCTTTGCATTTATTTATGATGATCAATTTTTAAAGATATGCCTGAAAAGCGACATGATCTTGAGAAATGCCCAAACATACCAAAGCACAGACTGTAACTTCACCTGGTTCTAAAATATTAAAGTAAGACATCAATCCTAAATAGTTTATACAAATTCCTAGCTATGCCATAAAGGAGGACTAAAAAAGGAATTTTTATGTCTAAGCAAAAAATTTTAAATATAGCTTAATTTCAGCATTTATTTATTGAAACGGCTTTGAAAAAAGTCTCCAAGTTTGTGCTCAGGGAGAATGCTGGATTGGAGAGACCAACTCAAAATTATTAAAATTAAATATTAATGGTGAATTTTATTAAAATGCCAAAAGAATTATCCAAGGTTCTGATAATTTCACAAATAGTTGCACAGCTTGAACCATAACTCGGCTTTTTCTTTTTCTTTCCTGCATTTCCATGGAGTCAATAGGAAGACAGAGCAACCTTGTGAGTGGGAGGTACAAATTTGTCTTACGCTGCTTACGAATCTTCTCTTAGCTGAATAGATAGGAGCTCTTCTTCTTCTTCTTTTTTTTTTTCCCTTTCTAAATGCTGATTAATCTTGTCTTCACTTTACTTTCCTTCTTCAATTTCAGTAAAGAAACTGTATGATTCTGTTTTCTTTGTTATCATAACGGGGTCAAGTTATGGCAATCTAAAATACTCTGAAGGCATTTTATTTTTAACAGGACTGAACCATTAACAACAGAGACTTTAAAATCCTCCTCCATAACTCTGAGAGAAGCCCACCTGCAGTGTTGTGTTTATTTCCACCCCTGTTTTCATTTTCCCTGGCAGGTAGCCTAAAAGCATCATCAGTAGGAGGCAGAAAGAGCTGGAGCTTGAGGTCCTTGTAGTCCTCCCCCAATGACAGGCTTGGAAGGTTACTCTTCTAAACACTGCTGGTGACTCTGAGAAACTTAGTTTTCCTTTAAAACAAACTTCTCAGTTTTGAAAACTTGTTTTCCCCATGGACTTTTAAAATTAGCATTTTTTAAAAACTGAAGTATATTTGACATTCATTGACTTTAAAATATAATTTTAAAATAAGATACACTCAGGAAAGCATATCTTATTTAACATGGTGCCTGACTCTTAAGAGAGTATCTGGCCCACAGAAGGTCTTCAATAAATTTGCTTTAATCCATGAATTTAAAAAAAAATGAAAGCACTATAAATGAATCTTTAAATCCAGGCAAGGAAAAAAAAAAAAAAAAAAACCACACACAAAAAACAAACAAAAAGAAAAAAAAAAGAAAGAAATACTAATGTGGTCCCTAATCCTTCATGGCAAAAGCCAGAGGTAGCCAGTTAACATTTTAGTATGGGCTAACCTAGTCATACAACTGCCCATAACACACATAAATCATGATGCATATATTATCTTAAAACTCTTCTTTTTTGTGTTAATAGGTAGTGAATATTTTTACATACATTAAGTATTCTTTTGTGATGTCATTTTACTGGCTATATCACATTCTAATAAATCAGTGCAATAATTTCTCAGTAATTGAACGTTCTCCCCTATTTTTGAACTTTTAGGTTGTCCCCTTTTTGGCTTTATGATTATTGATACTAACAGCTATGGACATTTGTGTGGCTGAATCCTGATGACTATTCATGAAGATTTCCTGCTATTAAATTGCAAAAAGCGGAATATTAATAGCTTGATTTGTCATTGGCAAAATATTTTGGTAATTTAAATCAATTTTGGTGGTAGCCTGAGGTACACTGCCTGCAGATATGCTTGCTGGGTCCTAGTTTATTATTTACAACACTATTCACCCCTATCTGACGTTATATTTTCAAGGCTCATCAAAACAATTATTCTCCAAGGAGCTGGTTACCGAACCCTCAAAGAAAGCAGGAAACTTGTTTCTTCTTCATTAAAAATAGCTCCATGGGTATTTCCAGCTATTTCTTCATGCCCAGCTGGAGTAGCATACATCTCTTAATTCTTTTTCTAGTAGCAAGCACATTTTCTAAAATGAACCTTGTACTCTTGGAACTTCTCAAATCTTTACTGTGTTCATTCTTAATAAGTGAAGTAAAATATGAGTTGATTCATATTTAAACTAAAAGAAAAAAAGCCTGGTCTTTTCCACTAGTTAAAAAAAAAAAGAGATTTCAAGTTGCAAGAAAGAAATGAATAAAAGATAGCTTTCACTTATTTTCTTAAAAAAGTATTTATGGCTATCTATGAATAACTATCTCTAGAAGACTATTAAAATTTGCTTTAAATATTTATCTCTAGTTGGTAAATAAAGTATTTAGGATTGCTATTTTAAGATGATAACCAAAATGAATCCTTTATAAATGTGAGTGGACACAAAATAATATGACATCTAACTATCTACTTGGATTTTAAAATTCAGCCTTAACTATTCTAGGGAAATATACACATTGAGCTCAGAGTGATCACTTGAGTAATTAAATGGTCTGTTCATTTTACTTACAATCACTATAAATTAACAAAGAAAAAATTTCTTATCTCAGAGGACTGCCATAATGTTTCTAGTAATGACAGAGATACTCAGCATGCTTTATAGGAAGTTAGTAGAGAAGGACTTGCAACCTTTTCCAAAAGGGTCCCTGAGGGGTGGGATAAGAGGATAAAAGGTAAAAATCTGAGAGTGACTTTAGTGAACTTTTTGAATGCTTATAACGAATGTCCTCTGGAACTAAAAAATATCTGAATCTATGAGAAAACACACACACACACACACACACACACACACGCACACACAATTTCTTTGGATACTTTTTGCCATTCCTTTAAAAAAGCAAATCTTAAATCTTACTTGTAGCTAAACGAACAAATATTTTATACGGATTTCCTGCAAATTATGAAATAATTTATTTTGTATACTGTACTTTTCTAAATACACCTATTTTTATGTATCCAGTCATTAAAGATTTTTTCATCTTCTAAAAATTCGTGTGCAAAGTATTTTTCCATAACCTTTATGAGTTCACAGGACACCAGTATGGAGGGTAACAGGGCTTCTAAATATGTGCATGATTGCAAGAAACCCCTGTTTTACCCTGCTCTAAGAGCCACACGGCCACAGGCTAATACTGAAGTTCCATGCTAATAAGGGAATCTTCTCAGGGCTTATTTAACTTTTTTCTTTTCTTTTCGAATATGCCTCAAATTTTCATGCTTTATATACATGTGAGGATAACCAGATGTTCTTCTGAATTACCTTAAGAATTTCACCTTGGCAAAAAAAAAAAAAAAAAAAAAAGAATTTCACCTAAGCAGTGATTTTAATCAAGGAAAAAGAGGAGATTTCTGGGGTGCTTTTTCTATTTTAACATAAACTACTCTTCCTCCTAAACTAATCCAGAAGCCTCTCTCTGTATCTTGGCCAGGATACTCCTTGACTACCACTAACAGAGCACTGTACTTCTCCTTCATTCCAAATCATTTGTTGCAATTAACACCTTTCTCCCCAAATACTTTGGATCCATTAAATTTGAGTCTTCTTCTGTTGGCTAGCCACCAGGTTATTTTTTGAACTGTCTTGCCTCCTGAAATTCGCAAATAAACCTTGGTTATTCCTAGCTGTGTTTGGGCCCTGCAAGAGCACAGCACTCTCAGAGGCAGCGCTCAGCCCTGGGACAACTCCCTCTACGTGTGAAGTTATTCAAAGGCCTCCCTTTCTTATTGTTAAAGTACTGATGACTCATAATCAGTAGGACCCAACCTTTTCAAAACCATAAGCTTCTACCAAATCAAGCTACTAGGAGATACCAGTTTGGTTAAATCAGAATATGTGTTCAACCCACTGCTGCCTACATGTGTCTTCTGAATTATTTAATAGTAACTCTGTTGAGGAGATGAATGAACAATACTAGCTTGGACTCCCAGCTAAATCTCACCAATAAATAAACACCTACTTTATCTTACGGTCACCTCTGAGATGTGAATACTATTGTGTAGGAGAGAGGTTCTTGACAAGGATGACTGTAACCTCCAGGGGACATGTGGAAATGACTGGAGACACTTTTTTTTTTTGGAGACACTTTTGATTGTCAAAACTTCAAGGGGGTGTTGGCCGCTATCGGCCCCTAGTGAGTAGAGGCCATGGATGCTACTAAACACCCTACATATCCAAGACAGCCCCCCACAACAAAACATTATCTTACTCAAAATGTTAATAGTGCCAAGGTTGAGAAATCCTGCTTTAAGAAAACAAAACAAAAGTAGATAAGAGGAAATTATTCCCTTTGAACCTTTGGAAAGGTTTACCACCCAGGCAGTATAGAGCTCTCACTTAGAACTTCGTAACAGGAAGACAGATGGTCAAACAGAAGGCCCATGATGGCAGCACCCCAATATATTCTTTTTTTTTTTTTTTTTTAAAGATTTTATTTATTTATTTGACAGAGAGAAATCACAAGTAGGCAGAGAGGCAGGCAGAGAGAGGCGGAAGCAGGCTCCCTGCTGAGCAGAGAGCCCGATGCGGGGCTCGATCCCAGGACTCTGGGATCATGACCTGAGCCGAAGGCAGAGGCTTTAACCCACTGAGCCACCCAGGTGCCCCACCCCAATATATTCTTATAAAGGAGTTTAGTAAACATGAAACCATAGTATATAGACTAAATTCCAGAGAAAATATCATCAACTTGATGGTCTTCACAGCTAGTGAGAAACCCATCCTTCACATTGAATTTGCACAGAAAATTTGTGAATTGAATGGAGAATAAAATAGAAAACAGATGCTAACCAAGCCATCTAAATTAGGAAGAGCCTTTTTTGATCCATTTTAAATCTTTTCTTGTTTTGGGAAATGTTGAGCTTGGGGGATGGGGCACAAATAAATATCTTCAGTGTTGTGTCCGTGTTGTGACACATGAGAAAACCTCCAGCCATTTTCAGATTTTAATCATCCTACCCACATTACAGATGCAGGCTATCTGGCAGATGCTCAGAGGAAAGAGCCTTATCAGTCCTCAGCATCTAATTACTTATCTTAGAGAAAATTAGGCAAGATTCCAAGTCTACAGAAGACTCATGTTCTGTCGGGAGTTATTAATTACAAGCAGACTTAAGAAGCATTAATTTGTTTTGGTAATCACGCCAGGGAGTGTACAGCTCTGCCAAAAAGCACAGGAAGTGGAGATGAGGGAGAAGGTGAGCTCCTCGGCTCAGCTGGTAAAGGGGGGGATTAAAACCAGATGGCCCCAATTTGTTTCTTTTAGCCAAATTCAAATAAAATATTCCTTGCGCTGAAGTTTAAATTAAATTGATGCCTGAGTGCCCCACTCCCGAGTAAGAACCTAAATTAATTCCTTCTTTTTGATTTCCGGGTTTGTTGTTACTGTTTTTGGCGACCTTAAGATAGTTAAAGCATACTCTGGCATACAAACACACATCCACACACACTTGCATACGTGTGGGAATAAGAATGGAAGAAAACAGGCTGAAATTTAAACAGGGGTTATCTTTGTATGGTAGAATTATATGGGATTTCAATTTCCTTTTTATATTTCTATGATGTTTCTGAAATTTCTACAATTAAGCACATATTATTTATAATTAGAAAACGACTTGGAATAGGGTAACTATACCCCTCCCATCCTTCTATTCTATTTCCTAACTATAATCTAGTTCTACTGATACTGTTATACTTTAAATATTGACATGAGTACTTATGTTGAAAAAGGGCGAATAACCAATCATACATACTAATCCTACCAAAATCCCACCCAGTATTACCAACTTACACAGCTGTCTGTATAACATATATTGCTAATGGGTAACACGTTAACATGTCACTCAAGTACTAGTTTAGCAAGGACTTCTCCAATTCTTTGTTCCACAATATACATATCTTCATATCGTGGCAATGTATAGGTGGAGGGAAAGAAAAAAGGAGAAAAGATATATCAGGTCACAACCAGACCAGCTGTAGGACATACTGAATATGTAAGACTCAAACCTTGAGATGGATTTGAAAACGACTGTGTAGAAGTTCAGTGTCTAAAGTTATATGCAATCCATATATTTAACGAAATTCCTTGACAAGCTGATAACATAAGGTACCTGAGGTTGGCCTAACAGAAACACAAAAAAATTCCTACAAATCGTGAAATAACATGGGTTTACCTAAATTTCATGGCCAAAAAAGAATTGAGAGAAAATGTTTGTCTTGCTCTGATGCTAAGAAAACTCAAATGACTGAACTTATGTGTATCAAAGCAAGGGCTGACAACCCCACCTCAATAAAAAAAAGTCATCAACCAATTCCGGTTCAAAGGCAGAGCCACATCAAACATTAAAAGCTACTACCATTGAAAAGAAACACATAGACCTGTACCCCTGAAACAAATAATACATTATATGTTAATTAAAACATGGTAATAATAATAAAAAGAAAAGAAATACATCCGCTTAAAATGAAAGTCTAGATAAGCAAAAAGGTAATGTAATGAAAGTCTGATATGAGCAGAAAACGAAGAAAATCCTAGTGCCTACCACTCAGGTAATGAGGCTGTCTTGATATAAGTCAATAAGTGAGGAATGAATTATGCCCACAATGATCCTGGAAGCAGATAAGTGATCTCGTCCACTAGCTATTTCCAGTTCCTCATTGTTAACCACTGAGGAATTTCTGTTTGACATATGACATTTTCCTGATGAGGATAAGGCCATATGGATATTCCCAGGGCTCTTCTGAAATAATAGTTCTAGCAACTCTTTGGTTAAAGCACCACTTACAGAATACCTTCTGTACAGATGTTATAGTAGTAGATGTTCTGAGGCCACAGAAAATGGAAAAGATACAGCCCCAGGTAACATCAATCTGAGGTAGACCTGGGAAAACAGGTAGTTCTTTGGACTAAGAATCCTTCATCCACTCAATACTCTTACGCTGGCGTTTGGTCACTCAAGTTCTCCCTCACAAAGTAAAATTTATCTGTCCTATTTCTCTCTGAGCTAAGATGCGAGCAGGTAGGAATATGTTTCCTCCAAGGAAAGTTCTTTTCGGTTTAACAGAAAAATAATATCCTGACCCAGAGGAATCACTTAATAGCAAGAATTTTATGTGACTAGCAGACAAGTCAAGAAACACAACATTACCAGGAATTCAGAAGTCCTTCTCATGCTTTCTTATCATTAATCCCTTCCAAGAGTAACCACTCTTCTGACTTCCAACACTAGAGATTGGTTTTGCTCATTTCTGAGCTCTTTTTAAGTGGTATCATAGAGAATGTATTTTTTTGTATCTGATTTCTTCCACTCAACATTATGTGAGATTAATCCATGTTCACACGAGTAGTTGTAAATCACTCATTCTCTACTTGCTTTATAGCATGTCAGTATAAATACACAATGACATATTTTGCTGTTCTACTGTGGAATAGCATTGGGTAATTACCAGTTTGGAGTTGTTACAAATAGCCCTTCATGACCATTTTTTGTGTGCCTTTTGGTAGCCAGATATACATATTTCTGTTGGGTGTATACATAGGTGCAGAACTGCTGGGACATGGGAATGCTTAGCTTTAGCTTAAATAGATTCTGCCAAATAGTTTCCTATAGTGATTTTATAATTCTGCTTCCACTCAGGATTTTGAAAGCTGCAAAAGCACATTGCTTCTACCCTAACAGTAAGAAAAAAGATAGTCTATAAAATCATAACTTTTCCTGAACTCATCAGGGAGCTGAGGTTGCGAGGCAACCAAGCAAACTGAATTACAAGGAAGAAGAAGATCATCCAAGAAGAGATGGGACACATGAACTGTTTCATCTATGGCAGAGCACGGGTGAAAGTTGTGACCTTCATAAAAAAGCAGGTAAGAAGAACTAACTCAAGTTGTTCATGAATTCTTACAGGCCAAGCCATCTTTTAGAATAATTAGGAACCTTAAACAAAAAAGGAGTTTGCACTCAGCTTGAAAGTTCTTTATCCTGAGTCTCCAGTGGGTGCTCGTGAACAAGATTGACCACAAGGTGGCGGACCCAGGAGAACTCCGCTCAGTGGAACAGATATGGAGGAGTTGATTGGCTAGTGCTCCAAGACAAGCATGAAACACTGTCTATATCCTTGGATCCTTCTCTCATAAAAAGCAAAAGCCTTAAGAGCCATTGGGATAGCAGGAGCAACTCTTCCATACCTAGGACCCAGGCAATCCACCATTATTTCTGGTGAAGGAACTGAAATAAAAGCAATCTCCTTGTAAGGGTAGAGTAGAAGCAAAAATCCTCTGCTCCTGGGGAGGGCACAAAATCCTTTCAGGCCTACATCTTATACTTATAAAATGCAGAGTTTTGCTACCAGGCTAAGAAGGTCAGGATCTTTCTTCTACTCAAAAATCACCATAGATACAAGGCAGAGACTGTCATAGGGCAGGGGGGCAGGAATGCTGAGAAAGCCCATCCCTTGAGACCTGGGTGCACAGGGATTGCTTAACACTGAGGCTGAACCCGGGCAACAGAGTGCCCCCACAAGAAGCCTAGTACAAGTAACAAGTAATAGCAATGTAGTGCTAGGAAAGAGGCGAGAGCATGGAAAATGACCACTTCTGTGGAATGGGCATGCAGGGACATCGAAAGATGAGAGTGAGGCATCAACATGGAGCAAAACCTTTTGTACCTCAGGACAAAGTAGCAGGAGCCCATTCACAGGAATGTGAAGCCTCTGATGGACTGAAGATAACCATGGCAACAACAAACTCAAACACCCCTCAGCTCTGATATGCCCCCACACTAAGAGGAGGGCTACCCATTTCCAGCTGTGAATATTATTTACCTCAGTCTCTGCTGTTTTTCTACACAAAACTCCAATTATTCATTCCAAAACTATAAGAGACATAAAAAAGCAAGAAAAAACCCCCCAACCTATTTTTAGGAGATAAAGTAATCCAGTATAAGACTCAAAAATGGATGACTTGGATGGTGGAACCATACATCAGTCATGGACTATAAAATACCTAAGATCGTGTGAAATGATCCAGCAAAAAAAAAAAAAAAAAAAAAGGTAAAAAAAATTAACTATGAACAAATGGGGAATTTCAGCAGAGAGATAAAAACTGTAACACTATAAAAAGAGCTAAATGGAAATACTAGAAAAAAAATATCAGAGGTGAAGAATTCCTTTGACAGATTCACCTGCAGACTGAATACCATGGAAGAAAAAAACCAGTGAACTTGAAAATAGGTCAATAGAAATGATCCAAACGGAAACACAGAGGAAAAAAAATAGTGAAAGAAAAAATAACAAAGTACTATTATACTATAGAGCTATTCAAAGTATAGTATATCAGTAGTATATACAGTATAGTGTATATATATGTATATATACATATGTGTGTATATATATACACTATACTATATATATATAATATATATAGTATACAGTATATCAGTATATATACTATACTAAAGAGCTATTCAAACAGTGTTAACATATGTGTAATTAGAGTCCCAGAAGATGAAGAAAGAACCAGCAAAATATCTGAATTTTCCAAACTTAAAAAGAAAAAGATATCAAACCACACATCTAAGACACCCAGGGAACTTCAAGCAGGATAAATGCCAAAGTAGGGGAAATACACCTACATACATGCTAGCCAAACAGCTGAAACCTATAGTTAAAGAAAACATCTTTAAGATAGCCAGAGGGAGAAAAAAAGAAACATTATTTTCAGAGGAGCAAAAGATTACAACGGATTTCTCATAAGAAATTATACAAACCAGAAGACCATGGAGTGACATTACTAAGGTACTGAAATACAGCATTTTATAACCAGTGAAAATCTCTTTTAAAATGAAGGCCAAAAATAAATAAATTAATAAATAAATAAAATAAAATAAAAAATAAAATGAAGGCCAAAATAATAATAATAAAATAACAAAATAATAATAATAATATTAAGAAGAAGGAGGAAGAGGAGGAGGAGGAGAAGGCGGCAGCAGCAATGACGACACAGGTCTTACTCTCAGCAGCAGTATATGAGAGTTATACTTGTTCCACATCCTTACAATACTTGGTATTTTCTTTTTCATTGGCCATTTTGGTGGGCGTGAAGTTGAGGCATAATGTGGTAGACAAAATAATGGCTCCCCAAAATGTCTACATTCTAGTTCCCAGAATTCTATATGGCAAAATAGAATTTACAGATATGACCTTAAAATGGGGGGATTATTGTGGATTATCTGGGTAGACCTAATCTAATCACAGGAGTCCTAAATGTGGAGAACCTTTCCCAGCTGAAGTCACAGACAGATGTGACAATGGAGTGTCAGAGAGATGCAACATTGCTGGCTTTGAAACCAGAGGAAGAGAAGGAAAAAAACAAGGAACGAGGGCAGCCCCTAGAAGCTAAAAAGAAAGGGACAGAGATTCTTCCCTAGAGCTTCCAGAAAGTAATGTGCGCTATCCACATCTTCGTTTCAGTGCAATGAGACCTGTGTTGGACTTCTAACCTATAGACCTGTAAAGTAATAAATTTGTGTTGTTTTAAGGTGCCAAATTTAGGGTAATTTGTTATAGTAGCAACAGAACACACGTACATACATTTGTGGTTCTAATTTGCATTTCCTTAGTAGCTAATAGAGTTGAGCAACTTTTCATGTTTATTGGATATCCTTTTTCATGAAGTGCCTGTTCAGATTTTTTGTCCATTTTTCTATTGTTGCTTATCTTTTCCTTATTGGTTTTTAGGCTTTCTTTATATATTCTGTAAGAGTTATTTCTATATTCTGCTTTTTCATATGAATGTATTGCATGCTGAAGCTTGCCTTTACACTCTTAATAGTGTCTTGTAATGAAGAAAAATTTTAATGTTAATATATTTTCATCTATCTGTGCTCCAGCATCATACTGTTTTCATTATGTTAGCTTTTATAATAGATTTTGATATCTGAAAGGTAAGATTGCCTTGTATATTCAAGATTGCCTTGTATATTCTTTTTCAAGATTGCCTTGTATATTCTTTTTCAAGATTGTCTTGTATATTCTTTGCCCTTTGAATTTCCACATAAAATTTTAAGCCAGCTTTTCAATATACACACATATACAGAGATTTTGATGAGCTGGAGAGAGTTGTTATCTTGATAGTACTGAGTCTTTTAATTAGTGGAGAAAATATGTTTTTCTGTTTATTGAAGCAGAGTTAATTTTTCTCCATGATACATTATAGCTTTACAGTATGGGCACTTAATATTTTTTGTTGTTGAAAATTGTAATTTTTTGTAAGTGGTATCTTTTGAAATTTCATTTTCTATTTGTTGTTAGTGGGATATAGGAAAACAACTGATTTTTGAAATATTAACATTGTATATGATAAGAGTAAGGGTATTTATTAGGTAGCCTGTCATTTTTCTCAATAATGTTTTGTAGTTTTTATGGAAAGAGCGTTTTATCTAAAATATTTAAAATGTTAATAGAAACAAAAGTATCTTTTGTAAATTGTGTATTTTTTAAAATTTTATTTATTTGTCTTCGTTAGTGATATAAAGAAATACAATTGCTTTTTATTCCTTGACCTTATACTCTTACCAATCCATCTCGAATTTTGTATATGGTGTGAGGTAGAAGAGAAAACCCATTTCTCCCTACTTGCATATTCAATTAACCTACCACCTATCTTAATGTCTGTAACATAATTATACTTGCAAAGTGGCTTTTGCCATGTGGGGTAACATATTCACAGGTTCCAGAAATTAGAGTGTGAACATCATTAGAAGGCCATTTGTCGACTACACTTTTATTTCTTTTTCTTCCCCTGTTGCACCAATCAGGAGTTCCAGTCCAATGTTGACTAGAAGGGGAGATAGCAGGCATATTTGTCTTGTTCTCACTCTAAGGGAAAAAAAAAAAGCTTTCAATATTTCACTATTAAGAATGAAGAATGATGTTTGCCATAGATATTTTGCAGATAACCTGTACCAGATTAATGGAGTTGTTGTCCATACCTAGTTTGCTAGGGATTATTTTTTTTTTTATCACAATTGTGCCTTGAGCTTTACCAAATGCTTTTACTCTACAGACTGCGACATTTATCTTATGTTTTTCTCCTTTTTCTGTTAATGTGGTAAATCACCCTAATTTTCTAATGTCAAAATATTTTATATTCCTAGAATACTCCCCTTCAATTGTGATATTTTATCTTTTTGAGTATATTGTTGCACTTAATTTGCCAATATTTTGTTTAGAATCATCAGTACTTTTGGATGGAAGCTTTTGGTCTCAAAACTCTTTTTTGTTCTATCTTGAGCAATATAAGAACTGTAGATAATACTGAAATAAGAGTAAATCCTTTTCCTCAAGCATTTTATAATCTTCTGAAACTTGTCCCTGTTGGTCCAACCACATAACAGTTCTTTTGGCTCCTGTCTAAAATTCTTTGTGATTTCTTTATCTAAATAAAATGAAACACGTCTGGGGGTCGCGGTAAGAAAAAGAATCTTATAGGAACCACATATTTCCAACAGAGCAGTGCATTCATTTATTTTCAGCATATTTGCCAGTTGGCAATGTATATGCTGAGTCCATCAAGATGCTAAGTCCATCAAGATGAAGCTGGGTCCACTTTAGAGAGTGCCTACCTGCTACACTGTATGTGCTCAACAGATACTCAGTGACATTAACAGTGAAACCACCAGAGGGTGCCACTATAGGTAACGGTCCAGTAGTAAAGAATGCTTTCTTTCTAAGTACTATCTGGAAAAGTCTCTTGGGATTGCAAACTAATAGTTATCTACTCCTTCATCCCACCCCTGACACTGCAGGTCCCCAAAGTCACCAAATATTTAACTCAGTATGGGCTCAAAGTAATCAGAGGAAAGCACTGGATTCAGTGCTTTCTCAGGGGGATTCAGACAGGTGTTCTCTCTACATACACCCTGTGAATCTTTGTAGCATTTTTCAGCATTGAATTGTTACTGCCATGTGTTCTGCAAATGAAAGCCTTTTAAACAGAGAAAATACACCATACAAGATGAGAAGAATAGTGAATAATTTTAATAAAGGTCAGAAGCCCAGATTTGAGGGGCGCCTGGGTAGCTCGGTCGTTAAGAATCTGCCTTCAGCTTGGGTCATGATCCCAGGGTCCTGGGACCGAGCCCCACATTGGGCTCCCTGCTCAGCAGGAAGCCTACTTCTCCCTCTCCCACTCCCCCTGCTTGTGTTCCTGCTCTCGCTGTCTCTCTCTCTCTCTGTCAAATAAATAAATAAAATCTTAAAAAAAAAAAAAAGAAGAAACAGCGGCAGCCCAGATTTGATGTCAGCTGGGTTTAATTTTTTTTGTCTCCCAGGACAACATTAGTTCGTTGATAAAATGTGAATGATATCTACAAAGGCTTTGATTGTAAGAGAGTCTTCATTAAGTCTGGGGCCTGATCACCACTGTAGGCGGGCATCTAAGACAAAAAGGCAGCAGGTCTCCTGGATTTCATACTACGTAAAATGTATTCAGTCCCCTGTCCATTACCCAAATATCTGTCAACAAAAGTTGAGCTTTTCTCAACTCATCTGAGAGCTAATTCAGTTGAAGTTCTGCACTGCAAAACACTTGACTGCATTAAGTGACAGACATACTGAAATGTGACACGTAGTCAACCCGCAAAATAGTCAGGGTCATGGGTATTATATTTGCTCAATTCCACTAGCTGAGCATATACAGTTCTTTGTGTATTACCAGGAAAAACAATAATACTGGCCTCATGTTTCCATGGTAACTTCTGAGAGCAATTTTTAAATTTAAGAGTTACCTCTTTTAATCAACTATAATTTTCATCTAGATGATATTTCCAGGTTACTCTGACTTATATTATTGTGTTAATTTACTTTCTTCCTCAGTGCAAGGTGAAATTTATTTGCCTAGGGCAAGAGAGGTTTTATTTAGAGGGTAGGTAGGTTGGAGAGGAATGGAGAAGCTGAGGGACATGTTAATCATATGGCAATATGATTAAAAATTGTAGAAAAAGAGAACAAAGAACATAATAGATTTGAATACAAAATTATTAATTTTTTAATAATTAAAAAATTGTGCAATGGAAAAGGCATTCTGCTTCAGAAAGGCACGTTGCTTACCTCAAAGCTGTGCAAACCAAT
The DNA here is from genome assembly GCA_028534135.1 of Potos flavus. NCBI lineage: Eukaryota > Metazoa > Chordata > Mammalia > Carnivora > Procyonidae > Potos > Potos flavus. The sequence goes on from CM052883.1 coordinate 139,145,999, forward strand.
GTCATATCCCTTTGTACACCATTTTACGTTAAATTACAGTATAAATTTCCCACTGTAAGCATCAATGAACATCTTAGTGATTCTCGCCCAATCAATCAAATATACAGCTTTAAAGAAAATTTCTAATGATTCAATTAAAGCTAATTTTGGTGGGATTCTGAAACACTGACCACCACAGACTACTTCTAGCTAATGAACATTCAAAGAATTAGCACAGAGTCAAGTGAGTGGGTAAAAAAAGCTGTTATTTAAGGCAAAATTAAAACAGATGGGAGAGACTGACACACATGTATTCAGAAATGTGCCTGCCTCGCATTTAATCTTTTATGAATGGCTGATCCCAGATGGTGGTGGGATTCAGGAGTACAATTTGAGATAGAGCATCCATTTTCCTACTCCAAGGTATGTATGAGTTAAATCTTTTCTATCTAGTGGGTAATACAAATGCCATGGAAAGGAAAGAAACCTTTGGAAAGCAGGTTCTCGGATATTTTGAAAATGAGGTGTTGATCAGTTTATCAAAACAATGCTAAACATCTACCCGCATTCTCCATCATTCATTTCAGGTTTGGCCTCTTATTCCAAATCACACACATGGTGGGGTGCTGAAAGAAGAAAACCAGAGACAGACACAGCAAACACACTCTGCTGACGAGTGTCAGTGAATCTCTCGTTAACCACTGACCCCAGAAGGAGATGTGCCCTCCTCTGAACTCTCACAGCAAGTCCCCTATACCTCTTCTGGAATATCGCATTTCATCTCCGATAAGGATAAGCATAAGCATAAGAGAAACACAGAATTCTAACAGAGCAATTATAGTACTTTGTTACATTTATTTACATACTGATTCCCATCACTGGATACTAAACTCCCAGATTGAGCAGCTTCTTCATCTTTTAGACTTGGCACACAGCACAGTGCCTGCCAGATAGGGGTAAATGATTAAGATATATTAAATGAAGATACAATAATAGCTGCTACTTATACCCATTATGTGCCAGGCACTGTGCTAGACACTTTACTTACATGATCTCATTTAATCCTCAGAGCAACCTAATTCCTATTTGACAGATGAGGCAAGACACGGAGACTCATGGAAATGAAGGAAAATGCTTTAAGACTTTGCAGGTAGGTAATGGCAGAGCTGGCATTCCCACCCAGGCCTGTGTGACGCGGAAGTCCTTGAACTTTCAACTATACCAATGGCCCAGCTCCCAGAGGCTCAAGCCATGAGTTGTAGGGTGGGAGGGCTAAAGAAATGACCAGTGGCACTGATGTGGGAAGTGGTCGAGTGCAGACTCCACGCACTGAGCTCAGCACGGGCAGCCTCTGCACCAACACTGGCAGACGGCGGTGGGAGCAGTGTCTTTCATGGACATCTGTGTCCCAGTGGCTTTTTGGATGCTAATGGCAGGTGCCACCATAGCAGAATGAATAGAAGGGAAGGTAAATAGTGGGTGTCCTGTAGTAGCCAAGAGAAGTGCATAGAGCTCATGGGAAACACGTCAAAGGCTTTTCAGAATGAACTGGAGCCAAAGCTTGGATGGAATGGGAGGAGACAGGGCTAGACAAATAATTTGGAGACAGTTATTTTAATTCTATTATTAACATATGAGGAACTAGGAAATGTGAGTGACGTTTTGAGCCAATACTTATATAGTATGTATTTTACCTCCCATATTCCCATACCCCCATAGATTGTAATCTCCTTGATAATAATATTCATGCTTAATATGTAACTGTGTCAGCCATGGTTCTTTGCACATTGCCCCATAATTTACTCTATTTCCAGAAAGCAACCATCCTAAAAGGTAGCTAATGTAAGATAAGTCACACCTTGGAAGTCATACCAGTGGACCACCAGATCGCTTTCCCTGGAATCTAGGAAAAATAGCAGCGGTGCTAAGAGCTTCTCTAACTCCCAGACAGGTTACCAAGGGTATTCTGATTGACAAGGCCCTGGGTCTGGAGTACAGGAGAATACATGAGGTCACCAGAGTTTAGGCTCATTGACTTCTACTCAATTCCTTGATTTTAATTTTATACTCAGGAAGAAGACTGCTGATCTCTATTCAGTTTATGAAAACTGGGTCTCCTATTTGGAAGGGAACATAGCTATAGCAAATGACATGAATCCCTTGGTCCTCTTGGCAGCTGGACTTTTCACTGTAAATTAATAATGTTCTTTCTTATCAGTGTCATATGACTGATAAGGAGAACTAGTAGCATTTATGAACTTGTAAAAGTTGATATGTTGACCCTGATCTCCAACCTCACCAACTGTTAGGACTATTATAAAGCCTTAAAAAGACCAGCGCACAGGAAATACTAATTGTGTATCATTTTTACTGTAGTATTTCTTACACTTTAAAAAATATTTTTAAAGAGAGAATGATACCAAAACCATGCTGCTGGTCCGAAATGATTACTTTGGATTATCTCTTATACAGTTTGTCTCACATCAATGTGAGGAATTGGAGAAGCAAAGAAGATTGCTATTAACTAAAAAAACTTAACGGAATAAAAAAATAACTTTTGTGTAAAATAATCATGTGTTTGGAAAACTACATATTTTTGGGGCACCTGGGTGGCTCAGTCGGTTAAGCGTCTGCCTTCACCTCAGGACATGATCCCGGGGTCCTGCGAGGGAGTCCCGTGTCGGGCTCCCTGATCAACGAGAAGTCTGCTTCTCTCTCTTCCCCTGCCCCTCCACCCCCCTCATGCTCTCTCTCTCCGCTCACTCTCCCTCTCTCTCAAATAAATAAAATCTTAAAAAAAAAAAACAAAACTACAAATTTTCCCTAGAAAAAAATTCTATGAAGTTGTGACTATATTAAATTGTCTTCCCAGTGACCAAGTGAATTTTATTGTTTAGTATTAACAAAACTACTTCCCAAGTGTGGAATGGCACAGAATTTAAATCTAGTGATGTTACCACTTAGATTATAAGTATCTGCTCATACAAGAAAATAAATCTCAGTTATTGCTCAGCGATTTAGTTTTTCCAAATATCCCTTTCAGCTGTTGCAGACGGCTGAGCCCTACACCCTCCTTTGGAATCTTAGAAAGGCTCTTTGTTCTTTGTGACTATCATAACCTTATGACCTGAAGGCACAGGTGTCTATGTCAGCTCTTATCCTGACTACACAATGCTCAGGCTTCTACATTTTCTGTTACTGAGTGAGGATCAAGAAGGGAAGTGATTATTATAGGGACCTCACGAATGACAAGTCTTTGGCAGCTGCTAAGGTTAAGGCATCTTTGGAGAAATAATCTTGTTGGGAAGTCACTCTTCCCTCTGCTCCACCTACTCGCCCCCCACCCCAGGCTGGAAAGGGTCATCTCTGGCAGCTGTTCCTAAAAGGAGAGTGAGGCCAGCCTCATGGCAGCTGTTACAAAGATACTGAACAGAGATTCCAGAAGGAAGGCTGGGTCCAAGTAAGAGTGCTTTTATGAAAATACGTGCTAAAGTCCCGAGGTCAGGGCTGCAGTGGGATGTACTTGAGAGCTATAGCTGGGGTCATTTTACTTCTCACTAGGTGGGTAATGCTCTAAGGCAGCTCTGCTCTCCTGACAGAAGAAGGAAAGGCACACTTGTAGTGAAGATAAGGCTTTCCAAAGATGACACAGACATAACCGTTATTGGTATTGTCCAAGGTTCTCCCACTTTCCTTTGACAAAACCTAAGACTGCATGAACATCTCAGTGATACCCTGGTTGGATGTCCCTGCCTTGGTTGATGGGCTATTTGGATGTTCTGAGACAGCTTTATCTTTCAGAGCGTGGAATTTGCCAGTCTTCCAGAGAGTACCACATAATGGTTAAAGCTTGAGGTTGAGAGTCAGGTAAACATGGCTTGAGTCTTGGTTCTACATCATACCAGCTGTATGACCCAGGGCCAGTTCTTAAATTTCTTTGTACTGTAGGGTATTCACATGTGAAATATAGATAAAAATGGGGGTTCCTTCATGTGCTGTTGTGAGAATTAAATGAGATAATGCAGGCACAGGGCCTGGGCCAACATGCTTACAATAAATGCTCATTACTATGAATTTACTAAAAAATAGGCAGAGTTGTTAAATTTCTCCTCCATGAGAAAGGCATATTTTTTTTTTTAAGAGAGGGAAGGAGAGGGAGAGAGAGAGAAAGATGGGAAGAGGGTCAGAGGAGAATCTTAAGCAGACCCCACACCCAGCGCAGAGCCTGACAATGTCAGGGGTCAATGTCATGACTCTGAGATCATGACCTAAGCCGAAGTCAAGAATCAGACGCTTAACTGACTAAGCCACCCAGGCACCCTGAAAGGCTTGAAAGAGAAGTAGGGTTTTTTGTTGTTGTTGTTTGTTTGAGGAATTTGTTCTTTCAAGGAATGAAGGTCTGATGACTTTTTATCATTGATCAAAGTTCTATGAACTCTGGTGCCACAAAGTTCGGAGAACCTCTCCTTTATCAGACTTTCCTCGATTTCTTTCATCAGCATTTAGTACTTTTCAGGAGCCGAGTCCCATATTTCATTTTTTTGGCAGTTGTCAATGCTCCTGTATCTTTAAGTTGATGTCCACATGTTCATTCTGAATATATAACAATACAACTGATTTTTGTTATATTTATTTTGTATCCTGTGACCTGGCTATACTATGACTTTTAGGAGTTTTTTTCTTGATTCCTTGGGATTTCCTATGTAGACAATCATGTTATCTGCAAACAGGGAGTTTTACTTTTCCCCTTCTGATCTTTATGCCTTTTATTCCCTTTTCTTGCTTTTTTGCTCTGGCTAGCACTTTCAGCACAATGTTGAATAAGAGTGGTGAAAGCGGACATCCATGCCTTGTTCCCAGGCTTAGGAGAGAGCATTCAGTCTTTTACATTAAGTATAATATTAGCTGTTTTTTCATGAAGTTGTTAGATGCTTTTTATCAAACTGAGAAACCTCCCCTCTATTCCTGTTTCTTCTGTGAGTTTTTTAAAAAGTCTATTCAAGATGTTGAATCTGGGGCGCCTGGGTGGCTCAGTGGGTTAAAGCCTCTGCCTTCGGCCCAGGTCATGATCTCAGGGTCCTGGGATCGAGCCCCGCATTGGGCTCTCTGCTCAGCAGGGAGCCTGCTTCCCCGTCTCTCTCTGCCTGCCTCTCTGGCTACTTGCGATCTCTCTCTCTGTCAAATAAATAAAATCTTTAAAAAAAAAAAAAGATGTTGAATCTATTCAAAGTGTTGAATTGTCATAATTTTCTGTGTTGTTTGACATAATCATGTGATTTTTTTCTTCTTTTTTTGGTGATTTTTCTTCTTTAACCTACTAATATGATGAATTACGTTGATTTTCAATTATCAAAATAGGCTTTCCCTATAATGATCCCACTTGGTCATGATACACAATTCTTTGTATATGTTACTGATTTCTATTTTTTAATATTTTAAGGATTTTTGCATCTATATCCATGAGAGATAGTGGTCTATATTCTTCTGTCTTTGTTTGGTTTTGGCGGCAGGTTATTAGCTTCATAAATGAACTGGATCGTATTCCCTTCTCTTCCATTTTTTCAAAAAAACATTTTAGAGAATTGGTATTAATTCTTCTTTAAATATTGGGCAGAATTCTCCAGTGAAATCATCTGGACCGGGCATTTCTTTTGCGAGAGTTTTAAAAACCAATTTTCTTTCTTTCTTTCTTTTTTAAGATTTTTTATTTATTTGTCAGAGAGAGAGAGAGTACAAGCAGGGGGAACGGCAGGTAGAGGAAGAAGCTGGCTTCCCGCTGAGCAGGGAGCCTGATGTGGGGGGCTCAATCCCATGACCCTGGGATCATGACCTGAGCTGAATGCAGATGCTTAACCGACTGAGCCACCCAGACATCCCTAAAATCCAATTTTCTAAGTAGTTATAGGGCTATTCAAATGGTCCACTTTATATTGGGTAAATTGTGGTAATTTGTGTTTTATGATTAACTGATCCACCTCACCTAATTCGTCAAATTTATGTGTGTAGAGCTATTCACAATATTCCTTTATTACCCTTCTGATGTCTGAAAGGTCTCTAGTAACACCCCATTTCATTCCCGATACTGGGAATTTGTGTCTTCTCTCATGCATGCATGTGCTCTCTCTCTCTTTCTCTCTCTATCTCTTTGGGTCAGTCTCAGCAGAGGTTTGTTATTAATCTTTTCAAAAGAACCAGATTTTTAAGAATTGATTTGCTCCATTATTTTTCTGTTTTAATTTTATTTATTTTTGCTCCCATCTCTATTATTTCCTGTTTCTGCTTATTTGGGGTTTATTTTATTCTTCTTTTTCTAGATTGAGGTGGAAACTTAGATTCACTTGAGACTTTTCCTCTTTCCTACTGTAAGCATTTAGAGCTATAATTTTTCATCTGTGCTAATTTAACTGTGTCCCCAAATTTTGATGTGTTGGATTGTTCTTTTCATTCAATTCAATGTATTTTTTTGGAATTCCCTTGAGATGATTTTCTTTGACCCGTGGATTATTTGGAAGTCTGTTATTTGATTACCAAGTATTGGAGATTTTTCCCGGTATGTTTCCGTTACCAATTTCTAGTTTTATTCCATTGTGGTAGGAGAACATACTCTATATGATTTCAGTTCTTTTACATTTGTTGACATTTGTTCAGTGGTTCAGGATATCTTGGTGAATATTCCATGGGCACTTAAAAAATATTCATTCTGGTTTTGTTGGGTGGAGTGTTGTATAATTGTCAATTAGATCCTCTTGGTTGATAGTATTATTGAGCTTTTCTATATGCTTGATGATTTTCTGTCTAGTTGTTCTATCAATTACTGAGAGAGAAGTGTGAGTCTCTAACTGTGTGGATTTCTCTTTTCAGTTCAATTGGTTTTGGTTTCACATATATTACAGTTCTGTTGTTTGGTGTATAGACATTTAGGACACTCTCCTTCAGTGGGTTCTAATCTTTACTGGGCTGCCCTCCCAGCATCTTCTCCTTGGGCTCCAGCCAAATTAGACTACTTTCCTGCCATACTCAGGCCTGCCCAATGGGTCTTTAACTAAATAGGAAGGAAGGAAAGAAAGAAGGAAGGAAAAAAAGAGGGAGGGAAGAAAGGCCAGATTAAATTTTTTTAGGCTTTTAAACTATATTCTCTATAAGAAATCTTCCTTTCTCCTACATCACTGAGTCCTTTAGAAGCTCCTATACCAAGAGCAATAATTCCCCTTTTTTGAAGCCCTTTGTGCCTACTATCCATCTGGAATAAATTACAGAAAATGTGTATGTGTGTGTGGGGGGGGTGAGTGTATATAATTTTAATTTGGTGGATGTCTTCATATCAGTTTGACACATTAGTATAGGTTTTCAGATCTTGAGGAAGAAAAAAATGGAGGGGATATTGCAATAAAACGAGTTGGTGCTGGGAAGTAATCAAATCTAAAGAAAAGGTGAAATCACAGAAAAGTAAATTTTCATTTCTTCTCTCACCTGTGTCTCTTCTATAAAATACCTTCCCAATAGGACAGTCACCATAATAGTTATAAACTAGCATTTAAGTTTTATCACTAAGTCACGCTTAATCATTCATAAGTGTATTTCATTTGTTCAACAATTCTGGCAAGTGCCTGGCATTACTAGAACCTCTGTCTTATAAAGTTGGTATTTAAATCCACATATATGTAAAGGATAATAGTTCATTCTTCCTTCAAGCTTGGCATTAATCTTCCCTAAAACAATGATTCTAAGTGTGTAACTTTGTACTGAATCAATGAGTCATGGGGTTAAATCACACACTAACTTTATTCTCCTTTTCCCAATACCGGGTATAATCTCCTTTATGAGGTTACTTCTTTTCCTGTCACCTCAGATAAAATCTTCAGCTTATAATAAACAGTCCTCTGGACACTTTAGTTACAAGTATAACTTCATATCAGTAAACAGTATGTCTCCTCCAGTGTAGTAATCACAAACTCTGAATGCTGTTTAATGTTGAAGCTTCTCTCTGCCTCTCACAAAGCCTACAGTGGGGAAGGAAGGAGACAAGGCTGACTTCTCTGTCCCTAGCTAGGGCTTCTCCTCCTCCTTTCTCCTGTTTGTCTGCCTCTGCTTCTGCTTCTTCCAGGACTGGGAGAGACAGGGGAAAAGAGGAAAAGAGGAAGGGGACATGGACAATGGTCTGACCGGCACTCTTCTGACAGGGACGTTCTCTATCTGGGAGGCTAGGTAGATTCTGAGCAACCCTCCATCGCTTGGACTCTCACCTGCAGTTCCCTCTCCCTATGTGAATGCAGCTCTCTGCTCACATTCCCTCCCCAACCTGCCGCCCCACCCCAAGCATCCTGGGTCTCCTCACTCTTGACTAGGACCCAGGAGAACTCCAGGCCAACTCTGGCCCTTGGCTCACACTTGGACGTTGGGAAATGTATACTTTTGACCCATCACTGGTGGCGATGGATTATTTCTCAGACGTAGATCTCTTTTTATTTAATTTCTGGCAAGCAAGCTCTGGTCAGAGCTATATAGTCTTCAGATTAATTGTTATGCCAGTTCACTGGGCCCCTAAATTGCATGGGACACATATCAGGTACCCAAAAAATCTCCTTGGAGCTTCTGCCACTGGGTTTGGGGTCAGGAGAAATCATCCATATAACCTGCTGTGGTGGGAGGGGAGCAGTATGGGATTTATAGCAGAGCTGTCCCCCCAAAAATCTGCCCTCAGATCTCCAACTTCTTAAATGGGTAAGGGGCCGTGGGTTGAAACACTAGTACTTCATTTTGAAACGTGGAGGCAATGGCTCCACTGTCCTGGGCTGTCAACAAAAGGCAAAACTGAAATTTTTTATTTTAATACACCCACTGAATGATTCCTTTATCTTTATACCAAATTCGTTCACAGTGAAGACAAAAAAAATTTTTTTCTGCTATCTTACAAAGAAATAAAAGAAACACTTTGTCCTAAAATGTTGTCTATTCCACTCTTCTGAACATAGATTCATGTCACATGCTGATTCAAATGTTGTGGCTTGTATTTATATTACTAGTCTAGCAGGCTGCCAGTGGCATGAAAAGATCTGTGCCCACCCCCTACTCCCTTCCTCAATGAGAGTTCCCTGTAAGATTTTATGTTTCTCTTCAACTAAATTAGAAGAAAAAACAAGACCAGCATTGTTAAGATTTCCTCTGCCCACTGGAAGTCTGCCTGCTGGGAGGTCATATACCCCTCCAGGTCCATCTCTGAGAAGCACCTCTGGGGACAGAAAAAAGTCATCAGAGACTTGTTAGGGGCTGGGGTTCAAGTTTGCTGGCTTTTCATCTTCTCATATTCAGATAATGGCTTAGAAACCCTATTCTTTTTAACTCTTCTTCTATACCCTGCTTTTTCAGTCGTGAGAAGCTTAATTAGACCTTGCCAATGTACGTATATCTTCTACAGAGCCACGTGACAATGGTTTCCTAAGGTCCTATGATAACACAAGAAATAACTCAAAACATTGAGTAGTTTATTTGAAAGAAGCATAATTTCAGTGTTCAGTTGCCCAGATAGAGTTATCTCCAGAGAATCCCAGAAACTCCTAGGGTAGACAAGCTGGGACATTTGTCACCCCCATGGACTCTCACAGTTCAAGTTCAAGTTAGCTCACAACAGAGAAAGGAGGAGAAGGTCCCAAGGAAGCAGCCAAATTCCAAGTAATTTGGCATGGTATAATCTCGGACTGAACTTAATCACAGGCCTAGAGTTTTCAAACAATCTTTCTAAATTTCTGCAGGCAATTTACGTAATTATACTGGCACATACATTTTTCCATCTCAATAACAAAGCCACAAAGATCTTTATGTTCACAGACAAATCTCTAATATTGTAAAAGAAAAAGAGCATGCCAATATAAACTCACAAATTCCAAATAGGGGCATGATTCTGTAATTTTCCCCTTCAGAGCCAGTAAGAACGCATTCCAGATAGAAGAAAGGGGAGGCACAGGGCTCTCCTTTGCCAACTCCCTTCCCCCACTCAGACAAAGTTTTATTCAGACATGAGATGCTTTATTGGTCAAGTGTCTTCCATTCTGCTTTGCTATTTTGAGCCTAATTGAATATGACTTGTCACAGCTCTCAGCATATATTTGTGGGGACATTTTTGCTTGCACCCATAGTACATACGTTTTTGATCACAACCAGCTGAGAACACTGGCCTAAGTAGGCAGACTTGGCAGAATCCCAGACCTTGGCTATTCTTTCAGGGCTAAGGAGTTCATACTATACTTTCTGGAAGTTGTTTGCTCATGGAATGAATTCAATATAAATTTATATAAGGAAGTAGAGTGAAAACAACTAAAATAATTTCTGTTCCTTTTTGATTACAGCAAAATAGACTGAATACAAAGCATGGTTTATAAATTCTAAGCTTATGATCACAGGGAGGAGCCACAAACCATGAATGCCAAGTAAACTCCTATCAAGTTAAATGTCAGAGTCAAATAAAATCTGCATCAAAATTAATGATATGTATTTAATGATATGTATAATCACAGTAATTGCTCAACTAGATGGGAAGAGAGGCAAAAGACAAATTTTACCAACCTTCCAAATCAGCTGGCTCTGAAGGCCACCCATCCTCTTCAGTGCCACGCCAACTCCCAAAGGACAAAGTCCCTGGTGTCGCAGGGAAGGCTCAGGGGCTACAAATACCCTATTCCTTCCACAAGCCAGAAACACAGGCTAGGGAATGTGACATAAAGAAATGACTCCCTGCATAATTCCTGCTTGGAGGCTCCAAGGAAGCCATTCAGAGCTACTAGAAACATGTCTATCACTGGTATAATTCCAGCAGAGTTAGGACCAGTGTGCTAAAAGGATGATCCCCCACGAAGGCAGGGGTGTTTGTGTGGTAAGATGAGGGAGCACACTGGCAGGGCAGTGGTGAGCCTGAGAAATGCACCCCCAAGTGCATACTGACTAATTAGTTTGCTTTCCTAATGCCTAGCACCCAAAGAATGGGAGTTTTAAAGAATATGAGGATATCGTGGTACGAGAAAGAGAGGAAGGGAGTATAAATTAGAAAAATTGTTCCTCAAAAATCCAACTTATTGTATCAAGAACAAGCCCAGTTCTCATCACAAGGAAAAAAAAAAACACTTCCTTTTCTTTTTTTCTTACGATTTTATTTATTTGAGAGAGAATGGGGGAGAGTGGCAGAGGGAGAGAGAAAGAGAGAGAGAGAGAGAGAGAGAGAGAGAGAGAGAATCCCAAGCAGATTCTGTGCTGAGCATGGAGCCCGACGCAAAGCTGAATCTCACGACCCTGAGATCACAACTTGAGCCGAAATAAAGAGTTGGACGCTTAACTGACTGAGCCACCGAGGTGCCCCTCTTTTTCTTTTTCTTTTTGTGTGTGTGTCCACATGAAGTAATGGATGTTCACTAAACTTATTGTGGAAATCATTTAACAATATATGTATGTCAAGTCATTATGCTGTACACCTTTTTTTCAAAGTTTTTTTTTTTTTTTAAGATTTATTTATGTTAGAGAGAGAAAGAGTGTGCTTGGGGGGAGTGTGGGGGGGGGAGGGAGAAAGAGAATCTCTAGTAGACTCCCCACTAAGAGCGAAGTCTGATGCAGGGGTCCATCTCAAGACCCGAGATCATGACCTGAGTGGAAACCAAGAGTTGGACGCTCAACTGACTGAGCCACTCAGGCGCCCCTGTTATGCTGTACAGCTTAACTTCATATGTGGTATGTCAGGTATATCTCAATATAACTGAAAGAAAAAAATAATTAAATGGCATTTCTGGCATGTGATAAACACGTCGTAAATGCCATTGGGGTGGTCCCAGCCACTCCCAAATCTATTTGCAGCTCTGTGAGCCAGTAGTCAGACTAGGATGGCTGCAGTGGTCTAGCTCTATGATGCTGGTCCTAGGGGAAAGCCCAGGATTGTGTTTTGTTTTGAGTGGGAGGGGGCAGGTACAAGAATGTTGATAGCTTGTTTAGGATCTCTGCTTAGTTGAACCACACCCAAGAGGAATTTTAGGATGCATTCCAAAATGGAAATATACAGAACTTTCTATTCAACCACAATCATTTGGGGTAATGAGGAGTATTTTCATCCCATCTGTGTTATAAACCCACTCAGATCCTTTCCTGAAAGCAAACAATGGCATTTCTACCAATTTATACTGATCATCTGGCTTTTTCAGCTGACGCTATAAATTAAGATAAATGGATACCTCCCTACCTACTTTCAAATGTCTTAAAATTGCCAAGAATAATCATCTCTTTGTCAATCACACAGGGCAAATTTTGATACAGTCAAAGAGGTGATTTCATTATCAGACAGAACTTCAAAAACCTTCTTATGGACAGAAAACCTTTTCATTGGATAACAGAAGTAATGGCCCTGAAATGGCTTTCCCGAAAAATGAAAATAATACGCAATATGTTATTTACAGAGAAAGGAAATATTACAGGATAATCATTCTCAGTTACTTATACTATGGGATTAAAGATAACTCCTCAAAGTACTTTAAAACAACAAAGTTATTAAGACTATAATAACTTTGTAATAAAAGTTCATATGTCCAATTAGGACATGTGGTTTTCATAGAGAAAACCAATTAAAGACAGCTGTGTCTTAAGTATATTTTGGAATGCAGGTGCATAATGGGTTGTAACAATAGTCAGCCTTCACGCTGCCACTGATTACTGAACACAAACATGCACACACACACTTTGTGAGGAGCCTTTCTTATGTGGGACCTAGACACAGAGTCCTATCTAGTGATAGGTCTAGATCAACTTCCACAGCAATGCTGGCATTAGAAGGCAGAAAGGATATTGTCTTACATCTTAACCAGTTCCTACCAAGCTTTTGCTCTATGCCGAATAGCCTGGGGGGGGGGGGGGGTGGAGAGCTTTGCCCTGCACTGGAAGACAGCATGGTGTGGTAAACATGTCTTGTTTTTTAAATCAAGAATCCCGATTCATAAGCCTGCGTCTTCCGCTGACCAGAGCTCTGTCTTTGGTACAAACCAGTTACTGCCCTGTGGTTTGGTTTGCTCCTCTACAAGATAAGGGACTGCCCCTTAGCTACTTGTGGTTCTCCGTGGAAGTCCATCTTGTAGAAGGCTATGGAATCACTAGCTTTCTACATCTTCCTATGGAACTGGGTGGTTTTAAAATACGCCTACAAGTTCTTTGACACTCTTCCCTTTGAAAGGTGGAGTCTACTTTTCCTCCCTGGAGTGACCCTGTGGGACCTTCAAGGTTAGATCATTAAGAGCTATACTGTCTTTCTCTCACTCATTCTCCTTCTGGCTGTCTCCCACTCTGTCCCAGAGCAGAACGCTTTTGGATCCCTGAGCCATCATGTAAGATACCCAACTACCCTGAAACCACCATGCTAGAGAAAACCACATAAAGAAGCCCCATAAAAGCTATTTAAATCTCACAACCCAGGTGATTGACATATGAGTAAAGAAGCCTTTGAGATTATGCCAGCCCCAGACACTGTCTGTAATCTCAGAGGATACATTTAACTGGAACGACTAAGCTCAGCCCTTCCTGAATTCCTGATCCACAGAAACAGTAAGAGATATGAAATAATGACTGTTGTTTTAAGCCACTAATTGTTGGGGTGATTTGTTATGCAGCCACAGTAACTGGAAGAAGAACTCTGATGGAATTAAAACGAGAGAGAAAAAAATGCCACCCCAAGGTCAAACAAGGAAATCTTCAGCATCTGCAAGAAGCTCAGGAAAAAAGACTTAGAAGTCTTCAAGAATACGAAGGTAGGTACAATTCACCAATAAATGCCACACAAAGCAACACTGGAATAATCAGCTCGTTATTTCCAATCACCTCTTTATTTTCAAATGCCTATGAACATTTTTGCACATTCATGGTTAAGAGAAAAATAGTAAGAATGACCCTAAGTGGGGGCGCCTGGGTGGCTCAGTCGGTTGGGTGTCCAACTCTTGGTTTCAGCTCAGCTCATGGTCTTGGGGTTGTGGAATTGAGCCCCATGCTGGGTTCTGTGTTTGGTGGGGGGTTTGCTTGAAGATTCTCTCTCTGCCCCTCCCCCACTTGCGTGCACATGCTCACTCTTTCTCTCTTAAATAAATAAATAAATCTTAAAAAAAAAAAAGGAAAAAAGAAATGACCCTAAGTGGAACCACTTAAATCTACCAGCAAGGCCAAAGGTAAAGGAAAGTGGCTGGACACCATTCAGTCATTTTCATGCAGGCACTGATACAAGTGCCTGCCGGCCTTCTGCCTCGTGTCTTCCATCATAGACTGTGCAGTCGATAAAGTGCAAGTGTTTTCCCAAGTATACTTCCCAATAACTCTGAAAAGTAGAACTACTCCTTTGAAAAGGACAAGGAAGAGAGCTGGAATCCAGTTAGAAAGGTGGCCAGCTACGATTGGCCCAGAGTTAGAGGGTTTGGGACAGCCCGTGTATCCTGGGGAAGCGGACCCAAGGGTGATGCTGAGGAGACGATCCACGGTGGCCTGCAGGCAGGACTTAACCACAAACCCAGGTTTTTTCTTCCTGGCCCACTCAGTGTTTCCAAAATAGGGAATTTCAATAAAAAGTCTAGATTTCTAGTTTCTCTTGAAGCATTGAACTTCAATCCTGAGTGTGAATTACCACCTGATTTCCATCACTGGCGCTAACAAGCTGTTCCTCCCTTTAGACATAGTACGTCCTATTTGCCACAATCCCCCTACTCCGTATTGCTCTAGACCTGGGCTCACTTCACTTGTTCACTTTACATTTCTATCCCTGTGGTCACTGAAGTTCATGTCTGGTGACCTATACCAATAGAAAGGCTTCGGACTTCAAACCTCCAGATGATTTTTCATAACTAGGTTTGAAATTTTTGGTGATTTGGAAATTCCAATAAATTCTGCTGCTGTACCCTTGCCAATTTCTTTCCCTAAATTACAAATGTGGGACCATGACAAACATATCCCTTATGGTTATGTAAGTCCTCTTACGACACTGTTATTGAATATTGGGGTGATTAGTGTGACTTTGGAAAAATATACTGAGTGTATCTGATACATCCAAATTATCTTTAAAATACGAACTGTCCGTACAGCAGTCAAACATTCTGAGTCCAAATTAATACAGAAAAGAAGCAACTGCTAGTCAGCTGTGGGATGAGGATGGACAGAAACGGAACAAGGTCTACATATTGTAAAGTAAGACAACTGAATTACTTACCACAGAATATATTCAAGGCAATTTCTAGTGAGGACTTAATTAGGCAATGAGGTCATTTGTGAGAGATTAAGACCGGCATGTGCAGTATTGTGTGTGTATGTATGTGTGTGTTAGAGAAAACAAAACGAGACAGAACAACTCACCAATTCCAGACATTGTCTGTGGCCATAGGCAGCAGCGTAATGTACGCTATTGTAACCTTCCTTGTCCCGGATAGATGGATTCGCATCATTTTGAAGCAGAAACTCTAGACATCTGTAAGTATAAAAATGAAGTGTTCTTTCAGAAAACATCTCTAGACCAAAAGCAGTACTTGATGTAAATATTTTCCTATAATGAATGTTCCACAACATTCATATGAATGAATTTAAGTGTTTCTTTAAAAATCCTCTGGCAATGAGTGTTTGTGTACCGGAAGTTTTACACGTGTGTGTGTTTCCATCTTAGTTTCAGCTTAAAATAGCCATTCTAGAATTCAGGAAAGGCTTGAGGAACAAGAGGGTGGTTAAGTTTATTGAGAGGGGGGAAGAAATTATCCATGACTATTCCCTCCCTGATGTCATTATCAATATTACATATTTATCCAACACAAGGTTCATGTCTGGACTCTGTTCTGTTAAAATAATCAATTTGTCTCCTCCTACATTGATAACAGAAAGCTTAAGGGTTTTTTTTATAGTTGACGTACAATGTTATATTAGTTTCAGGTGTACAACACAGTGATTTCAGAATTCTCTACATTACGCGATGCTCACCACTCTAAGTGTAGTCATCTTCTGTCACCACACAATGTTATTACAATATTATTGACAGTATTCCCTATGCTGTACTTTTCATCTCCATGATTTATGTATCTTACAACTGAAAATGTGGCCGTCTAAAGCCCTTCACCTATTTCGCCCATCCCTCGACCACTTCCCTTCCAGCATTCACCAGTTTGTTCTCTGTACTTTTGAGTTTGTGTCTGGTTTTGTTTGTGAATTTGTTTTGTTTTTTTTTTTTAGATTCCACACATAAGTGAAATCTTATGATATTTGTCTTTCTCTGTCTGGCCTATTTCACTTAGCATAATAAAGAATAATGAAGTCTTTTTTCCTTTTTACCTTATTTTTTTTAAATATGTTAGTTACCATACAGTATTTCACTATTTTTTGATGTAGTGTTCCATGATTCATCATTTGTGTATAATACCCAGTGTACAGAACCTGTCTGTCATCAAGATTACTGAATAGGGGCACCAGGGTGGCTCAGCAGGTTAAGCACAGTTAAGCTTCTGCCTTCAGCTCAGGTCATGATCCCAGGGTTCCTGGGATCGAGCCCCACATTGGGCTCCCTGTTCGACAGGGAGGCTGCTTCTCCTTCTCTTCCCCACTTGGGCTCTCTGTCACTATCTCTTTCTCTGTCTCTCAAATAAATAAATAAAATCTTAAAAAAAAAAAAAGATTACTGAATAACGAGTTCTAGAGCTCCACATTCAAAAGATGAAGTCTCAAATTTAACAAAGAAGTGGTCAGTCCACTGTAACAAGAGAGGGGGGTAGACTTTTAACTTTGCTATTGGAGACTCTATCGTCAATCAAAAGATTGGAAAATGAAAGCTAGAAAGAATAAGAAAATAACAACAAGAAAAGAACTTAAGAATAGCCCAAACAATAAGAAGATTAAAGGAATGGGCGAACGTTTAAAAAATATAAAGGATTAATTCCATAACCACATTTGAAGATAGAGGCTTAAGTTGCATCATTATGTATAGACTAGAATAAAATAATAAATAATAAGGTTAAAAAGCGTTTTCTGACAGAGTTGCAATTTTTCTGAAAAAGCCACGATCTTTACAATAGGTTGGAGGAAGGAGCTCCACCTTTGCTGAAATGCCTCCAACTCCAGGACACGAATGTCTAGGGATGTACGGAGTTCTGTTCCAGGCCTGTTACAAAGGGTACAATCCTGCTGGTCAAAAAGGGAATAACTAGGCAGGAGCCCCACTCCATAATTTCAGTTTTCTATCAGCGGCATTGGGACAAACATGTCCTTTACAAGGTCAAATTTCTATAGTATATTCAAACACTTTATTTTTGGTTGTGTTTTTATTTTTAATTTTTTTTAAGTTTTAAATTTTAATTCTAATTAGTTAACATACAGTGTAATGTTAGTTTCAGGTGTACAATATAGTGAGTCCACACTTCCATACACCATCCTGTGACTCAAACACTTTAAAATGACACTCATCTACCTTTTGGCATAAGGCAAAAGAAGTAAATAAATCACACATAAACACAATTAAAACACATTTCAATTTCTAGAAAAACTGATGAAAGACATACATTTTTTAAACCAAATATCTACATGTCGTGTGATTTATCCATAAAATGCTCCATAATAAATCAAACTAATATTGGACTTCTGGTATCATGCAGTCTTTGGTAATGTGCACCTTAAAAGGAAGTTTTTGTTTGTTTGTTTTTTGTTTTTTTGGTAATTAAATGCCCATGGACAGGGTCCCATGTCTGACTCATTTTAAGCAGCATTCGGCTCTTGAAATAAAATCATTCAATAGGAATAGCATTCTAGCGGACACAAAATCCCTAGCTTCTGAAAGAATTACATCCCAAAAATCGGTTGGTGAATTTAATACGTAATTTGAAAAACACCTGGACTTGCTTCCAAAGAGTTATTTACCCCAGGATAGAGCAGAGCTATACTACTGACAGCACTCTTAGAAAAAACAAGAGTACTACAGAATTTGAATATTCTCCATATTGTTTCTAAGGGGAAATAAATTCCATTTTAACTGGGGATGCTTGTCTTTTCTCCTCCCAGGTCATGGACTGAAGCTGCAAAATCAAGACATTTAAATCAGGAATGTATTTAGATGAGAGGTGCAGCCTCTCTGCATGAAGATGCTCTCAGGCAAGCTGATTCCCTGCCTTCCCCTGCTTGGCCTTTTTCCCTCTTCACCAGCTGTGTTTTTTGTTTTTTGTTTTTTAAGATTTTATTTATTTATTTGACAGAGAGAGAGAGAGAGAGAGAGCGTACTCACAAGCAGAAGAGCAGCAGGCAGAGGGGGAGGGAGAAGCAGGCTCTCCACTGAGCAGGGAGTCTGAAGTGGGGCTTGAACCCAGGACCCTGGGATCATGACTTGAGCCAAAGGCAGATGCTTAACAGACTGAGCCACCCAGGGGCCCTCTCCATCAGATGTTAAGAGGGCTGCTCTGGCACAGGGCAAGCTGACATTTTGCTGGAGAAGGGGGCATTTGCTGAGGTAGCTTAAGATTCTACAGTCTTTGAATATCATTAAGTTTGGAACATTGGGGCCAAACCTTCGTCATTCTGTTTTACTGTGTGTCCTGTCCCCACCCCAGTAACAGCCCATATCAGGTCACGCTCTCTAACTCCCCCCTCCACCATGGTCTGGACATGGGAAGAGAGCCCAGTGGACAGTGGGAAGACCCTAGAGGGGACACAAGCCTTCGGGTGACAGAGAAACTGTTTCCTCTGACAGCTGGAGAAGAGAATGAACAAGAACCATGTGTGTCAGACTTTTAGAGCACCCCATCCCCTAGGTCTCACAGAGCAGGACACAGAGTGTGGGCAGCACTCATTCATTTGCACATTTATTTAACAAACAGTTACTGAACCCCCGAGACACGCTGGGCACTGCTCTGGGCAGAGCACGACCTTCGCACGGTGCCTTGTCGCCAGGAAGGACTCGGAGGACGAAGCATTAGAGTTTCTGGCGCGTGGGCACCCCAAGGTGACGGCAGTGACTCCCGGCTCTTGTCACAGTCTGGGCTGAGTCTCCGCCAGAAGCCAGAGAGAGGCAGGTGGGATGGGGCGGGGCAGGGGGCTGTGTGTGAGCTGGTGTGTGTGTGCTGAGGGGGCGCAGGGCACAACCAGCGTATTTCACACTGGAATCTCAGAACATTTCTTTCTAGAACCTGCTAAATAGTTACCCCCAGGTCATTAAAGGAGAGCCTAGGGCCCCAGGAGGAGGCTTAATATGTCCCCTGAGGCATATGACACATGGCAGAGTCAAACATGATATTTAAGACACCTACTCCTAAAAACTGCTGACCCATCACGGTGACGGTCTCCGTAAAGGCTCCAATTTTAGGAAGAGTTCCTTGTGTGAAAATAGCACAACTGAAGGATATATGAAAAGAGTCATTTCTTCTTCACGAAAGGCATGCCCATATCACTTCCTCAAAATCCCAAAGAAAGCCCCCCAAAAAAGCTGGCCTACGTGGCAACCCAGAAAAGCAGACGAGCATTAGTGACCACATCTTGTGCTTTAAGCTGAGCAGAAACTTACAATGCGGCTTCCTTTTCCTTCAGCTCTCTGGCTCTTTCAAGTTCTTCTGAATTTTCATGGGCATTTCCTAACATGGTCTTACTTCTCAGCATAAGGGAAAGAAAAAAAAATTAAAATTATCTGTTTTCATGGCAAAGTTGCTAATGACTTTGATACAACCTATATCTCAACGACTTTTCCCGCAACCCAGAAGAAATAAGCACTACTGATTTTTTCAATGAGGACATATGTGGTTCTCCTAAAGGCCATCCAATAAATCTATCCTCTTCCATGGAACCCAACTGAGAACATGGCTTTCCTCAAACTTCCACCCAGGAATCAGCGAGCAAGACATCAAGTTGTCTACCCTTCCGTAAATATCTTAAACTCCCCAAGTAAATAGGAGGTGATGGAGCTTAAACTTCCCTGACTCCTACCACATTCCTTGCTGCCTCCTTGTCAGTTCAGCATCTCATTTATCCAGGAATGGGGTTCTAGTCACCCCTCAATTGCCAGAGCAATTCTTCATCACCTAGGATTCCGTTTTATAGCTTATAACACAATACATGTACTTGTTCCCCCATTCTATTCTAAGAGAACAGCATAGAGCCTGCTACACAGTAGATGCTCAATAAATGTTTGTTGAATTAATAACCTGCCTGGCTATGAGATCCTGAGGGCAGCTACATCAGACTTGCCAACAGTATATAAATATGAAGAGAAATATGAACAGTGACTTCCAAACCGGAAATACAGATCATAATCCATTATGGAATTGTGAAATCAATTTAGTGGGTTGCAGAATTTCGTTGCTTTTTTTCCCAAAAAAATAAAAGAGAAAATATCAGAATGCATTACACATAGTGAAGGTAAATATGGTCTTATGAAATTTTTGCTGCCTTTTTACATATATATTTAAAACATACCTATTTGAATATGTATGCTGGGTCATGATGTAAAATGTATTTCTTACCGTGGGCCACTGTAAAATATCTGAAAGCCACAGCTGTACAAGAATTTAGCACTGACCCAGAATCAATTCCATAGCACAGTGCAGCAAGTAAGTCAATAGTTCTCCAAACAGGGCCACCAAAAAGCATTCCTCGGAAGGAAGGCCCCGGTCCTCAAGTCTTTGAGAACAATCTCATAAGCTGGAGGCAGGCAGCTCTCCCCCCTTTCCCACCTGAACTAGTTCATTTATTTCTGCTTTCTATTCCTAGGCACCTAGAATCCAAACATGTGCAGGGCATCCAACTTCCTCTCCTCCAGCTCCTGAAAGAGCATTCATGCCCAGTTTGGAACAACGGTGCCAATTCTGCACTGACCCTGCATTTGAAAGCTACTGGGATTATATACAGACGGATACTTCCACCATGTGACGAATCTCTTAGCAAATGTTAAGTTTGAGGGCAAACGAAGCATTTAAATGGTGATAATGAAAACTGTAGGATATGACAAAATAAATTACAACTGATTGTGAATGAACTGAAAACCTGGGCTTGACAGCCCCACTTGGCATTCAACCCAAAGATCAGAGAAGAGAAACAATGGGGCAGTGACATGTAATAATCAAACATAAAGAGAGTAGAATGGGAAAACTGGGGTTAGGGATGAGGCAATTCTAATTCCTCTGGGTCTGGATGAGAGAGATTCTTCATTCACAGTTTCCAGAAGGCAGCATGAAGAAAACTTAGTAAACCCTCCCCCTCCCCAGTCATACCCCCAAAGGAAATTTGAGCAAGGCTGTTTTTACTTTCTATCCATATCTGATGCAGCAGCATAGTGCAAAGCTGTTCGTCCCCAGTCATCTGTTTCATTAACGTTGGCCCCTGTGGTCACTAATGTCTCAATACAGTGGAAATGACAATTTGCAGCTGCATAGTGCAAAGGCGTCCTGAAAAACAGACAGCAACTTATTACTACATTCATCTGAAAAACAGACCCCCCCCCCCCATCAGCATGAGCAGTGACAGCAGTATTCCCAGGAATGGGGAAAGCTCTTCAGCTCTCAGAGTGTGGATGCCAAGGGACATGCCTTCCGTTGACTTTTTAAGTTGGAGCTGAGGCTATAAAGACAGTGGCCTCAGACAAGGACACCTACCTGGGGATCTATCCTTTCTTTCCATTCCCAGTGCCTATGCCGGTGCAGGCATACACTAGCGCTCTTTTGGACTATTGCAATATCATCCCTATTGGCCTCCTTAGCTCTAATCAAACTTTCATCTAATTTCTAGTTGGTATGAGTGAAGAACTAGATTTTCTAAGGCCCAACACCCACATACAACATCCTGTTCTAAAACCGTCAGTGCTCTCTACTGAGCAAAGCCTTGATTCCTTAGTCTAAAATCAAAGACCTTTCCAAGCTGGGCCCAAACTACCTTCATAAAGTTTCTCTCTCCCCCTTATATGAACCCATCACTGTATCCAAGTGGGCCACCTGAAGTTTGTTCAATCATGTCCACATCTCCCCTACCTTTCCCCATGTTGTTTTCTTCCCTGGAATGTTCTCTCCTGAACTGCTTCCACCCATCAAAACCCCAAAGCTTCTTAAGTTCCAGAAGTTCTCTTTCCCTTTCATCTGAGATTGTGCAGCTCCTGTCTGGGTCTCTCTTGAGCTCTCATCTCATATTGCCTTGACTTTAGCCCTTGGTATTGTCTCATCTTCTCCACCGAAGTATAAGCCCCTTGGGGGTAGGGATATAGATCAACGGGAAGAACAATATCCAAGGAATCGGAAGCCCTGCATGGCTTATAAGATCTGTAAGCTGCAACAAATCACGCCCCTCTCCGGGACTTGGGCTTCCTCGTCTTACTTCAATAATGACCCATGAGCAGCTGCCCCCCAACATCTAATCTAGGTCAAAAATTCCTGGAATTTTATACATACATGTAAATTTATTACAGGTATAACTCATTTACTTTCTCCAAGTTCAACTTCTTCGTCTATTAAAAAGGATAGGAGGAGGGGCGCCTGGGTGGCTCAGTGGGTTAAAGCCTCTGCCTTCGGCTCAGGTCATGATCTCAGGGTCTTGGGATCGAGCCCCGCATCGGGCTCTCTGCTCAGCAGGGAGCCTGCTCCCTCCCCACCCCCGCCTCTCTGCCTGCTTGCGATCTCTCTCTCTCTGTCAAATAAATAAATAAAATCTTAAAAAAAAAAAAAAAAAAGGATAGGAAGCACCCGCCTTTATCTCATAAAGTTATTATGAAAAACCAAGTGGGTAACAGGAAATACACGCACCATGCCAAGAGTAAGGTGCTGCAGAAACATAAATTCCCTAGGCAATAGTTAGGGAT
The DNA here is from genome assembly GCA_028534135.1 of Potos flavus. Lineage (NCBI taxonomy): Eukaryota > Metazoa > Chordata > Mammalia > Carnivora > Procyonidae > Potos > Potos flavus. Next base: position 139,168,767 of record CM052883.1, read on the forward strand.
AATAATCAAATGGAATACCGGAAATAAAATCACTTTATCTCAAGAACTATTTATTAATTTTCAAGTGCCACTCTTTTATATCTTATAATCAATGTATGGGCTCTTTTACTCGTTGACTTTCTCCTCTTTCATCCAAAAAACAGGTAAAGTATAAGCATTTTACACAGTGGACTGTTTGTGTTTTCATTAATTAGACTGAAAACTATTAGCTATCAACCATGTGGCACAGCCCATAGGTAAAGAGAAAATGAGACCCAGTCCTGGTGCTCAGGAGCCCCATGGTCAGGTGAGAGGAGAGACGGGGGAGCCAGAGTCAACCAGAACAGTGTGATGTGCGCTCCTGTTGTGGAGGTGGGAAGGTCCCAGGGGAGCAGAGAAGAGGGACACTCCTGTCAGCAGGGGCGGGAGGTGTTACCTGATGGAAATCTGGAAGGGTGGGTAGGCGTTAGGCTAGGTAGGTTAGTAAGAGGAGACATCGGTTGTAACTCTAAGAGCCAGCGTGCACGTGGAGGGGAGGGGTACAGAGATGCTATGGGAAAAAACCGGAAGAAGACAAGACACAATTGGCCCTTCTAAACAGAAGCCGTGAGAGGACATGCCTGCCTTGGGGCTCGCGCCTGCCTTGTGGGTGTTTTGCTACAAAAAGGGATTTCCTCCTGAGGATGGAATCTCCCCAGCTAGCTTCCCTGTTTACCACTTCACCGTAACATGATTTCCAGATGGACGGCTCCCCACCCCTGTTACCGAGGCACTGAAGCAGAATTCCCTGTTTACATACCTCCCACACTTGTCCTTTTTATGGAAATCTGCTCCGCTGCTCTGCAAGAGTTTTATACATTCCACATTACTAGAAAGACAGGGAAAACATCATTAAGATGGTAGAGGTCAATTGCTGGGCTATCTTCAGAAAGAGCTGTTTTTGGTGAAGTGCAGGCCAAGACGAAATGATAGCTCCAGCTTCAAATTCTGCTAATGCAAAACCAACCCAAACATCTCAGAGGAATGCAATATTGCAAGGCTCTAAAGTTCCTGAAATTTCTTTTTCCAAGCTATTAAATCAATGCATTAAAGAGGTTGATGGAACATTTCCAATTACATGACCAAGGTATTTAATGATTATTACATGGTTAAACCTTTTAGTGATGGTTTCATCATGTAGCCTGAGATTCTCTTTCAAAAGCATGAAGAGTTTAGGAAACAACCCCTTACACCTATGATGACTTCATGTCACTGGTAAACAACAAGCCAGAATAGGGAAGCATTACCTTTTATCACAGGAGAATGAATTCACTGTGATAACCATTTTCAACCCAGACTCTCCATAATGGGAAATAAAACAGCTGCATTTCCCCGTCTTTGTAATATAAGTAAATAAATGTGCGAAAAATAAAAGGCCGAAAATGATGTACTGGAGCACAGTGATCTTCCAAGGCTTCTTTGTCACTTGCAGAAGCAATAAATCATGTTTAGTAGAGATAAAGGACCCACTGAAGTGAATTTTCCTATTGAAGGGCATGTCACTAAATATTAATTGTAATAGGAGTTTCAGATATGAATCCAGAATGGTGCGTTGCCAAGGTCTGATACTTTTTTTAAATGTTGGCATAAAAAGAGACAATCGCCCATTATTGTTCTAAACTTGGAGGGCTGAGAGGTAGTCTAGGATTTAGTGTTTAATTATCACTTAAATATGAAAAATGATCTCATTAACAAGGAACCTGAGCAGGGCTCTCCCCACCCCCCATTCATTCTTTGTAGCACCTTTCTCAGAGAACCCGCTGCTTCAGTCATAAAATATAAGAACGTTCTGGGACCATGATGTGTTGGTGTCGCATGCCAGTTGATGTAAAAGCACCTGTCTCTTACTGAAAGAAGTCAAAGGATCAAAGGCAGAGGCAGACCCAGGTGTGTGACTTATGAAGCTCATTTGATTTGGGGAGGTGGTTGGGGAGAAGGAGATTCATTTAAAAAATAACACATAATTATGAATATAAACCTAAATACACGATTTTGGAAGGGACCCATGCAAATAAGGGCCCTAAAGCTTCACAGTCAACCCACCTCTGATAAAGAGGTAATGCCTTTGATAATGCACAGATGACAAATGGAGAAGCATCGCTGTTCCTTGAGGACTAGCAAACTGATTAAGAACTAACACCTTACCCAAACAAGGTCATCTGAGGGAGACCATGTTTGGTCAATGTCTGGTCATATATCAATAACACATTGATCAGAGCCTTAGTCTCACCACTGATATGAAAAAGAGTTACCTGATGAAAAATGCTCTTTACAACTTAAAAAAAAAAAAGGCAAGGATTAAATCGCTTCTTGCCTATCCCTTGGGTTTCCTTGCCCTTTAGTCACATTTAACCATTTATGTACTTATCTAAAATCAGTTTTGAAACAAGGACAAATATATCTGTAAATAAACATGATCTAACTCAGTCTTGGATTCCTTCGATCATCATCCACCTACCAGCGACAAAAAAAGAAAAACTTAGGAACAAATCTCAAATTATTTTCTTTTGGTAGAGTGCATGTCAGGTAGATATATATTCTATAAGCTGAAGACCTACAATTAAAAAAGAAAAAAAAGAAAAGCAAAAGAAAGAGAGAGAAAGAGAGAAGAGAAAACAAAAGAAAACAATGTTCTATATGAGATGGGCTAACAATTTTTCTTAGGAAGAACAAACATACAATTAATATGGAAATGCAAAAGTGCTATTTGGCTTTGGTAGAAATGATTCTTACCCATCTTACTAAGGAGATTGCTTGTGATTCACAGACAACTTAAGCCAAGTAAGAGAAATGAGGAATTAAGTCATGAAGTAAGAATGGAAATTGCTAACTACTCACCCTCCTGCAGCAGCAGCATGAAGGCACGTTCTTCCAAATTTATCTGGGGTGTCTATTTCAAAGCCTGCAGACAGCACGTGCTCATTACTAAACAAGGATACTATGCTATACTTTTGTCCTAGTTAAACCACAAGAAACATTGTAGAGACAGAAAAATCAGTTAGTAGAAAAACCAGAACGCAAGCAATTGTCAGAAAGAGGTTGTCATGGAAACGAATGGTAACTGCTCAAGCTTGGCAATTTTATAGGAAGAACTGTGAAGTCTAGAAGAATTTATTTTCACATTCAGCCCTGGGTGAACCACAGCCCCATATTTCAATCCCAGGATAGAAATTTATGAAACCAATTTGAGATAAGTAGGGCACTAGACAGGCAGACAGAACACATGGAGAAAGCATGGACAGCAAAGGAATAATCTGAACATGCTGGAGTAGATATTTTCTTATGTGTATTATTAGCTTTCAGTTGGTTTAAGATTTGGGAAACATGCTTTCATGCAGGGATGATTTTTAAACATGCCAAGAGCAGTGAAGGCAGAATCAACCATAGGTAAAACACTTAAAAGAAAAAAAAAATGCCTCTGGGATGTCTGTTGAATTAATTCATAAACAATCTTTGCCTTGCAGACCTCTATCACCTTTGAAAGCCAGGAACTTCTTAATACATGGAGGTTGGCAGAAGCAGTGATAAGAAAGATTAGCAAAGCTCTAAACCAGAAAGAATTTCTTGGTTCCAAACAGACCCACATTTAAAAAATAAAAATTAAACCTAGTTGGAGGGGATCACACTATAGGGATTTATCAGAGCCCACAGAGGAGGAAAGTAACGTGATATTTCTACCGTCAAAACATGGGGGCTCTGGCCTTTTTCCTTTGTTGCAAATATTAACTGTTAAATCCACCCTTTAAGCCTCAAAGATATTTTCCCTGATTCCGACAAACTTCCGGGAAGCTATGGCCACCCCTGCCTGCCTCTCCCTCTGGATCACCCATGCTTTAACTTGAAAGACAGGCAAGACTCTCATTCCGGGGCAGGAACACCTACACTCAAAGAGCCACAACACCAAGGACTGCTGAGAGCTGTCCCCAGATCAGGTAACGAATGACAACGAAGCACAGGCAGCCGCTTACTCTGACAAGACACCTAGAGCCATGTGGCTCATTTACAGGACAAATTAAGCCCCATCTGTGGTAAGGGGCTACTTACCCGACGATAAGAGCTTTCTGCAGCAGTCAGAGTGAGCATTTAGGGCAGCTAAATGTAAGGGGAACATGCTATGGATTCCACACCTGAGGAGGAAAAAAAAAAAAAAGAACGGCTCAGGGTAACAGATCTCAAGAGAGATGCAGAAGGACAACAACATTTCTGGAAGTTCTTGGATGAAAACTAAATCCACAACACCGCGCTTCGGGACCCTTGCCTGAACTAATTTCATAATTCCTCCACTCAGGAAATAATTACGTAATCATTTTCCACCTTAACGTAATAAAATCCTAAACCTGGACCAGAATTAAAAACCCCTGACAATAGGAATGTATCTTTTTCAGGTAATGTTTCCTATAAAGGGTAGCTCTACATTTAAGATTAATTTACCTTTTTTTCTTTCAGCTGAGCAATTTTATGTCAGCAACCTATTCTATTCCTTGAATGAATTCCTTGAATTCATAAAGAAATACTATTGACCTATTATGTGCCAGGTACCTTGCTAAGAGTTAATAATGGCTGTTATTATCAAAATCAAAATGTCGGATGTGAATAAAAACCAATGTTTACCTTTCGCAGGCGCAACTTTATCTTCCTAACAGACTTTTATCCTGCATATTAACCCACATCAGGACACCAGTCACGAAAATGCACTGGAGCAACAAACATTATCTGGCATATGTTTCATAAATCTAGCATACTTTCCCTAACAGTATTACAGAAAGAATCTAGAAAAGGACTTTTTAGACTGATACCCCATCATAACACAGTTCCCAGGATGATCCCTTAAGGGACAGGCAGCCTTCTGATAGTGCTTTTTCCTTTAAAATCAAATCTTCCTTGGGGTGCCTGAGTGGCTCAGTCATTAAATGTCTGCCTTCAGCTCAGATCATGATCTCAGGATCCTGGGATCGAGCCCCATGTTGGGCTCCCTGCTCAGTGGGAAGCCTGCTTCTCCCTCTCCCACTCCCCTTGCTTATGTTCCGTCTCTCGCTGTGTCTCTCTCTGTCAAATAAGTAAATAAAATCTTAAAAAAGATCAAATCAAATCTTCCTCTTGCCCACCACCTCTCCTCACACGAGGACCCAAAGCCAGGTGCAGAACTGTCGTTCCTAACAAACAGCATCATCGGGAGGTTCTGGTGTTCTTATAAGCATGTATAATGTTAGTGCTCATTCCTCAGAACATCTCACTAGAGTCAAATAATGTATTTCGAAATTTTGCAAATCCTCCACATAACACAAGTAAGTACGTGTATTTACACCTGCAGCATTAACGACTTCAGTTTTCCTTCTCTGGCACAAAGTTGCCCATTTTCAGATTCCACGATTCATTAAGACACACGTACGGTTTGAGTTGGTTAGGTTTCAGATACGTGACTTTTATTTGCTATCTCAAAAGTTAAAATGATGGATGTGAATGTGTGGAAGTATATACATAGTCACAGCTAGTTCATGGTATTCAGCCTTCTGCCAAATCCGAGTCTGCCAACAATTAACCACCTCTCTCTTTCCGTGAAAACTTCTCTCTGTGTATTGGCGTTTTTGTTCAGTCTCCCCTCTGTTCGTTTTCCTTTCCCTATATGGAGATTTCCAACCCGGCGTCTATAATAGCTGGCATCCATCAAGAGATGCAATTTGCTTGTCTTCCGGGCAGCGTCACGCAGAGGGGAACTGCTTGTAATTGCCTCTCTCATCATTGACAAAAAAAAATTCTGAAAGGCAATTGCACCAGTGACAACCTTGATGCTCGTGGAAAGGAAGCGGGCGTTGGGGGATGGGAGAGAAGCTCTTTCATCTATGCTGCTATTTACATTGTCCTCTTGAAGCCAGGGACACATAGTGATTTTTAAAAATGTAGAATGTGTTTTAAAAACCCCTTACAAAGTGGAATTTTAAGTCAATGAGTCTGTACCTAACCACTTTATTTGTTTAGGGCAAGTGAGGCAAAAGTGTGATTATATTACTATCTCTGGACATTTGCAAGAGAAAAAAATATTTTCTAGGATGGCTTTAAGTTCCTGAAAGAATGTGCCTGGAATCGGGTGGGATTTCCCAAGACTTCTTTGAGCCTTCCCCAGTCTTTAAATATAACTTTAATAAAAATATATGTGTGTACAAATACACAACCTGTAAAATATAAATACATTAAAATGTTATATATTACATACATATATATACATACATATACATGCATATATGTATATATACACAATATAATATATATTTTATAAAGATACAAAAAATACATATCTTTACATACAATAATACAGGCAAATGAATTAGAGAAAATAGCATCAAATTCTATAAGAAATCAATTAGGAAAAACATAAAAAGTGTAAGTGATAGTAAAACAGCAACAGCATTGTAACATATTCCATAAATTTCATTATTAATATTTGTAATCAACTTTCCTTGTCTTCAGATAACTCATCATACTCTACATTAGCTAATTCTTTCCTTTTTTTTTTCCTGTTACTTACAAACTTGGGAAGCTAAGGGAGGGGGTAGAACTATTCTAAAAGGTCTAGCAACAATTCTGTTTGATATATATATTTTATTCCATAGTTTATAAAAAAAATCACTACCTCAATGTAGGTTTGAAAACATTAATTTAGACTCAAGTACCACTGACATTTGAACCTGAATATGATACTATGGTTCAAACAGGAAAACTAAATATCAGGGCAAGATTGGAAATAAAACTCGAATTCAGAATCTCTGAATCACTTCAGAAATGATTCACGCATTTCAAAATAAAATTACTCCTTTATTGTTCTAAAGTAAGACTGCTTATAAAGGAAGAGTCACAAAACCTTTAGCAGGAAAATTAGGATTTGGCTGTCTTAGGCAAATAAGCATCACTCCGACTTCATCAGGTACACATCAAAGAAGATCAAGAAATAAAGATGTCAGATAACACTAAACTTAACAGTGCATAAATTACAGGAAAGAGAAGACCAATTCCAGCTAAAATGCCACATTTATTTGACCAGTCATAAAATTAATGGGACACATTTGTATTAGCTATTTCTAATTTAGCTGTTAGCTGGCGTCTCCTAGCCAGTTATTTCAGAATAAATGAGGTCAGAATAAATTGCAGACAGCTATCAGAGGTAAGAAAAGTTCTCACGCACTATTAGAACATCCGTTCTTTTTTTTTTTTTTAAGCTTTCCCCTTGGCATCAGAGAGCTATGCCTGTTCCTTCCCACTTCCAGTGCTCTCTAGAGCCTTCCTTCAGGCTGTATGCTGAAAAACACCATCGTTAAGGTGATGGGGTCAAAAACCTTGTGCTTGAGTCCTGATTCTGACGCTTGCCAGCTATTTGATCTTTGGCAAGTACGTAATGGCTCCCTCATCCAGAAAATAAAGATCATAACAGTGTTGATTTTATAGAGCAATGGTAAGAACTGATTAATAATGCACCCAGGTGCTAGCAGGAGGTCCAGACCATGATAAGCCTTTACCATACAAGTCAGTATTACTATTGCCCTTGAAATTATTATTAGCTTGTGGGATAATCAGCAGTCTGTGAGTTTTGAAGTTGTAATCAGGCTGTGATTCCTTAAAATCAGGTCTGTGATTCTTAAAAAGCCAAGAAAAAATTGTGATCAGCTAGCATTTCTGTTATCTTTCTACATTCCAGAATTCTTTATAGTACTTATCTCACAAGTATCCTAGGGAAGGTGGACTGGTTTAGTTTTGCCCACTGAGCAGGCGAGATTTTATGATTCTTACTTGACTGATCAACCCAAATCAAAAAATCAGTTTCCTATTAATTTTATCTGTCATTCTGAGTATTTATCACACACCCCTAAGTTGGAGGCATTTGGGGCATAATTGGCAATAATGAGGCCTGGTCCTTGCTGTTTGCAACCTACTGACACTTTCGCTGGTTTCTTTTGAATCAAGACCAAACCCTCTAACACAGCTTACAAGGTACTTCTGGATGTAGCTGTTGCTTCATCAATCAGTATTCTAGAATCTCAGTGGACTTCTGTCCCTTCCTGCTGCAGAAGCCAAGGCTCTCTATTGCCCTAATCTTTTTTTGGTACATGTGGGTCCCTCAAGAAACTCATCTTTCTGCCCAGCTTCTCACGGCCTTTCTCAAACTCGATAGTGCATCGCTGGGGGCCACTGACAACACCTCTGGGCTTTCACGAGTTCTCTGTGGGGATTTTTAAACTGTCTTTTCCTTTTGATGATAACCTAAAGCAACTGATATAAAAGCATGTTTTGGCTCACCTCAACAATCGCCTTCTCATGACAGACCTCTGCCGTACGTCAGCGCCTGAATCACACCGGCGCCATGTGGAATTACTATAATTGGCAGGGGCCAATAAGAACAGAAAAAAGGTGGACGTAATACGCAAATGCTGCCTGGAGCTGGGAAGGGCCAGCGACAATGCAGCACGCTTAGCCTTCTAGATGTGCAGAATTTGGCAGTAGCTGGCATTTGTGCTGTGTGATGAGCCCTCTGTGATGGCCCTCTACTGCATCGAAGCCACTGCAAAACTTCCAGTCCCACAGCATTTGCTGACCTCTAACGAGTTCGCCCCTTGGCCACCACAACAATAACCCCATGAAAGTGGATAGCCCCCTTCCCTCTATCTTGACATTTCCCCTCAGGTGATTTCCCTCCCCCTGCACTACACACACACACACACACACACACACACACACACACACACACACACACGAGTGCGGCCTAATGAACCACTGTTTACTGCAGGAAGCATTCTTATCCCCAGGTACGCTGTGACATAATCAGATCTGGCTCCTTGAGGCTAGGACAATGTCTGCCTCGGCAGCATCCCTGGGACACAGCACAGTCAGTGGAAGGAAAGGCTACTCGAACAACAATGCCATCTCTAAAGCATTTTTGCCACATGGTGTGTGTTTGCATAAACTGAAGGCAAAATAATTACAAAGAAATGAATCTTGTGCTTATACAGTAATGTGTTTGGGGAAATTTTGAGTAAGTAGTGGGCCCTCTTTCTCCCTCAAGTGGATCCAAATCTGAAAGACAATCAGAAATCCATGGTTGTTTGGTTAAAACTCCCCAAGCAGGACTGAGTTGAAAGGAAAATACCACTAAAAATATTAACATATCACAGGTGAAGTGGGTGTGCCTGGATAGTTGACTCCTGCTTGACGAACACGGAGCATTTCTGATCTCTGGCTTTGGGTAGCCGTGATCCGGTAGGGAACTCAGAATCCTGAATCTTAGAACAGTGCTCTTTCCACAAGACTAAGCTGCTTCTTTTAACTTGCAGTAGCCCAGGCAAAAAGGTTCTTTGACTGTAAGTGGATTCCTTTCTTCTGAAAGGAGACAGCCCGCTGCTCTTACTGCTTGTCAGCATGGCCCTCTCTTTCTGCCCCCAGCCTCGCCCTGAGCCCAAGGCCTCCTCTTCTCCTCCCTGGACATTCGCAAGAGGCCGAGACATGTCCCTGGTCTGGACCATGCCCCCCCATGTCTGGACTACGGTCAGAGTGATCTTTCTCACCCACAAATGGGATCACGAGACACAACCTTCCCTACATCCACTTATAATTCTTTTACAGCTTCTGAATGCCTCAGAACAGAACCCAGCTCCTTCGCAGGACATGCGAGGTCCTTCAAGATGCGGCTCCTCCTGCCTTCCCACCTCATTGGTTTCCATTTCTCCACAGATGATCCAGGCTTGGCAATCTGCTTTCAACACATTCACATGTCTGTGCCTTTGTAAATACTGTTGTCTCTTCCTGGAATGTCCCTCCTTGTGTTTCCTCTTTTTTTTTTTAAGATTTTATTTATTTATTTGACAGAGAAAGAGAGCTCACAAGTAGGCAGAGAGGCAGGCAGAGAGAGAAGGGGAAGCAGGCTCCCCGCTGAGCAGAGAGCCC
>CM052883.1:139179211-139237094 GCA_028534135.1 Potos flavus
AAAAATAATAAAATGCCTCTGTGCTAGCTAGCATTCTTCAAACAGCTTTTAACATGGATTATCTTGTTTAATAATGTTAGGCAATATATTTATATAACTCATACTCACATCGATCTTAACCTATACCAGAGAGCTTTACTAGTAATTAAATCCTTTAATCCTCATAACACATCTATGGGCGAGAACTGTCATTACTCTCATTTTTGAAATGAGGAAACCGAAGCACAGAGAGCTTAAGCAGTAGGCTCAAGGTTGCACAGCTCCTGGGCAAGGTAGCTTGGATTGGAGCCCATGTGGTGCCCAGGAAAGCCTGGGCTTCCAACCCACACATGACACTACCTCAGGGCAGAGCATCCTGGAATTATACTCTTTCAACTCTTGTTCCTGCTTTCCTCCCTGCTCAGGATGTGAGCGCCTCCCTCTGCCACCCTCTGCTCTACTCAAGTCATTGTCACCCTTCAAAGCCTACCTAAAACTCACCTTCTGCTTGAAGGCTTTTCTGAAAACTTTGGCCATCCTTGAGCTCTCTCCTACCTGTCTACACTCTATGGCATACACTGTCTACACTGAACACTTTGCCACTTAAGTCCTGTTTCATTTAGAACTTTATTATATACTATCTTGCATGGCACTTTGTCTTAAGAGGGCCTTGGGCCCCTAACAAAATTATGAGCTCCTTGAAGGTACCAACCAGATGACTTATTTCTGAAACTTCCCATAGCACCCAGCTCTGTGGCCGACTTGTACATCCGCTTATATTCTCGGGGAAAGGAAGTGTAAAATGAAGTCAGGTTCTCCCCTTCCGTATGTCACAGATTTACTCAACGGTACCCCCTAATTATATCATCAAAACTGAGCAAGTGCCCTGAATAAATTCTGAATTTGCCCAATTGTCTTATTTTTCCTGCTTAACCAACAGTAAACACTAGAAAGAACAGAATATTAGAAAGTAGACTTAGGAATAGAGTTCAAGTCTCCTTAATTAAAACCGCTGGAATAGTCCTGTTTCTGATGTAGCTGAACATAAAATTGGCTCTTCCTTGCATCCACCATTAAAAGTCACTTACTTTAGTTCAAATTTCATTTGTATTTAGCCTAACAGTACAGACCCGCCTTAACCTAGATAAATGGAAACTCTCCACCGCATGGCAGACCCCTTTGGCAGTATTCCCACATGTGGCAATTATTCCACCGTATTTTTGCAGTAACCTACTTGGCTGTGTCAGCTCCACTGGTTATTAAGGTGTTAATCAAAAGCTCATGACCGTATCTTGCAGCCACATGGAGAGGAGTGTTGCCGTCCTTATCCACACAGTCAATTTCACCACCTGGAAGAGAGGTTTTAATACAGGGTAACATAAGGATGCTGGTTGATTCAGATCCTACATTCTATGCTAGTCACTCGTGTTGTCCAAATGTTGACTTCTTTTCCCCTCTGTGTACATCTCTGATCTGAAGTACAAGAATGCCTTTCCAGGGGACACGCCGTCATCTGAAGTAGTAGTATAGTTAAATCTGCATAGAGCAAAGTCTATTAGAAATGCTTTTGAAAGGTCTTTCCATATTGCCTTATTTAAGGATCCAAAATCTCACAACTAAATTCCTGCTCTGAAGGAACAAAGTTATCAAATTCCATAAAATGCAATTCTGAAGATACACCCAATTTTAATTTTACCTGCTCGATTAAAGACCTACATAAGCTGTATACTAAAGCATCAGAACCAAAGAGAATAGAAAGTTCAAGAAAATACTTTATGTAGTTTGATTATTTGGTTTAAAATATGAAGAGCAAAATGAATCGACATATAACTATGAACTGGAAATATCTATAATTATAAAAGCCATTACATTAATCATCAACAGTCCTTTTAATTATATAGTATTTTCATCTTATTTTGTCTTTTTTTACCTTCTTTTTCCCAACGTTTTATTTTACTACATTTCTTTCTTTCTCTCCCCTTTGCATAAATACGTATGTAAATACAGTTGGTCTATTTAACCATTTTAAAAAAGATTTTATTTATTTATTTGTCAGAAAGAGAGAGAGAGCACAAGAGGGGTGAGCGGCAGGCAGAGGGAGAAGCAGACTCCCTGGGACCATGACCTAGGCCGAAGGCAGACGCTTAACCGAATGAGCCACCCCGGTGCCCTGGTCTATTTAACCATTTAAAAGTTAGATATCATGACATTTCACCTCTAGAACACGACATTCTCCCACATATCTACAATTCTATCAGTATATTCAAGAAATTTAATGTTGATATCAAATTTTTATATAATGTACAACGTATTCCAATTTCTCTAGTTATCCCCAAAATGTGCATTAAAGCTGTTAGTTTTTTAAATCCAGGACCCAACAAAAGATTCTGCTACCATTTGGTTGTCATGTTCCTTTAGCTTCCTTTAATCTAAAATAATTCTCCTGCCTTTTCTCTATCTATCTATCTATCTATCTGTCTCATGTCATTGATATCCTTGGAGGTCAAGCCAGGAGTTGTGTGGAATGTCCTGCATTCTAGAGTTGTCTGATTATTCCCTCTATTCAACTCAGAACATTTTGGCACGACTACCCCAGAGCTGATGTGCCCTTCCCACTGTATCTCCACAGCATACACATAAGGTCAGGTGAGTTCACTGAGTGATGCCAATTTTGATAACTTGCAACACCTAGAGTTTCAGTTTGGGCAGATGAAAAAGTTCTAGAAATGAACAGTGGTGCTGGTTACACAAAATGATAATGTACTTAGTGCCAATGAACTGTACACTTAAAAACAGTTAAAACGGTCACTTTTTCTGTTATATATATTTTACCACAATAAGAACAGGGGCTTGATTATTTGGTTAAGGTGAGGCCTGCCAGCACTGGCCATTGCAAAATGTCTTTTCCCGTTTCTAATTAACAAACAATTTGTGGGTGGTACTTTGAGAATGTGCAAATATCCTCATTCCCAACAAAATTTCCAGCAAGGATTTTAACATAAACAGGGAGTATTTTGTTCAAAAGTTACCCGAATTCTTTACTCTGTATGCTTATATTATTAACTCGATATATAGTTTAGATTCATTTGATTCTGTTTGTTTTCAAAATTTTTACCAGCTTTTGATTTAATTTTATTTTATTAATATATAAAAAAATTCACGTTTCAGAAGTCAAAATTATATTTTTAATGTTTATTTATTTATTTTTTACGCTGTCAGTCACGATCAGTACCTCATTAGTTTTTGATGTAGTGTTCCATGATTCATCATTTGCATATAACACCCAGTGCTCCATGCAATCCGTGCCCTCCTTAATACCCATCACCAGGCTCACTTATCCCCCCACCCCCTCCCTTCTAAAATCCTCCGTTTGTTTCCCGGAGTCCATAGTCTCTCATGGTTCATCTCCCCCTCCGATTTCTCCCCTTTCTTTTTTCCTTTCCTTCTTCTAATGTCCTCCGTGTTATTCCTTATGTTCCACAAATAAGTAAAACCATATGATAATTAACTTTCTCTGCTTGACTTATTTCACTTAGCATAATCTCTTGCATCAACATGGATGGAACTGGAGAAGACTATGCTAAAATTGTATTTTTTTAAAGGCTCACTCTCATTTCCATCCATTCCACTTCATTCTCAACCACATCCTATAGTAATCATTTTCATTAGTTTTGGTTTATGCTTTCTGAGTTTCTCTTTGTAAAAATAAACACACAGTGGGATGCCTGGGTGGCTCAGTTGGTTAAGAGGCTCCCTTCAGCTCAGGTCATGACCCCAGGGTCCTGGGATCAAGTCCCACATCAGCCTCATTGCTCAACGGGAAGCCTGCTTCTTCCTCTACCTCTGCCTGCCACTCCCCCTACTTGTGCATGCTTGCTCTCTCTGACAAACAGATAAATAATCTTTAAAAACTACCTAAACACACAGACTCTTTATATTTTGCTTCCTTTTTCTTTTTCTTTTTTTACTTAATATATCCTGGAATTTACTCCTAAAAATCACTTCTTGGAGGTCTTCCTCGTTTTTGTACAGCTTTATTGTTTTCCATTGCATGGAGATACTCGTTAAGTACACCAGTCTGTATGGATAAGCATTTAGGTACTAAATATCATTTTGCTATCATCGGGAATGCTGCAGTGAATAACCTTATGCATATACTGTTTCCTATCTGCTGGGTATCTCTTCAGGATAAATTCCTAGAAAGGGAATTTTTAGGTCAAAGAAATGAATACGTGGTTTTGTTTGATTTTGCCACATTTCCCCCTGCAGGTCCTCTGTCATTTTGCTACTCACATGAGCAATGTATGAGAGTGCGTTTTCCCCACAGCCTAGTCAAGCCTTTGAATACCTGCCATGTGACAGGTGAGAAGTAATATTTCAGTATAGTTTTCATTTGCATTTCTCACATTAAGGAAATTGAGCATCTTTTCACGTACTGAAGGACTATTTATCTTTTCCCATGAACTATTTGTTCATGACTTTTGATCATTTTTCTGTGTGTGTGTGTGTGTGTGTGTTTGTGTGCATGTGTGTGTGGTCTTTCATTCCTTGATTTTCAAGGACTCTTAAAATATTTAGGAGATTCACCATTTATCAGTAATACATATTACCAATATTTCCCCCTAGATTTTCATTTTTCTTTGTTATTTTATTCTGAAGAAAACCCTATTTTTGGAATTCATGTCTTTTCTATTATTGTATTTAGATTTTTGCATTGAGGTTAGAAAGGCTTCCCGCACATCCTGACAATAAAGAAACGGACACATGTGAAACTATTTGCAATACTGTCTCCATGGATACTGCAGAACAATCCAGGGTCCATGTACCTGTCTACAAACTGGCCACAGTGGTTGGCCTGCACGGTCCACCCCCAGAACTGATCCTGGGAGATGGGGGAGGCAGATCCCAGACTCCAGAGAAACCTGTGTCCTGGATAAACACTGCAGCACTCCATGTCCTTCCCAGCCAAGAGGCACCAAGCCTTCTTAAGAAGTGTTAGAGCCTCCGTGTTTATCAGCCCCAAATATGCCAAAAATCGGGTAGGGAAAGGAAAGAGTGAAAAATGTTGGAAAGGGTAAAGGGCTGAGCTGATAGAGTTTCTTCTTGTTACTACTATTTCATAAGTCAGCGTAACATTTTATTGATTTATTGATTTATTTATTTATTTACATATTTATTTTTAGAGAAAGAGAGAAAAAGGGAGAGCTTGCAAATGGGGAGAGGGACAGACAGCGAGGGAGAGAGAGACTCTTAAGCAGGCTTGATGCCCAGTGCAGAGCCTACTGCAGGGCTCCTCTGAAACAGGGGCTTGAACCCTGAGATCACAACCTGAGCCGAAATCAAGAGTCAGACGCTGAATCGACTGAGCCACCCAGGTGCCCCTCATAAGTCAAGTTAAAACCGTAAAAATATATTTAATTATCTTCCACATATGCTTTTGTCGTCATTTAAAATATATTTCAGAAAAACATCATAATGAGTGGAAAAATAAAAGAGAGACTATTCGCTATTCGGAAATAGGTTTTATATTAGAGTAGGACCTCTAGATGAATGAATTTCTATTTTACAGTCATTCCCTAAACCTTTCCATTTTCACTTGAAAATCTTTAAGATTTGACTGGCATGCAAATTAAATGTCTTCACTGCTCATGTGAAGCTTACAAGTTAAACGTTGGTAATTGATTATTGACAACTAGTGAGGAAAATTAACATTTATGAGTTTAGAAGTATGCAAAGCATGTCAGAAGAGATAATATATGCAGCATTATCTAAGCATTCATCTGAAGTTAGTTTTTCCTACACAAACAAAAATGGTCATCTTATTAAACTGCCTCAGAAATATTGTGAGCCAAAAGGTCAAAGATCTCACGATGAATCATCCTAACCTATCAGTGGACTCTTCCTTTTCAAACTCTATTTTTAAAGCTTCTGTGAAGAAAACATCATTTTTGAACTCTGGTAACCTGCCGGACAGCATCTGAGGCAGTGGCTGAGGGGGAAGGGCTGGATCAAACGCCTTCTGTCATCCCATTGTTTCTTCATTCAGTTCTTTCCCTCTCTGGCTGCGACACCCAGCTTCAGACAACAGTGAATGAACACAGAGGTGGTCTTTGCTCACTATCTACAAAAATAAAAGAGGTGTGTGTATGTGTGTTTGGGGTTTTTGTCTGTTTCCTTTTTTGTTCTTTTTTGGCAATTGTCTTACCAACGCTGAATGATTCTGGAAAAAGTTATTATGAAGAACTAATAACCCTGAACAGAGAACAGTCAGGGAAGCAGAGAAATGTCACACAAAGTCCAAACACCAGGGTGATTTCACAAAACAAATAAACACAAAGAATGTTCCTCAGTAGCATGCTCTGTTGGTCCAGGGAGCCAACCGATGTCCCCACGTGGGACCGGCGTTCAGAGTCCTGTTGTGCAGTGACCCACTCTAAAATCTGGAGGACAGACACCAGGCCCGGGGGTGTGAGCCTCTGGATTTTTCCCAGAAGGAAGCCAACAAATTGGAGGAAAGAAAAGAGCTTCCTATTCTTCTCCCTAAGGGCGTTTTTAAAAATGTCAAATGGAAGAACTCACAGTTCTCACATGCAATGAATGCAAAGAATTGTCAGCTGAGAGAAGAGAATGCCAAATGATCCTTCTACAGGGATGACTCTAGTCTACATATAAGTGACTCGTAAAGTAAATAAAATTCAGGTCAAAAAACATTTTTTATTAGCGCCTGGGTGGCTCAGTTGGTTAAGCTCTGCCTTTGGCTCGGGTCATGATCACAGGGTCCTGGGATGGAGCCCCACACCCCGCTTCTCCCTCTCCCTCTGCCTGACACTCCCCCTGCTTGTGCGTGCACTCTCTCTCTCTGACCAACAAATAAATAAAATCTTTTGAAAAAAAAATTTTTTTAACATGCCATTGTTCATCCAGAGAACGCATTTGTAAGTGTAGTGGTTGAAAGTTCAGTCTCTGATGTTAGACTGGCTGTGTTCCAATCCCTGTTCCTCAACACAACTGCCATGTATCCTGATGGAAGTGACAACCTCCCTGCCTCAGTTTCCCCACCTTTGAAATGGAGATGACAATAGCACCTCTTTCTCATGGATTTATGTGGAGTGCTTACCCAAATGCCTGGCACAGGGTGAACACTCAATGTTAGCTTTATCATTACATATAATGGGCTGTATATTACAGCCACTATATCTCACCATTTTGGGCCCCTGGACTCCACCTGACCCCCAAAGAAAGTGCCATGTCAGCCAAGAATGAGGCTCTGAAATAAGCTACTTGATCACCGAGGACAAGAGATGGGTTCTCCTTCAGATCTCATCCTAACCCATAATTCTGTAACGATGTCCAGAGAGGGCATGGGAGTCTTTCAGGTCCACAGGAATGGCTTTTGGAGAGGTCAAAGCAGCCAGCAGCATCCCCAGACTGTTGTCAGCACACTAGCATTACATGGGGAGATGGGTCGTGGCCTTGAATCAAAGGAGATGGCCAGGATGGTCTGGCCGTAGGGATGGACCTCTGGGAAGGCAGTGCTTACAGGCAGAAAACTTGCTCTTTCTCTCATCTGATCGCTGGTGCTCGAATGTGCTTTAGGAGGGAGTTAAGCTTTTTATACCACAGAGGTAAGGCCCACTGATTACATTCACACTAAATTTTTAAAAAATGGATACCAAATATCTCCCTAGTTTTACTTATTTTGCAGCTAGTGGACACTGTTTCTGAAAACAAAACAAAACAAAACAGTTGAGAAATATATGGGATGAGGAAAGTATGAGGAGGAGAGACTCTAGGGCTCGCTTCCCATCTCCCTTTGTTTACTTTAAGCAAAACAAAACAATTAAAGTGGCCCCTTCAATAAAGTGAATGTCAAAGACATTCCACGTATTTCAAATTAGAATTAATGGGTATTGTGCCGTTAATTTTCATTTTACCTTTCTTTGCTCATTAGAAACTTGTCAGGATTTATTGTCCCTTATAGTTACACTGAAATGCTTATAAATTTCCTTTGCTTTGCTGCAGATATTTTGCTTCCTAAGCATAAATTCCCCGCCGGATCTTCCATCCAAATGTCAAGTAACTTTTTGGTTTTATGACTTGAGTGCCGAGGACATAACATAGTATCACTAACAATTCGTCCAAAATTCTTATAGATGAAAAAAAGACAGGTCCAGAAATTGACTAACGCCAGAATTTTGAGAAGTACAAATGTGGGTCAATACAAGATAGTTTAGGAATTGCTGAACTTGGAAAGTCAGCATAAAATCTAGACTAGACCTGTGTTTGTTTGTTTTTTTTAATGGTCTCTAAGATTTGCTAAGAAAGCAGTAGTTGTGTGGTCAAGGTCAATCCACTCACTGATGCTGGCCACGACCCATAATAGCATTAGGAACCATCAGTTAAGTGACACTCCCTAGTACTGTGGCTACAGAGACAAGCCAGTGGTTCAAGTATACCTTTGTTGTGAGCCTGGAAAATTACTAGATCATGTGACGTTCCAAGGTCTCTATTAAGCCTGTGACTTTATCACCTTTTATATCATGCATTTAACTGCTTTTCCTCTGACTCACCTCCTTATCCTTACCTTTGCCCTAGTAGCTTAAAGAGTTTTAACTTAGGAAATGATAGTGAATTGTAAAACTTAAAAATAATTCAGATTTGCTGCTAGCAAATATATGATAGTTATTTGTATTAGTTTCAGAGTGAAAAGTGGAGGACCTTGAGCCCATAGAAGTACATCATTTCCAGTTTCAAAATCCTATGTTCTTTGACTGACTAGGAATTAACTGAGAAACAGTGGCTTTATGTTCTCACTCCTAAGCTGGTTGGGGATGATATGCCTGATAAAGAGCTTTTAGCAAAGTGTATCAAAGGATGGTGTAAATCTCAGCTTAATGAACCAGACCATCATCTAAAACAGAGCACCATCCTTCATGTTAACTGACAGCCACACTCAGATCAGGATACTGTCCAAATAACAACGCTGCAGAAGGATCTCTCTTACCATTCTGAATGAGGGTTTGTGACCGCGTGAACCTTCCATGGACAGCCGTCATGTGCAGTGGACTTTTGCCATCTTTACTCTAAAAAATGAAGAGAGAAACAATGATCAGTGACATCAATCTGAAACGTCCTTATGGATACTACTGTCAATGCCCTGAAAAAAGAGGTCAATGCAGATTTTTTTAAAAAGTATAATAAAAACTTACAAAAGGTAAAAGATAATTTTGAAAGCAAAAGAAAAAGCATACGTAATATCTCAAGTTACTCCATAACATCCTACTGTAAAGAAGTTTAGAGAAGTGAAAATCGTTTTAGAGAAGAGATGTGAAATTTCTAGTTACACTGACAATTTTTAAACTATCCTGTCTCAAACAGAAGCAATCATCCAAAACACTTTTTTCTCTCTTGTGATCTACTGATGAACACGGTTTCAAGGCTTTTTTTTTTTTTTTTCCCAAATTTTGTCTAAAGTACATGAGAAAAGACAAATGCTGTGCTACCTTGCTTGGCCCTGTGTGACCTAAAGTTGACCGAACTACTGTGAATGCCTGCAGCTCTCAAAACTGACCTGGAACATTCCACCACTCTCTACATTCTGATTCCATAGAAAATGACACTTCCGATTGTTCCAAAACAGAAACACTTGCTTCAATTAAGTCATTAGAAATCATAAGATTAAGACATACAATGGTTTAGCAAATGGCCATTAGTGACCATTTTAATAATCATTTGGGAATGTGCTGAATTTATTATTTAAATTTATTTAAATGAAATAAGTTTAATTTAAATTAAACTTTATTATTTAAAACCTAATGATGGAATTCCCTGATGAAGATTAAGCCAAAACATGAGAAGTGTACAGAATCTATAGACTGATCATCATCACACCAAATACCGAAGTCCTACACATTTGTTAAGAAACAGTCATTTATGGGGCACCTGGATGGCTCAGTGGGTTAAAGCCCCCCTTCAGCTCAGGTCATGATCTCAGGATCCTGGGATCGAGCCCCGCATCTGGCTCTCCGCTCAGCGGGGAGCCTGCTTCCCCCTCTCTCTCTGTCTGCCTCTCTGCCTACTTGTGATCTCTCTCTCTGTCAAATAAATAAATAAAATTTAAAAAAAAACAAACAGTCATTTACAGAATTGCATCTAAAAAAAGTTATACTCAAAAGAAAATATTACGTATCCCCCACAGACAGAATGCATCCTTTCATTCAGATACTGTTAATGAAAGAAAGAAAAAAAAAGAAATAGATGTAGCTATTATTTTTATAACTTGCAGGAGAAACATTTTCCAAAGTCTAAGGTTAGATATGAGATTTCAAAAATGCAAGTTTATTTTTGTAATGAAACCCACATAATGCACTGCTGGTAGGGATGTAAACTGTTACAGCCGCCGTGGAAAAGAGTAGGGAGGTTCCTCAAAAATTTAAAAACAGAAATACCATATGATGTAGTAATTCTGATGAGGGAATAGAAGGCTGGCTGAGGACAAAGCAGAAGCTGACACCCTGCAACCTTCCCCCACACCCACTCCTGGGTGGGACATATGTGACATTCTTTAGGAATCTCCCAACTATCTTAATGCTAATACCTTGCTAGAGGGAAAAACCTTGACAATGGCAAGGCCTCTGGTATCCAGTATCTTGTAGGTCCTCTTTAGCATATGAAAGTTCTATTGAAACTTCCCTTTTTTCCTTACCTCCCCCAACCCCATAGTATATAACCTGCCACCCCTCACAATCCCGGGGGCAGCAGCTCTTCCTGCCCACAGGTCCTGTCCCCGTGCTTTAATAAACCACCATTTTGCACCACAGACGCCTCGAGAATTTTTTCTTGGTCGTCGGCTCCGGACTTTACCCCACTGAACCTCACCTATATTCTAAAACTTCATCAATTCCACTACCGGGTATCTACCCAAAGACAATGAAAACACGAATTCGAAAACATGTATGCGTCCCTACGTCTACTGCAGCGTTATTCATAACAGCCGAGATGTGGAAGCAACCTATGTGTCCATGGACAGATGAATGGATAAGGAAGATGTAGTGTGTACACACACCCACATCCACACCCACACCCACACACACACACACACACACACACACACACACACACACACAGAGGAATATTATGCAGCCATAGAAAGGATGAGATCTTGCCATTTGTGACAACATGGATGGACCTGGAGGGTGAAATAAGTCAGAGACAGAAAGACAAATACCATATGATTTCCCTCATATGTGTAATCTAAAAAACAAAACAAATGAATAAACAAAACAAAAAGCAGAAACAGACTCATAAATGCAGAGAACAAACTGATAGTTGCCAGAGGAAAGAGGGTAGGGAGATAGGCAACATGGGTGAAGGGGAGTGGGAGACACAAGCTTCCAGTTAGGGAATAAATGAGTCACCGGAATAAAAGGCACAGCACAGGGAAAAGAGTCAATGATATTGCAACAGCTTTGTATGGTGACAGATGAGAGCTTACCTTGCGGTGAGCTCAGCACAACATCTAGAGAAAGTGAATCACTATGTTGTACACCTGAAACTAATGGATCGTACACCTAAAACATTGTATGTCGACTATATTCAAATAAGACAATACTTTAATTAAAAAAAGGAAAACATAGCAACCTAAAAATACATTTAAAAAAATGACTCTTTGTTTTAAAAACTTCACAATGGGAACAAAGAATCATTTGAATCAGTATTTCTCAGAGTGAACCAAGGACTGACTGCATCTAAACCACCTGGCGCTCTTGCTAGAAATGTAAGTTCTGTGCCCTCATCCAGACCACTGAGTCCGAACTGGGATAAAGGGAACCCCATTTCTAATCTGCACAGCACGTTAAAGTTTAGGAGCCACTGCTAGACTGAGGGGGCTGGAATAGCTTATAAAACCACAAGGGTTTAACAAAAGAATTTTTATTACAGCCTGTAAGTCTATTCCTTAGAAAGGAAGAAAGGAGTTGTGCACAATATTTGCCAAGGAAAGAGTTCATTAGAACGGTAAGTGCATCGATTGAAAAATAATATTTACGGTGAAAAGGCATCAGGTAGATGGCGGGGGAGGGGAGAATAGGATCTTTTCTCATCCAATATGATTATAACCAGAGTCAGAGAAGATTGAGAAAGGAAGATGGAAGTAAGCTTGAAGCTTTACCGAAGTGGTATTTTTAGAGAAAAAGGAGCAGCAACCAAGAGAATAGGGACACAATTACAGAAATCGCCGAGTTGACATTAATCTGTCCCTAGGTGGTGCTATTTCTTTAAATTTTGCTCCAATATTTTCTCTTAAATTTAATTGAAAAACATAACTAATTAGCATTTAGTTAAATATATATAAAGCTATAAATATTTCAGTGCTTAAGTAATATCTTTATAAATATTTAGCTAAGAACTATTCCATGTCTGGAAAATAGCTTAAAGGCTTTACTGGGGGTATAACCACCAACTTGGTAGTAACTACCTAAATTGCAGCCAGAGAGCCAAAGCAGAAGTAACCAGTTTCTGTGGTGTGCAGTTTACAAAGCTGGTTCCATTTCAGGGGTAGCAAACACCATGCCCTTTTCTCCCGTGGAGGGCCTGTGCCTTTGGTAAAGGGACAAATAAACAGACAACCAAATTTTGGTAAAATAGAAAGGATGGCTATATAAGATCTATCTTTGCCTGGGTTCATCTACCACTGAGTCTAGCCCTGAGCTGATTTTTTTCCCCCTGAGGGATATGGTGACAGGAGGTAGGGGAGGTGGGGACAGGAAGCATTGAGAATATCATGGAGCCATTTTGGAACAGTTGCGTTTACGTGGTTGGATGTAAAAAGCCACTGGAAACTAATGAAGGTCAAAGGATAAAACTTTTTATTTGGTCTTTACAAGTTAGAATTCAGGATATTCAGGGTGAGACTAGGGATCCTATGGAGTTTCATTATCTGCCTGAAAAATTTGTCACATGGGGGGAGACTTGCTGTTAGTGCTGTTTTAAGAACGTCAGACAAGGATAAAATATCCCTTGCATTGTCAAAGGAGAGGATGTGCTCAATTCTTCCACTTATTCAAAGCTTTGCTTTTATAAGATTTTTTTTCTTAATTTCTAGTCTCTTTACTATTTCTAGACTCATTTTCCCATTAGAGTTAGGGCTCAGAAAATTTTGTTGTTTTGAGATTTTTTTTAATTATGCAAGAAGCCCTTCTAAGACAGACAGAGCCATGGTCAATCTAAGGAAAACGAAGGATCATAAAATGTGCGCAGGACAGAATATCCTTCCTTCTCTCTCCATTGTCTTGTAATTGCTCATGAAGACATCACTTTTAGTATTTTGTGAGGATAGAGGAAAACAAAGTGAATATGTGGGTGGCAATTGGCTATATTTCAAAATGCTATTTCCCCCAAACTTCGGAAAATCTGAACAAATACAAATCGTCTTGCGATCTACAAACACTTTCAAAATCCAAGGAGCAATGTGGTCCAGAGAGATAACAACTTCGATTAGGAAGCTACCTCCAGAGTCAGACAAAATGGCTCTACGGAAATGTTAGAGGATCCGTGCCTCCAGAGTGAATCGAAGCAGGATTCAAGAGAAGGAAACCGGAGGATGTCAACAGAGCAGAAGAAATGAGACTGAGGGAGAAGGCTAGATTTTAACCAAAGTCCCATTCATGCAGATCAGATAATATATAAACCTAAGTCTCAGTTTTAAAAAAGGTGTTTCTCATATTCTATTGATGATTAGCAGTCTATGGGGGAAATTAATTATTAAAATTAAGAAGCCATGCTTTCAAGGTCCATTTTATGGAAGACAAGGCTGCTATAAACTCCATATAGAGTTGGAGTCCCCAAACTACTCTGAACTGAGCACTAGTCAGTTAACTGGGGGGAGCGGGTCGGCATTCCAGAAAGTGGCCTTCTAGCCTTGCTGTCAGGCACACTGAGCGCATCAGTTGGCATGCTTTCAAAAGGGGAATGGAGAGCATCAGACAACCCCCTGAATTAATTAAGTGAAGGCTGGTGAAGAGAGCTACTTTATTTAACTTCAGTAATAATTTTCCTTTCTTTGGAGAATTGAAGGATATCCTTCAGATACCAGCACGGCAATACAAGTGTCACAAGTCTTGGGGACACTGCCAGTTCGGCCACCTGTTAACCTCCTTCCCTCTCACCACCATCCTCCGTGACTTCAACACCATACGATGACTCTTCCCACCTTGGCTTACAGTTCCTTGGTCTCTTTCAATACCCCTTAGGCTTTCCCTTACCCCCATTTAGGATCTTGGATGGGCTCCACTTACAAGATATGGAACTCTGAAATTCTCTTTATCTATTCTACTTCTTCATTTCTGCCTGTTCTCTACCTCCATGAAGACATCATGCTCCCCTCCAACGCCTTTCTATTTTCTCTAACTCTTCTTTTTTCATCCATCCTCTGGCTCTTCCTCCTCCTCCTGATCCTAAGACTAAAGGGATCCAGGCATCCTCCATCCCTTTTTTTACTCATGCTATGACGTACTCTCTCCTTGGGTGACCTCATCCTTTTCCAGCCTCCAAGATCCATCACCTCCGTGTGAACGAGGCAGCCTAAGTTTTTTCTTCTATTCTCTTCTGCTCTCCCACGCTGGAGGATCCCATGCTCCATCATTGGTTTTCTCAGACTGGTGGTACCAAAGGCTCAAAATCACCTTCTCAAAAACTTAAGAGTTTTACCTCATAAGCCTACTCCTTCTCCTGATGGCCCTCTTAACAACGATAATCATTTATTGAGTGCTTGTCACATGGCAGAAACCGTTCTGAGTAATTTATATGACATAACTGGTTTAATCCTCACAGTGGTTCCATGAAGAAGATGCTACTATTTCCCTAATTTTACAGATAAACAGACACCCAGAGAGGTTGCTTCTGATTCTATAATTCCTGAAAGTCAAGGCTAGGATTGTCATCGAGGCAGTCTAGCCTCAGAACTGAACACTTAGCCCCTGTGCTCTGTCACCTCTAAACCAGATTCCAGTTCTTACACTTGTCTTCAACTCCTCCAACTCCTATCCAACCAACTTTCATGGATTTTCTTCCTGCAAAGCCTCTCTCTTCTGCAGGCTGTCCCCCTCCCCTGTCCTCAGTATCTCTTATCTAGACAAGTTTTACTGACTTCCAGTGATTCTCTAATTGTCCTCTGTCTAGGTCTGAATTTTCTTTTTATAAAAACAAAAAAATGTTTTTTTATCTGGATATAAAAATAACACATGCTCATGTATTACCATCAGAAGACTAAAACAAGTATATAAAAATGAAACTAAAAATCCAAATCATAATTTTGCCTCTCTGCAGTGACCATATATCAGTATATATTCCAAGTATTTTTCCCTTTCTATGCATATAACCCAGACACATAACTTTTTTAAAATTAAAAAATTAAGATATTTACTTACTGCATATTAATTTTTTCACTGATAACACTAGGTATTACTAGTCTTTTTCATATTTGTCAATCTTAAAAGCAAATATACTTGTGCATTAGTTTGCATTTTTCTAATTACTAATGATACTGAATATTTTTCATAGGTTTAATGGATATTGTTTTCTCTCTCATGACCTGCCTTATACACATTTTCTAGTAGGTTATCAGACTTTTTCTTATTGGTTTTTATGAGCTCTTTATATATTAAATGTATTAACTCTTTGCTTATCATGTATAACGTAGAAAAATTTCTCTGAGTTGTTCCTCTTTCAATTTTGTATATGTTAGGGTTTGTTGTTTGGGGTTTTTTTCTTTTGTTTTGATTTGACATATAAACATTTAAAATTTTTACGTCATCATATGTACAATTTTTTTCCTTCCTGTTTTCTGCCTCTGGCGTTCTGTGACCAGATTACTATTTCTAATGCTCAGTTGGATCACATGACCACTATAATGACTAGTGGTCCCTGCAGCTTATAGAAGTCCAAACTCCTCAGCCAGTTGGTAAGCCTTCTTCCTTGGTCTGGTCACATTTCAGCTTGCTCCTGGCTCCTTTCTTTCATACAATTTCTGCTCCCTTCAAGCTCAATAAATCGTTATTCTGAAAATTTGTCTATTTCCTCACTATTAGAAATTATCAGAAAAAAATGTAAAAAGATTTTAATAGTGAATAGGGAAGGTCATTAAAATGGGTTGATCCAATATTCTTAAAATTAAATCTTAGGAAGAATCATTTTTCAAAAGCAGAGGCAGAATATACTTGCTTTAGGATCCCTGTGCGCTGGGGAGAAAGGAAGCTGAGGATGAATACGAAGTCTCTTGAGCACGTGAGGGTACCCCATTGCAATCTAAATGCGTTCAAACTGATGTAACCTGGATGGTGAGGGCAGTTTCATAAGTTCCTCTCGGTTATCTGTTATAGAGAGCTAACTACCAGCCTAGAATCCACCCAGACCTTTTCCTACCTGGAACTCCCAAACCCTTTGTTCATGCGGTTCTATCTGGAATGCCCTCTCTCTCAGATTCTCTCCATCTCTCCTCATCTCAATTGATATCAATCTTCCGACTCTCAGCTCCAAAGCAAGCTTCATTTTTGATCCCCAAAGCAGGAAGCATTTGCAATATTCTGTTACTCTCTCGTGCCACTCATCATGTTCTCTCTCATCACATGAGAATCTGAGCACGCTATTTCCTTAATGCACTGTAAATTCCTTGGGAGCAGAACTCATACCTCATCTTGGAGTTCTCCCTCAGAACCAAACAGGGGGCACTAGATAGTCCTCAGTAAGTCTGCTGACTAAAGACTATTTGGACCAGTTGACCACTATTAGGTCAATGTTAAACTACTACAGCCACTAGCTAGGGTTTACTATCAGAAAGTGTCTGAGAAACTCCGTGCAACAGTTAGGAACAGACCTGACATCATTGGATTAGGCTTTTCTTTGATTCTCTGCAGCTCTGCCAGATCAGCTCAACATCCACCTCAGTGTTAGAAACTAGGCCACGTCAACATCCCTGGGAGCCTGTATTTGCTCCAGAACATTCAGTAAGCTACCAAAAGCATGTGGCTAGAACCTCAGGGCCTTCCAGCTGGTCCTACCACTTCTGCAGTAACAACACAGCTCCGTTTCCATAGCATGCCAAAACAGGACAAGGTTGTAGAGGTCAAGGTACCAAGAGTTCCGATTCTAAAACACGACCTCGTTTACAAGAGTTGATTTTGCTCAAACGGAGGCTCAATGCAGAGATATCTAGCAGAGAGAGAGCCAAAGAGTATCGTACCTGGATGTTAACATCTGCCCCGTTGTTTACTAATAGTTCAAGACACAAAGCACCATGCGTGGAGGCAGCAGCAAAATGCAAAGGGGTGAACCCGCTGTTGTTGGGCTGGTTCACGTTAGCACCGTAGTCGGTCAGCTCGTTCACTACAGCATCCTGCCCGTTGTAGCAGGCCAGGTGAAGGGCCGTGTTCCCATAGATGTTGATTTCGTCGATCTGCAAAGGAGTCCAACACAGGGCTGGTGAGAGCACTGGAGTCTCTTTACTGTATTTGTTGTTGGGGGAGGGGAGGGGCAGAGGGAGATGGAGAAAGAGAATCTTAAGCAGGTTCCATGCCCAGCAAGGAGCCTGACATGGGGTTCAATCCCAGGACCCCGAGATCATGACCTGAGCCAAAATCAAGAGTCAGACGCTTAACTGACTAAGTTACCCAGGTGCCCCATACACAATTTAGAAGGCTAAATGCTGAAGGTAGGATGAAGAACCCTAGCCTGTCTAAAAAATGACGACTATGTATTACATGCAATATATATGTTTAAATATTTCTCTGTGCTGATACAGAAACTTAGCCTGTTTCTGGTTTTTCATTACTTGCTATATGCCCCCCCTTGCCCTTCATCCATCGACCCTGGAAACTCAAAAAGATAGGATGCTAGAAAATAAGGTGGTTTTTACCTTCTTGAATTAAAAAGCAAACAGGATTTAATTTCAGAACAACAGAAAACCCACAGGGGCGCCTGGGTGGCTCAGTCGGTAAAGCATCTGCCTTCAGCTCAGGTCATGATCCCAGGGTCTTGGGATCGAGCCCCACGCTGGGCTCCGTGCTCGACAGGGAGTCTGCTGTTCCCCCTGCTTGTGCTCACTCTCTCATGCTCCCTTTCAAATAAATAAATAAAATCTTTAAAAAAAACCCAACAAACCCAACACTAGAAAACCCACAAATATACCATAAGTTGACAGATTCATCACAGCTCACCTCCACCCCCAGATTCAGGAGGTGTTTGACCACATTGATCTGTCCATTGGAGGCTGCAGCGTGTAGGGGGGTGTAACCCTTCTTATCCTTACACGTCACTTCCGCTCCGTGGCTGATGAGCAGGGCCACAACGTCCAGGTGGCCTTCACAAACAAAGCAGCAGAAAACACAGGTAACCTTTTTAGGATAATTTGATGATTTATTCCACCTATATTACAACCATTAACTTTTACTACCACCAGCATTTTAAATAAGAACAAGGTCCTGCCAATATGTTAGTACCACAGCCTAAAAAAGAATTATGTCAAAATGAAAGCAATGCTTTGAAAAACAGTTCCCATTCCTTACTGTAAAGTCCACAGGGACAATTTGGTTTAGAAAAACTAATGAAAGAAAAAAAATCAAGTAATCAGAATAACTCCATATTATTGTTAAATCATATGAAATTGCTGCTGCTTGATCTTTTTTTTTTTTCTTTTTGGACCACAAAAATGACAATTTTATATGGTTCAACTTAAAAGCGTTCTTGTGAATTACTGGCTAAACAGAAACCTTTCCAGTTTCAACTCCTGTTGGCATATTTTCTAGAATATTTTCCTTTGTACCCTATCTTACTATATATAGTATGATAAATGTATTTGACCTCTATATTGTGACTGAAGATTGATGCTTTGGGTCATTGCTGTAAATGTGGTTGATAATTGAGGGCTAGAAGATAAGTACTGATTCCCAGGGTCCAAGATGTGCACAGGGGTGGGTGTGAGTGTGTGTGTGTGAGAGAGAAGGAGAGACATGGAGACAGAGGTGTGTTTGGTTGGGGGAGGGAGTTGGGTGTGTCTGTGTGAGACATTGAGAGAGAGAGGGAGAGAGAGAGTATGCTTGGTCATGGCTTGTTTTATTAAAATCTGGCATTCTTCCCCCAAAGACTGGTATGTAGAAAAATTATTTTCAATGACTAGTGGTGCTATCTTAACTTAAGTGGTGCTATCTTTTGTATTTTGTCCTGGTTTTGTCCTTTATTCCTTAAAGATAGTCACCTATGTATTTTTTTCTATTTGTATCCTGATGACACACAACATAAGGACTTTACTTCTTTAAAGCAATTCTACACAAATGTTTTAAATGTACATCAGCAAAGAACCAACTTGAAACCCCAGGTCCTTTGGGCCCCATCACACACTAGTCTAGTGTGTGCTCTGCCTAAACAGCAGTCTGGCCAGTGTCCCCTGGCTCCAGTCCCATAGGTACCATGCAGATATCCCATCTGCTTCTGTCAGCTCCAAAGCCCACGTTGTCTTTAAAAAAAAAAATGATAATGCTTGCAAAATCTTAAGATTCTGGT
Source organism: Potos flavus (assembly GCA_028534135.1). Lineage (NCBI taxonomy): Eukaryota > Metazoa > Chordata > Mammalia > Carnivora > Procyonidae > Potos > Potos flavus. Next base: position 139,198,742 of record CM052883.1, read on the forward strand.
TTTTTAAGCCCAAGTATCCATTCAGATTCATACACAGCCACATAATTTATTTCATCCCTACCCAACCTGTTCTCTTCCTTCTCCCCACCATTAATGTTATAACCATTAATATTAGTGTTGTTTATGATAATAAAAGGCCTGCAGGTTTGTTAGAAAGGATTCGGAAAAGGCAAAAAGGTGTTAAAAGGAAACCAAAACCATCTATAATCGCCAATCCTTTGAGCTACTCAGCTAACATTTCAGCATATACTATATCCCAGATTGTCGATATTGCAGACTTTTTTTTTTACAAAAATGGTATTATCCATACTGTGTTATGATCTGTTCTTACTTAATACAGAATCTTTTGATGTTAATAAACACTAATGACCTCGTCACTGTTACTGCATAATGTCCCACTGGGCAGCTCGTTATCATTCACAAACACAGTCTCCGGTGGGTGGGCAGCCAGGTGGTTTAGAACTTGGGGCTGACAGAATCCCACCTGCTTTTCCAATTGCAGGACGTTCTCCGGTTAGAAACACAAAGGAAGGACCTCAGTTCTTCACTTCTCACAAGTCTACGCTGAGAATAAACTCGATGAGGCCTATCGTTTGTCAGTGGCATTTGTGCCGACAAAAGTGAAAAAGAAAAACCATAGAAATGGAACTCCTTCCTTTGTCTCTCCCAGCCCAGCTGGCAGAAGCAAGACCCGCAAGGCCAGGTTCATTGGCAAGAGAGTAGCAGTAGGACCCACGGTGACTCTCATCACTTCAACCTACCCATCAGCCGGGGGTGGTCCTTCCTTCCTTTTTGTTTCTTTCAAAAATATTTATAAATAAAAGGACACATGGAATTTATGTCCTGGATTTGCTAGCCAGTCCTTGTTCTTTTTTAAAACACTTTATTTTGCTGCCATAACAAGTTAAAAGAAGTACCATTTTGTGCGGCTTTCCAGTCGGATTGAAACACATTCAGTGAGGTCCAGGCTGTGACTCATCCCTCCTCCTCTCTGTGGGGTAAATCGATCTCTGACAGAGCAACTGTCTAACCAGAGTGTTCTATGCACGCCAGGAAAGTGGACCAAATCTTAACTCAGTCGGATCCTGAGCTGGGAAAGAAGTCAGGCTGGCCCGAGAGAAAACCTACATGCTTAGTGATAGCCCCACGGCTTCTTTAGTTACAGTTGTCCGCACTTTTCTTTCCATTCAGGGAATCCTTACCCATATAGGCTGCCCAGTGCAGAGCACGCCGGTCCTTCTTGTCAAACGCGTTGATGTTCGCTCCTTTGGCCAAGAGTAAATTGACCATCTGAAAGAAAACCAACATCCAGATAATGTGAGTCAAATCAACATCCAATCTAAAGGCGGGTCAGTGACCTGGAGCTCAAACACAGTAGGAAGCTGATGTCCCAGACAACCCCGTGGCACATATGTCAGAGGAGAAGACCGAGCTGGCTGCTATTTTTTCAACCCATGGGCCATACATTTAAAACTGGCTGTTGCTGCCTAAGGTTTGGCGCGCAGCTAGTAGCATTTCACTCCCTAAAAGCCTCAGCAGGAAGATTAGGTTCCACGTGGGGCTAAGAGGGACTCCAGTGAGATTTCTTGTTCCCAGTGAGGAGGGCGCTCACCTCCACGTGGCCATTCAGAGCGGCGTGGTGCAAGGCTGTGCGCCCCCCTCGGTCGGAGACGTTGACGCTGCTCAGCAGGGGAATGATCACTTCTGCACACTTCACAGCCTTATTGGCTGCTGCCACGTGGAGGGGGGTCTGCCAGTTCTTGTCTCTCGCGTTGACATCAGCTGAGTGCTTAATCAATACTTGCACCGCTTCCTACAAGAGAAGTGGAGTTTGCGGGGGTCACTGACAAATGCTCAGTCGATACTTCCTAGATAGAAGATGCTTCACCAGACCCCGGAATTACAGGAAGGGAAGGCTCCGTGCCCTCACAGGCTGGGTCAAGGTGTATATTCTTCTGAGAAAAGCAAGGCAATATGTGATAAAAACCAAAAGAGTGGCACAGATGAAAACAGATTCACTTCATCCTTCTTTGTTAGGCCAAGAGCCCTGGCAAATCTTCAAAACCAAATAAACCTTCTTAGCATAAGGTTTCTTAACAGGGTATAAAGTATCCTTAGGCCAAATGAGAGCACTCGTGTGCAAGTGCACACACTAGTGTAAAATATCCATAGGTCAAAAGGCCCCCAAAGATCATCTAAACTTGGAATGTTTGTCAATGAGCCTCCACCCTCCAAGGCCAAAGGCCTCAAAGCCCTTCAGACATTCTTGGATCGATTTATAAATCTTTGGTTCTCACAGCCAACATCTTAATCCTCACTGTGTGATCAACAGCAGTCAAGGGAAGATATCTATTCCTACTCAACTTGAAGCTACAAAATTGTTCCATCTTTTTCCAGCTTCTTCCATGTTATAGTGGGGATAACTCCCTTTCTACCGTTGAGTCCCTTCACCTTTACTGAGACTTAAACATTTTTTGTTTTCCTTCTCTTGACCTAATCAGCTTATTTGCCTCTTGAACTATTACTCTCAACCTTGGCCGTGCAATGGAATCACCTGGGGAGCTCTTAAAAATACAGATGACTGGGGGTCCCAGGTGACTCAGTCGGTTAAGTGTCCGAGTCTTGATCTCAGCTCAGGTCTTGATCTCAGGGTCAGGAGTTCGAATCCCCTGTTGGACTCCACATTGGGTGTGGAGCTTACTTAAAAAGAAAACACACACAAAAAAAAACACAGACGGCTGGTGCCACACGAGAGATTCTAACTGTCCTTAGAATTTCTGTAAAGCTCCCAGGGGACTTTGTTGTACAGCTAGGATTGAGGACACTCTTCTGTTCCACCAAGAAAATGATAGAGCTTCTCTCAAGACGGGAATGACTGTGGGTTATTTCTCTTTACTTCTAGAGACATCCCTAGAACCAGTTAGTGGGACTCCTTTATGAACATCTTCTCAATGTGGCATCAATGAACCAATGAAAGGCAGTGAAAGGTGCCACACTCCTTCACCCTTCATGGACCAAGATCTTACCTCTGTCCACCTTATTCCTCACACGCCCGAACTGTCTGATCCACTTTATCATGCAGGTTCATAAAAGTGCTCAGAGAGTAGATTGTTTGGACCCTTAAAATTGAAGTTTTTATCAGGGACATAAATAATGATGGAAAAAGAATATTCTATGGAATCAGTAGTAGCAAGATATTGCGATGAATGGTTAATGTGGACAGTAGAATGAGAGCGAAAAAAAATTTAGTTCTGCAAATTAGAGAATACGGTTTAAATATACAGTATGACTCCATTTAGATGCTATAAACAAGAAACCCATCAGGCCCAAGCAAACAAACAATTTGTTAAAACTACCAAAAAGGAAAAAAAAAGACCTATGCCCCCCATCTTCAGGAAGACAATAAAGTGATGACTACTAAACATTCCTGGGGCTCATTTTAGAGTGAAATGGGTGTATGTATATTTTTAATGCTCACCTACTACTACACAAAACACTGTGGAAGACTGAAAGAAACATAAGCCAGACTCTGTTCTAAAAGCTAGCTGGGTGAACAAAAAACAAACAAAAGAAAAGCGCAGCCATGATATAAAAGTTAAGATTTAAATAAGAAAAAAAATGATACTTTTGTCAACTCTGGTCTCAAAAATTGTGAGGTTTATGTAGATACATACACATACTCTATTTTGACAGGGGAAGAAATGACTGGAACCTCCATTTATGTTTATTTTCTTTACAAAGGAAAGCACTGTAGTTGGTATTTAACTCTGGGCTGGCACTGTGCCTTCAGTCAGCTCCACAGAGGCTCTTGCCTCACAGGATCCGAGACGCCCTCCGGGAAGAGGGGGGCTTCCACACGCAGAGGGGGTGAGGCTCGTCCTCCCCATTCCTTTGCTCTGAGTGCACTGAATGCACAGTGACGGGCCTGCCAGATCCATGTACAGATTGTGATGTGTACCCTTAGACTAAAAACATCCCCAAATGGGCAGGATGTATGCAAGGAACCTGCAGATTAAAGACGATAATACAAATGCCAGTGTAAATAACGAGGAGTCACAGAGCTGACGGTTCTACTCTGAGTAAAAGCTTTCTATACATTACAAGGTAAAAATAATGACAAATTTAATTAGATCTGACAAGAGCTTGGCCAAAACAGAGGAAAATCATCAGTAAGTCTATTAGCTACGTGGTTATGTAAGACTATGATAAATAAAAAGCCTCACCCTAAGTATATTGTGATACACCTGAAATATTAGCCAAGAACAGTAGTTCCTATATGTAATTCATAAATAAGTGAGATGCACATTTTGAAGACATACGCTGAAAAAGTTTTGCAAAGACATAGCCAAAAAGGCTGGAGATAACCATCATAAAGCAATACTAAAAAAGTGTTATCATATCCTTTTCACATATTCACAGCAAAGAACAATATATACTATCATTTTTAATACCTTTGCCTTGTGTATTATTTTACTGTACTTATACAGATTCTTGCTTGGCATTACATATTACGTAAATTCAGAATAGACTAACAAAACTGGAAATACACAGGAACATTTCACAAATTTATCTATTTGGACGTAAGACTAATGAATTCATGAAAAACTTTTTTTTTTTAAGATAGCAAAATGATTAAGAGTAACTCAGACGAGGTGAATCAGATATTATGTAGGAGAGATCCTACTTTTAAATGAGTATTTAAGGATGATTTGCATTTCACACAAAGTAACAAGTTTTTTGGGTTTTTTTTACACAAAGTAACAAGTTAAGCAAAGAAAATATATATTTACATGCCAGTTATAGTTTATATATAAATAAGTAATATCAGAGTTTGTGAGAGAGAATATCTGTATTTTTAAATATTCACTACGTCTAAAAATAGTTTAATCACAGATAAATTTTTGTCTTTTTGCAAATAAGGCTTTATTTTATTAAATATTATTATTTATTATATTATTATACTTGATAATTATTTATCATATTATATATTATGTATTCTATATTATTTATTATATTAAATGTTATTATTATTAAGTAACATAGCTTCATTTATTTGTTTACATATTAACTATGGCTGTGTTCGGATTATAACAGCAGAGTCGAGTATTTGTGACATATGATACCATATGCAGCCATCAAAACCTAAAATACTTACTATCTGGCCCTTGATGGAAAAAGTTTGCAGACCCCCTGGGTCTAGCTCCTTGTCTGAATTACCACAAACTGCAAATTATCAAATCTGGTTAAAATAAAATTTTGTTATTTTCCAGCAAGGAAAAATACTGTTTTAAGTCCAAATAGTCTTGAGGGAGGGCAGGTCTTCTTAAATGAATCCGAGGCCTCTGTGTTCAGCTCCTGCTCTGCAGTGGTGGGTCTACGGCGCATTTGGGAGCGGGAGGTACTAAGCTGCATTTCTCAGCATAATAGAGTGAGCGGCATTTGGAACTCCGTAGGAAGGAAGAGGTGAGGACAGGGAGAGGTGAGAGGGCTAGGGCCCTGCACCCCAAGGCAAAGGTGTACATCTGAGGGGGAGCAGAGTGAGCTTGCCACGATGGAAGAAGGGAAAGCTGATGCATCAACCAAACAAACAGCAGGAGCAGGCTTGTGGATCAGGCAACTGAACACTCAAGTCTCCAGGAATTCTCTGGAATCACTGGGAGAATACTAGACTTTGCACGTAGTTTCCAGCCAGTTCTATCTGTTTAGAAGGCAAGGTGCCCCTGACCAACATCTGAGTTACATCTAAAAAATTAGAAAAGGAAAAGGTTCAAGTTCTTGATCAGAAGGGGACAAAAAGAAGTGGATAGGGTCTCTAATATGTCTCTCTTCCTGTGACCGTTAAGCAAATTCCGTTGTGAATGCCAACTTTATCACACTTGTCTCTCATACCAGCACTCACCATCATAGCTCAAGGATGCCTAGAATAACCACGACTTCTACTTACCTACTTTTATAAAATGTTTTACTTGAGCGTTCCTCCTTTTCATTTCTAGATCTGCTTAGGAAATGAATTGCATACTTTTCATCTTACTTGACAAGAAAGGGCTATATCAAGAAATACTTATACACAGAAGGGTATCTTACTGAATTTCCAAAAATTAACTTTTTTTTTTTTTTTTTAAGATTTCACTTATTTGACAGAGAGAGACACAGCGAGAGAGGGTACACAAGTAGGGGGAGTGGGAGAGGGAGAAGCAGGCTTCCCGCTGAGCAGAGAGCCCGATGCGGGGCTCGATCCCAGGACCCTAGTATCATGACCTGAGCCGAAGGCAGACGCTTAGCGACTGAGCCACCCAGGCGCCCCTAACTTTTTTTATGAAAGTACAGATCATGATCTCAGGGTTCTGGGATCAAGCCCCGCATCGGGCTCTCTGCTCAGCAGGGAGCCTGCTTCCCCTCTCCCTCTGCCTGCCTCTCTGCCCACTTGTGATCTCTCTCTCTGTCAAATAAATAAATAAAATCTTTAAAAAAGAAAAAAAAAAAGAAAATACAAGCAGTCTAAAATGATCATGGAATCAACTTCACAGACGTACGGGATACTAGAAGTAGAGAAGGCCTCAGAGGTCATCTGGTCTGACCCCTTGATTTGATGGGCAGCTTCATGTTATAGGCAACGTGGCTGAGTCTAGGGCAGTGAAATGTCGGCCGAGCTGATGAAAAGCCTGGCCCATGTGTTTCCTCCTAGGCCACAGCTCACTCAATGGACAGTATCAGCCAAGCACGCTGACGTATTTGTAAATGTTCTCCTTATTTAAATTTTTTAACTCTAAAGTTTCACCCTGCCAAACCTGCTTAACACATTAATAGAAGTTTAATATAATACTTCAGGAAAAACAAAGCTTTGCTTTAAAAAGATAATTAAAAACAAAATTTTTAAAAAAATAAATGAAAAGATAATTTCCTTTTCTAAAATAGCATTTCTCTTTCACAAATTTTAATCTTGGAGGCACTTTAACTTGGTTTCAAGAGAGAATGATTTTATGGCTATTTAGGAAATTCATGATTTTTGTAATCAGAAGAAGTCTCTCTTTTCCAGTAGCACACACTGGCTAAAAATTTAACATCTAGGGGCCTACTCTGACAGAAATTTGCAGGATAAAAAGAAAATTAATAGGGGGAAAGAAAGCTGAATGCTTTCTGAATCAAGAAAAGATACTTAAATCGTGCTTCTAAAACTATCTGCAGTGAAGGACCAGTTTTTAAAAAATTATTTCAAATCCATCATGAGTCAATACTTTTGTAAAATACAGTAAAAAGTGGGGCACCTGGGTGACTCAGTCAGTTAAGTGACCTTTTCTTGGTTTTGGCTCGGGTCATGATCTTAGGGTCTTGAGATCAAGCCCTGCTTCGGGCTCCGTGCTCAGTGCAGAATCTGCTTGAGATTTTCTCTCCATCTCCCTTTGACCCTCCCGCTCGTGCTCTCTCTCTCTCAAATAAATAAATAAATCTTTTTAAGAATACAACAAAACGTAATTAGTAGAACAGACAAAGAGAAATTACGAACTCAATTTTTTATTATTAATTAAATTTAGGAGGCATGAAATGACTCTATCAAAGTGCTCTACAAGTTTCCGAATGCTTACTCTTTTCGTAACAGTCTTAAGACAAAAGCTCACAGGCTGAGAAGGGTCCACAAGCCACACTATGAGTAATGCTCCTTCAAAGCCTTTGTTTCTTTTTTAATGAATCAACACGTGTGAGGATTCCAGCATTTCTCCCGAATGGAGGCATCAGCCCGGTTAGCATTCAGTCTTAGGACTGCACACCTTCTTGGATTACACCCCACAGAAGGCTGTGCTATATCAATCACGGAAATAATAGGGGGAGAAACCATCATGGGATGTCACACAGAAGGGAACTGGAGATGGCATTTGCAGTCAGCTTATTTCTACTTTTTATGACTTTCTCTTTTCACAGAAGGCCACTCCAACCCTGTAACAAGAAGTAGAAACATACACCGTGGCACATGGAAAAGACGAGAAGAAACAGGATGCATGTGTCTTAAAAACTGTTGCCCTTAATATTTGTTTTTTCCCTCTTAAATGTGCATTACATTTAAGTGGTCACAAATTACTCATGGAAAAGTAACTGTTCATGATTATCCAGAGTCCTTGGAGGCATAAACAATGTCAAATTTTATAAAATGTAAGTGGCTTTAGACCGGGGTCTGAGTCTTACTCAATTTTCTGTACTCTCCCCAAAGCCTGGCAGGTGCCGTGCGCATACCATATACTCAATATATTTGAATAGAATAAATATATTGCTATAATCATTAGCAAACTCTCTAAGTAATAATATGCAAGTATTAACAAGACATTTACCATGGGCTGATGTCCCTGAGGCTGCACTCAAGTCCTGAAGGCATTTACTCTATTACTGAAATCATTTGGGGCTTTTATCCTCTATCAATTAGAGCAATTTCATATTCTGTAGGAATTGCATAAATCGGTACCCAACTAATTCATTTAATTAATTGAAAATTCCTCCAAAAGTACTCATTATTAAATTAAACTTGCCCTTTATTATTAGAATTATTATTAGAGTACAATTATTCTAACAACTAGCAGTACAAAGCGGACTCACTGGGGACTTTGGGATATGAAAGGACTCAGAGGAAACTATTCAAGAAGTGCTGGCTTTCCGAGGAAAAAAATGAAATAAGGTGAAACCAGAGACGGAGACAAACCATAAGAGACTCTTAATCACAGGAAACAAACTGAGGGTTGCTGGAAGGGAAGGAGGTGGGAAGGATGGGGTGGCTGGGTGATGGACATTGGGGAGGGTATGTGCTATGGTGAGCACTGTGAATTGGGTAAGACTGATGAATCACAGACCTGTACCCCTGAAACAAATAATACATTATATGTTAATTAATTGGATTTAAATAAATACATAAATAAATCTTTTTTTTTTTTAATTTTTTTAAAGGTTTTATTTATTTATTTGACAGAGAGAAATCACAAGTAGGCAGAGAGGCAGGCAGAGAGAGAGGGGGAAGCAGGCTCCCTGCTGAGCAGAGAGCCCAATGCAGGGCTTAATCCCAGAACCCTGAGATGATGACCTGAGCCGAAGGCAGAGGCTTTAACCCACTGAGCCACCCAGGCGCCCCAAATAAATCTTAAAAAGAAGAAGTGCTGGTTTTCAGCACTGGGAAGGCCAGATACTAAAGTATTCCCAGTGTTTAATCTCAGCTCTCAGAGTGTGGTATAGAGACCACATGCGTCAGAATCTTCTTTTTTTAAATGCAGATTTCTGGGCACAACCCTAGGCTTCATCAAAATCTCTGGAGATGAGGTTCTAGAATAGGTACTTGGGACAAGCACCTCAGATGATTGGAATGCACAGTAAATCTGAGGATCACTCATCTACAGTCTAACTAATAGGTCCTAAAATGCTTACTTTATTCCCATTCCAGGTACTATGTTCTATATGTGATCATCTTTTCATAACCCTAAAAATAATTTAGGGAAAGCAATAACATTCTAGTCTCCCATATAATTTTTCCAATCCTCCCGTCTACTAGCATTTAGCTCACAGTAATGACAATGTTTTTTAGAGAAGGGGGGAAACATGAGTTTTAAAATTTAAACTGTAAGATAAAATGCTTATCCTGCTCAGCTCTGGGAACCATTTCTATACTTGTTGGGACTTCCATTTGTATAGACACAAAAGTAGACCCATTGTATTGGTTGGCACAGTTTCCGTTGGGGCACTCATGGGATCTGAGGGAAGCCGTTGAGCATGGTGGTTAAGAGAGCAGGTTCTCGAGTTATACACTCCTCCACTTACTGGCTGAGGCATGTTAGGCTCGTTCCCGAACTTCTCTGAGATTACATTTCCTAAATTAGGATGAAGAGCGCTGTCAGTCTCAAAGAATGGCTGAAAGGTTAAAATGGAACAGTGCACAGAAAAAGCACACACTAAGTGCTCAATAAATGCTCATTGTGACAATATGTATTGGACACAACATCCTCCATTCTATAGCCTAAAGACAGGATACAACCCTTTTTAACTCCGCTAGCCAAAAGACAGCCTCCAGAATAGGAAAGTGAAAAGTTCAGCCATTCTCCTTTGGTGCTACTCTCCGTTCATTCTAAAAGAAATGGCATGTGTGAAAGGCCGGCTGCATTTGGACGTAAGCCACAGTAGGCTGTGTGCCTGGTTGTCTGTCCTAAATACCGTGTCCTAGAAGACACACTTTGTACCCTTTCAAGGCCCCTGTAGCCCACCTAACAGTGCCTTCCATTGAGTGGGCTTCAATAAACATGTATTAAACTGGCCAGGCTCGTATGGATTTAATTCCTGTCCCCAGGGCTGCTCTTTTCCAAGAAAGAAAGACAAAAAAGCAGCAAGAATAAGCTAAACAGGAGAAATAATATGAAATAACTCACAATGCTTCAGAAAACTCTCCCTGTAAGGCCCAAATCTTGCTCATCTATGTTATCTAGAATTGCAAAACATGTTTCCCTAATATTTTGGCAGGAGACTCTCTTCATGTCTTCTCGGCAGTGGGAGTAGTCGGGGGGGGGGGGGTTGGTGAGTTAAGCCCTGGGGAGACAGTGCTGCTTGGCTCCAGTTACTTGTCTGTCTGTCTCCTTCCTGGGAACCCCAGACGTGGGAGAGGTGGGTTCTGGATCAGAAGGATTGGGACTGGATCAGAAGGAAGCACATGGCACAGCCTGGTCAGTATCAGGAAAAGTCTTGAAGGTTTATCTCCAGAACCCAATCCACGTTGGATGATTTTCAGCGGGTATGACTCTGTCTTGATCTACTTTCCTGTCTGTGTAGGAGCTTTTCTGTCAGGCGTGGGTGGATGTTTAATCAATAGGATGATCTGATACGCCGATTGCTATTACAGGCTCAGGAAATAAATTTAGCAATGAACATTATTTTTCCAGACATAGAAATTGGACCATAAAATTTGCCTGGATGGAAAGAAAGCTCAGAACTCTTGACTTATACTGATATCTCTGACTTACACAGATACCTGTATTGCATACAATTTTGAAACTCACCCTGATATTGCAGGTTCCAGTGGTTTAAATGGCTTCCAGGGCTACAATTCCAGAAACAAGCTTCAAATCAGTTTACCTTGCACGCATGCAAGATGATTACCACCAGCCTTCTCTGTGGTGCAAACTAGTTCTACATTAGCAATTGTACAGAGAATCACGTTAACATAGCTTATGTTATTAGAAAGACAATCGTTAATGAATCACTCAGAAAACAATTGTTTAGGGGCACCTGGGTGGCTCAGTTGGTTCAACATCTGCCTTCAGTTCAGGTCATGATCCCAGGGCCCTGGGATAGAGCCCCGCATTGGGCTCCTTGCTTGGTGGGGAGCCCGCTTATGCCTCTCCTCTGAAGCTCCCCCTGCTTGTGCTCTCTCTCTTCTCAAATAAATGAAATCTTTTTTAAAAATTAAAAAAAAAAAACTTTAAACAATACAATTGTTTACTGAGCAGGCAAGATGCTAGAAATACAATGACAAGCAATAAGGGTGGCACTCATTTCAAGGAACTTACTATCTAGAAGGTCTTTTTAATTAGAATAGAATAACAATTTCTGGGGTAGTTTTATATTGTGTCAACTTAGCCTACGTCGGAACTACATTGCTCGGGATCCCCGCCCCAGTCCTGTTGGCCACAAGAGCAATCTTCACGTGTTTTGGAAGGCACAGACGAAAGCACAGGCTGACCGACATGCTGGGCGCCGGGTGCTGGTACAGCTTGCCTGCGTCGTCACGGACCAGCCGGAGCCGCGTGGTGGCACAGGGCATCGCCGGTGTGTCTCCAGAACTTGCGGTATCTCCCTCAATTTCCCCCATCCTTGGGCCACGTGCCTGCAAGCGCTAAGGTGAAGCCCGCGGCTCCTTGTGTGAGTCACCACGTCCACAAGCTGAGGCAGTGAGAGACAGTCAGGGCTTCCAATTTGTCCTCATTCTCTTCCCTTTCATATCCGGCTTTTTTTTTCTTCTTCTTCTTCCCTCTCCCAACAGCAGAGCCTGCCTGCCAACAGTGACTTCACGACCACACTGAACCCAGGGGGACAGCCTGACACAAACTTCTCCAGCAGCTCACACGATTGTGGAAGGTCTCATTACTATAATAAATATCTTATCCGGATCTCTCTTGGTGGTTCTGGTTCCCTGATTGAACCTGGAACCATCAATTACCTACCATTTAGAAGAGAGGGTTTTTAATTCATATTCATATAAGTAATATCGGTGTTTGCCAATCTAAGCAATGGATCGACGTGTCAGCTCTCACACTGAGCGCACAGATCCCCTTTGGCAGCCAGGTTTCGAATACCAATCCAAACCTTCTCTGTTGTTTCCCCATCAAGACTGTTTCTCTTGCCTCAGCTATTACTTAGGGGAGGCACCATGTAAAGGCAATAGCATCCAATTCAAAGGAAGCCAGAAATCTGAATTTAGAACCACCACAGCACAACAATGTGTTCAGTCAGTTCCAACGATGGTTACAAAGACTCCAATTTTCATAAGAAACTTTTCAACTTGTTGTGACAGATATTAATATGAAGACATTCTCTTTCGCAACTTTATATATGACCCTGATTATTTACAACTCAGGGTCTGTTTGCGTTTAATTCCTTCCTGGCAAGAGACACCTGAAAGGGATTTTTTTTTTTCCCCAGCCAACCTGCAGAGGGAGCTGGTTCCTTAGAGAAGCAACAAATGCCTTTCTCAAATAGAAAGACTGATCCATCACTGGGTTGACGGAACTCACACTAAAGATGCGTAAAGAAGGCAAGCTGATGGTTGCTGCAAATGGATGTTTTGAGGACCAAAGCAAGTAGCTGACCTAACAAAGGGGGAGAGCACTTGGGAATGATCCCATAGTTCTGAAATCATCTGGTCTTATGTCTTTCTGTCCCACTAGACTACGTGCCTCCTAAGCACAAGGTCTGGAATATAGGAAGTGCTTAGTGCATTTTTTTTTTTTTAACTTAAAAGACCTGGTTCTTGTTAAAAGAGGAAACAAGCCCATATTTTTCAAAAGATCCTTAAAAAGAAATTTACTGAAGATCACATGGTCTTAAAAGACCAGGAAATACTCTGTAAAGGAGCTGGTCTCATGAAGTTGTTCATACAAACTCGAGCAGCCAACTGTACCTGCTTTCCCAGGTAAAACAGAAATTAAATACGGGACCAAAAGAAGATTCTGGATTCCCCAGAGCATGAGCCCGGCAACTTAGGATCGTTTGCCTCCTCATTTCCCTAGGCTCTTAGGAAAGAGAACACAACCCACACCTTTTTTTTTTCTTTTCTTTTCTTTTTTAAGATTTTATTTATTCATTTGAGAGAACATGAGAGCTAGAGAGAGAGAGGACAAACAGAGAGATGGAGAGAGATAAGCAGGCACCCCACTGAGCAGGGAGCCCGATGTGGGGCTCGATCCCAGGCCCGCAGGATCACGACCTGAGCTGAAGGCAGATGCCCAACCGACTGAGCCACCCAAGCGTCCCAACACAGACCACACCTTATAAAAACTCCTCAAATCACACAGCACAGCAAGGAAGATTATGAGCACTGAGATAACTGCCATCTACCAAGTATATTGTGAAATTTCCAGACAGTTGTTGAAGAGGAAAAGCTGACACTGAGGACAGCCACGGACACCTGCAACATTAGTAGGCACCCTCAGCAAGAGCACTTGCTGCTAGGTATACCTGGAGAACAGCACCTTCTCCGGTAGCAGGGGAGTTCATCTGGTAAAATCAGCTACAAAGACTAGTCATCCAATGACAAGTGCCTCCTGGGTAAGAGCCTCTGGTTTCCCGGGACGGTGAGCATCCCCTCTGACCAGGCTTCAAGGCTCACAGTCACCAGCATTCCCCGACACCCCTCACCCACACTGGTTTTCTTTTCTCATCACTTATACTTTCCCTGAACCAGCTGATCCATTTGCTGTAGTTTCAACGACCCTCCTCACAGTTCCTAAGTGCCAGACCTGTCTGTATGAATCATGATCATCTAATAGCCATCTTCACCTGCATTTCCAGAATTCTAAATAAATTCTTGCTTGAGCACCTATAGTGGACCAGGCTTGGGATACACCACGGAACAAAACACAGATCCCTGCCCTTATGGAACTTACATTCTGGTGACACATTTGCCGAATTCGGCATGTTCATACAGAGCTGATTAGCTTCCTTTCCCTGCTCTTCCGCCTCTGCCTTCTCAGTTAATGGCCCCACCATTCACCCAGTGGCCTCTCTTCTACCTCACCCTTATGAGGTCCCAAATGCTGTCAGGTTCATACTTATCCCTGTGACCACACCCAAAGCTCAGAGGACCCCCAGCCCTCTGCCATGTGACCCAGCTTCTGCTATCAGACTTCTCTCCACTACACCCCTTGTTCCATCTACATCCAACTGAACCCACCATTCATTCATTTCCATGTCCTTTGTCCTCTAGCATGTTTACCCCCCTGCCTCCACTCTCCCTCCTTCCCCTGGCTTGGTAAGTGCCTATTCATCCTCTAAGGAGCAGCTCAACTGACATCCCTTCTTGGAAGACTTCTCTATTCAAGCAGCTGTTTGCTTCCTCCTCCAACCACTTTATGATATAGTACCGATCTGCTCACCTGTTTGCCACCCCCCTCCAGACTGAGAACTCACTGAAGTCAAGGGTCACGCTGTCCACCTTGGACTACTCCGGTCACCACCCTGCCACCCCAGCACCATGCCTGGCATGGAGGAGGTGCTCCAAAAAGCCAACTGTTCCATTTTGGTAACCCTCTTGCATAGAAACAAAAGCCTTTTGTTCACAAGCAAGAATCCCTAGATCAGCAGGAAGCATTTTTCTCTTTCTAGGGCCGGGAGGTACTAGATTAAATAAGATAATCACTCACTTCACTTCTGGAGGCAACAGCCCGGTGCAGTGGGGTCAGCCACATGTTGTCCTTGGCATTGACACGAGCTCCTGGAAGCAAAAGCACAAGTTAGAGGCATAATTCAGTCAGGGGAAATTCTACTCACATTAAGTCAAATGGCATATCTTGTGCTCTTATTTCCCTGGTACAACCACCCTATTTTATTTTTTTTCTTTGTATCAGTAATGCACTTTTTAGCCACCAGACACCAGACAGGAGGAGAGACCCAGTACAGTAAAAAAAAGTGAAATCAGGAGTTGAAAATGGCACAAGAATTGAATAAAGACTAGATGAGAAGTGCAATATCTCATTGGATAGGAGACACAGTTGTAAAAAGGCTGAGATTCTCCAGGAGTAGGGAAATGTAGATCTGAAGAATGAAGAACTTTGCAGGTTATGTGTGTATGTATGGAAATATATATGCATACATACATATAAAATACATAATTATATATAAATATAAAATTTTATCTATAAAATACATTGTCACATATATTATTTTTAGTCATTAAGTATACTTAATCTCACAGGGCACACAATGCTCTTTTTGGCAAACTGTCCAAGATGAGCTGCGTTCCAACAAAGTTATACTAGAGGTCAGCTGGATTTTAAACAAATCTTGTAAAGGTGAATTGGAGGAGACTTGACCTGGGCTGAGAGGATTAGCAGAAATCTGTTCTATCCAAGAATCTCGATGATTTCCTCAGGACTAGCCGGATATCTTGGGAGCAAGCAGCCGGCGTCCATGGAGCTTTTGGACAGACATAACATGAAGCCCATGCAAGCTGCTCAGAGCTCCGTCCGCTATGGGGCAGGCAGACAGGTTCACACGAGCCAGAACCAGCTCACACTCAGGGATGTGCCCTCACGCTCAACCTTCTGGGAGCCATGTCACCAATCAGGGAACAAAAAGCTCCATGCGAATGGATTCCAAAAGAGTAGAGAAAGCCCTCCTTCCACGATAGCCTCTCAATTCTCCACGAGTGCACGCCCACCAAATCTACAACTGAACCACAGAAACACCCAATATCAGCTTCCTTTTGGGGGGTTCAGGGTTTTTTTTTTAAAGATTTTATTTATTTGAGAGAGAGAGAGCGCGTGTGTGAGCATGAGCGGGGGGAGGGGCAGAGGGAGAAACAGACTCCCCACTGAGCAAGGAGCTTGAAGCAGGACTCTATCCCAGGACCCCGAGATCATGATCTGAGCTGAAGGCAGACGCTTAACCGACTAAGCCATCCAGGTGCCCCCAGGTTCAGGGTTTTGATCAGTCTTTTGCTCAGATGGAAAATTTTGTGAAATAAAAGGGAAGGATAAGATAAGTATGTGTGATATCTTTGCAGATGCAATAAGAGGAGCCTATGTTAGCCTCAGGACAACAAGGAAGGAAGCTCACGAGGAAGAAGAGTGGAGGGATGAATCAAAGAAACTAGAAAGTAAGGTGGAGGAGGGGAAGTGCAAAGGGGATGCCTCTGGAACAAGGGCCAAGAAAATGAGTCAAGTGAAAGCAGGGATCGACTCATCTCTGTGAGGTCAAGGACAGCTGAGAGCTGAAAAGTAGAAACTTGGTTTTAAAAAGGAAAAAAAGGAAAGGCAACAGGCGACTTTCATGGGTCAAAGTGAGCCATAGAAGGGCACCTGTTGGATTCTTGGTTTCCACTCGGGTCGTGATCTCAGGGTCTTGAGATCAAGCCCTGCATTGGGCTCCACCTGGGCATGGAGTCTGCTGAATATTCTCTCTCTCCCTCTCCCTCTGCCCCTTTCCCCCACTCACTCTCTCTTTCTCTCTTCCTCTCAAAAAAAAAAAAAAAAAAAGAGCTCGAAATTCAGTTTAAGCCACGAGCTAAGAAAGAAATAACAAAATCATAGAACTTACACTATTTTTCTCTTTAACTGAAGAACAAATACCATCAACAATATTGTTTTTGTTTAACAAAACAAGAACATAATACTCCCTAGAACAAAGAGAGAATGTCTCTCCTCCCCCCATTCTGATTTCATTGGTTTGAGATGGGGCCAGGCACAAATAGTTTTTAAAATCTCCCCAAGACCCAAGGTTATTTTAATATGCTGTCAAGGTTGAAAGCCACTGATAAATTGTTTGGTTCACCAAGATTCAAATCCTACTTCTACTAACTCCATCCAGGCAGCTTACCTTACCTCAATAGGCTCAAATAAAATCAGCTTGGGCATGCTAAGAATCAAAGGCAGCAGGTATCTCCCTCCCCTGTAGCAGGAAGTCCTGGGTTAACTGCTCTGGAGTGAACATTCTAAAGGGCTGGGTGCAAGTCTCCTCCCTGGGGGAAGCCTGCCTCAAGTCTCCCTTCCGCTCGCCCTGTCCTTTTTTTTTTCTTTAAAGATTTCATTTATTTATTTGACAGAAAGAGAGAGAGCACAAGCAGGGGGAGCAGCAGGGAGAGGGAGAGGGAGAAGCAGGCTCCCCGCCAAGCAAGGAGCCGCATGCGGGACTCCATCCCAGGACCCTGGGATCATAACCTGAGCTGAAGGCACACGCTTAACCGACTGAGCCACCCAGGTGCCCCTCGCCCTGTCCATTTTTAAGGAACTTCATGTTACAAAGTCGAACCAGTCATCTGAGAGGGAAAACACCTGGCCACAGCACACTCTGGGTCTGAGCTGTCACCTAGCCATCTGCATGATGTCCTTTTCCCCACTCTAGTCAT
This sequence comes from Potos flavus, assembly GCA_028534135.1. Taxonomy (NCBI): domain Eukaryota; kingdom Metazoa; phylum Chordata; class Mammalia; order Carnivora; family Procyonidae; genus Potos; species Potos flavus. The sequence continues at coordinate 139,216,320 of CM052883.1, forward strand.
CCCTTCCTTCAGCATGTCTGGAGGAAGGAACGCTACGTGGGTCAGACGCGATACCTGCTACGCGTACCGTATCAGCTCAGATTCAGAGCCTCAAAGTCAGCGCTGTCCAGTGGGAATGTGATGGCAGCCAAGGATGCAATTTTAAGTTTTCTAGTAGCCACATTAAAAAGGGGATTAAAAAAACAAGTAAAATTAATTTTAGTCATATGTTTTACTTAACGCAATATATCCCAAATATCCTGCAATCGAGTTTAAAAATTATTGAGGTAATTTACATTCTTTTTTTCATGCAAATGAAAAATGTGTATTCAAAAATTCAAAAAATTCAAAAAAAAATGTGTATTCAAAATCCAATGTGTATTTCACCCTTACAGCATGTCTGCACCAAAACTGGCCACACATCCCGTGCTCAGGAGCCACAGCTGGTTTGTGACTACTGTGTCGGACGGTGCAGATCCAAATGCTAAGCGGCAGAGGCCAGACTTGGAGACTCATTGGCTGAGGAGCTCCTTTTAGTTCTAAAGAGCTACAACTCTATTATTACAGCTGAGCGACAGCTAAGAGCCTTGTTCAAAGTCGCTAACATAATCTGAGCTCTTACTCTACACTAATGTACGTGTAGTCCATTGAATAGGAAGATGCTATTATGATGCCAGTTTTGTAGATGAAGGAACTAAGGCCATGAGATTTAATAGGCTCCGGGTACCTAGCTAGGAAGGGGCAGATTTGAACCCAGGTGGTCTGACTTCAACGTTCAAGCTCTTAGGCACTGTGCCTCACTTCATTACTAGCCATTCAACTAAATACTGATTAAGCTTCCCTTCCACTGTCCCCATCTTCCTCTCCATTCCTTACATTCATTCCTCTCTCCTATCTCTCTCTCTTTCTCCATTTTCATTTTTCTATTTTCAAATATATATGTGTATATATTCCCTCCTGATTTCATTTTCCTTCTTTCCCACCTTTCTTCTTTTAGCTCCAAACACTGGTTATAATAATATGAAACAGAAATACACATTTTATTATTCATAGTCTTGGACAGAGTAAATTTTGCATTGCATGTGCATAAACTTCAAAAGCTAATGCAAGAAGAACCCCAAATGGCAAGACGCCTAGGAAAATATATTTCTCAAAATTCAAGGAGAGGCATATGAAACATTAACATACCATTACATACCCATCAAACTGGTGAAAATTATAAAGTAGGACAATGCCAAGAGTTAGCAAGAAGTAATATTAAGACTTCCATACAGGCGGTGGGAGCATGAATTGGTACTACCGCCTTCAGGAAGCAGTTTGGTGCTACCTAGTAAAATTGACAATACGTGTGTCCTACTACCCAGCACCCCCAACTGTATACCCTGGACAAACTTTCACACGTGTGTAAGAATGTTCACTGCAGCATGTTCGTAACAGCAAGAAACTGGAATCTTAAGTGTTGGTCAAGAGGAAAGTGATAAATACATGATGGTATATTTGTACAACGGAATGCCCACTGTCAAGGAAATGAAGGGACTGAAGTTTTATATATACAGAAACAGATGCACTTCAAAAACACAACATGAATGAACAAATGAGGTTGCCACGTAATACCTATGGCATAATGCCAGTTATATAAAGTTTTTAAATTTACAAAAACAATTCTTTTTTTTTTTTTTTTTTTTATTTATTTGTCAGAGAGAGAAGGAATACAAGCAGGCAGAGTAGCATGCAGAGGGAGAGGGAGAAGTAGGCTCCCTGCTGAGTAAGGAGCCTGACGCAGGGTTCAATCCCAGGACCCTGAGATCATGACCTGAGCCGAAGGCAGTTGCTTAACTAACTGAGCCACCCAGGTGCCCCTACAAAAACAATCTATACGTGGTTTGTGGGTGCACAGGCATGAAATAAAAATAATAAGTGTTGCTAAAGAAAACAGATATCAATTGTGGATAGTGGTTGTTTCTAGGGAGGGGTGGTGGGAGAAAGGGTGAAGTAAGTATGTCAAATGGGCTGGAAGTATGTCTTCAATATTTTATTTAGGAAAAAGATATGAGGGGCGCCTGCGTGGCTCAGTGAGTTAAAGCCTCTGCCTTCGGCTCAGGTCATGATCTCAGGGTCCTGGGATCGAGCCCCGCATCTGGCTCTCTGCTCAGCGGGGAGCCTGCTTCCCTCTCTCTCTGCCTGCCTCTCTGCCTACTTGTGATCTCTCTCTCTCTGTCAAATAAATAAATAAAATCTTTAAAAAAAAAATGGGGAGGATTCAGATGCTTTTCTTACACTTTTTTTTCTCAGTGGCCCTTCTCCTTGGTAAAAATAAAATGACATTTCCATATATAAAGTGGCCCAGTCATAGTCTCTTCCAGGATGTTGCTAAGGCTCACCCCAGGTGAGTAAGGGATTAGGAGCCACAACTGCTGTGGGATTTCTAGATAACCTTGGTTGCACAGTCCAATTTGAAAAGAAATGTTCAGGTTAACAATGTGTTCCTTGTCGGTCTCATTGTTACTTCTTTCTCGTGCTCTCTTCCCTCCACAATCACTACAGCTGATCCCACAGAGAGACCTCCAGCTGTAGAGCAGAGGCAAGGTCCGCATACCCAGGAAAGGTGGGACCATGAAGTCCCTGACCACCCAAAGGTGAGAGAGCTCTAGAATTTGATGGAATCTTTCGCCGTCTCTCCAAATGCCATTTTATCACCTCATTTTGAATCTAAGCATCTCAACCCATTAGCTCCTCACCAGGCAGACCATCAGGATACTAAGGAGGGGCACAGGGCATGTGTGGGGTGCCTGCCCAGACCTGTGTCCACCTGTTTTTGCCACTGCATGTTGAAATCTCACCTTTAGTCTCCCTCTATCTTCTCCCTCCCCCTCCCTCTCTCTCACCCTCCCTCCCTCCTTCTCTCCCTCTTACACACAACCAATTTCTGTCTGTGTGTGTGCCCTAGAATGCTCTATAACATGCTTCTAAAGGAAGTAACTATGGGTTAATGTTAACATGAATCCTCATGAATGTATTATAAAAGGTTAGTCATGAAAGTAAAATCCTGGAAACTTTGGGGTTAAGCAAAGAAGAGTTGGTTAAATAAATTCCTCTATAGCCATATGAGGTAGCTGCGATGATTTATAAGAATTCTTAATAATGTGGAGACATGGTCACCAACTACTGTTATGGGAAAAAAGCAAGTACTGAAATATTACATATGGAACAAGCCCACTTTTGTAGCAACATTGAACAGTCGAGAAGGATGAACCACAAAAGCCCCGAGATCACTCTCTGGCCCATGGTAAGCACTACCTAATTGCTCGCTCACCATTAGCAGAGCAGAGTCAGGGACTCAGGGATAGAAATGGGGGGCTTCAGCCAATGGCAGAGTGTGCCAACTTAGGTCTAAGGCCAGGGCAGACCTAAATTAATAGCTGCTCACTGAAGGATGCTTCTGGTTAAAAGAGAGATTCCTCAATGTCTCTTCCATGCAGCCAGTTTGAACAGCAGCTGTGAAAATCTGCCTATCACAATGAAAAGCAACAGTCCTGTTTTACTTCATGTTTTGATCATACGAACAAGGCACGAATGCGTTGTTTTTTTTAAAAAAACGAATTTACATATTTGGGTAAATTCCTCTTGAATATCATCCTCAATGCTGGACTCTTCTCACTTCCTGAAAAAAAAAAAAAAAACCACTGCTCTGAGCCCAAACATAAGCTTCTAGTTTCTTTTAACCCTTCACATGCCAGTCTGTGTACTGTGGAAAATTGAGAGAAATAAGCTGAGTGGTCAGTACAATATTCTTTTCGTGGATTTAAAACATTACACAACAATTGAAGAAAACCTACAGTGTTTTGTAAGTATGCTTTTATACAGTATATCATCACATAATAACCTTCTGAATATTGTCTCCTGCTACAATAACATTCTGAATTTCTCAACTGTTTCTGAATTGACACTATGAATCATTTCACCCAACAATGTCTTTTTCATATCTATCTCTGTTGACACTTACAGTATGAGTCCATTCTTTTTAATTACCACATGTATTCCAACATATAAACGCACTTTATTTTTTAGATATTCTCTCCATTCATGGGTATTTCATTTGTTTCCGATATTTCTTTATTCAAACGATGCTGCTGTGAACACCCATAACGTGATTCCTCATCCAAACATGCAAGTATTTGTCTAGGATAGACCATTAGAAATGGACTTTCTGTGTCATGGGTCATGCACAGTTTTGGTTTTGATCCTTAGTCTCAACCCTCCAAAGAGAGCTACTGTATGAGATTGCTTCATTTCCTACATCCTCATCAATACTGGATATTATCAGTCATTTAAAATACTGCATATCCAGGGGCGCCTGGGTGGCTCAGTGGGTTAAAGCCTCTGCCTTCGGCTCAGGTCATGATCTCAGAGTCCTGGGATCGAGCCCTGCATCGGGCTCTCTGCTCGGCAGGGAGCCTGCTTCCCCCTCTCTCTCAGCCTGCCTCTCTGCCTACTTGTGATCTCGCTCTCTCTGTCAAATAAATAAATAAAATCTTTAAAAAAATAAAATAAAATATTGCATATCTGACTGGGAGAAAATAATATCACATTTCTTGGTTTCTCTATTTAATAGTGCGGTTGGGCATCTTCTAAGCTGTTTGTTTACTGGCCATTTGCAATTCATTCTCTGAGAATTGCTTGTTCATATTCTTGGCCTATTTCCTCTATTTTTCCATTATATTGTTATCATATATATTATATAACATATAATATATTCTATTCTATTGTTTTTCTTATAATTTATACATTTACATTGTATTATTGTTACTATTATTATTTATATATTCCAAAAACTTCCAGTTCTGTGTAGATCCAAAGTGGCTTTTAATATTCAAATTCTTTCAAGGAGAAAAATGACCCCCGAGCTCACTAAGTATCACAAAACAACACACACCGGGCATGTCACAAACAACCCACGCCAGCATTGTTTCTGGGTAGCTTTAGAGTCACTTGAGGAATGGAAAAATAATTAGAAATCTAGGAAGTGGCTTCCTTCAGTCTCCATCGCTCCACTCATCCACCTCCAGAAGGTTAAACAGCCAGCTGCCAGGAAAATCTCCTCTCCCTGAGCAACAAAATTATTATGACAAAAGCAGAGTTATCTGACCAGGGACCATGGCCTATTTCATCAGTGTCATCTCCCTGCCACCGGCTTCCTCATCCTCTTCCGTCAAACACGTCCAAGAGTCTTGTTTACATGTCAGAGGGAGACGTCGGAAGGTTTTGAGCTGAATATTTATAACTGATTTTTCTATAGGAAGCTTCATGTTATTTACCTGCCTGACAGGCGCCATTGTGCACTGAAGGACACAGAGTCTGCATGTCTAATGATTTAAAGGCAAATGCTTTTTACCCAAGGACATTTTAAAGCTTGAACATTAAAAAAAAAAAAAAGCTAGGCTATAACTGATTCTCCAGAAACAAAGATCCAACTCAAAGTTGTCAGGCATATACTCTAATTATAAACGAAGTATGCTTTCATCATATCCCTATTAACACTTGATTTTTTTTTTTCATAGAGATCAAGAGTAAAGGAAACTAAATCTCTTTCCCAGAGGCAATGTTTCTGTTCTCTTAGCCTTGCCATCTAGGAAGAAGTAAAACAAAGGAAAAAGGTAGACTAAGTGATTGAAAAACCTTACAGGTCAGAGAGAATGACTGATTCTTAAGGCTGGGTTATCCAAAATTTGACTGTTAATTGTAGAAATAAATACAAAAGAAAGATCATATGAAATATGATTGTAATATAATGAGATCAGATTGCTATTGATTTTGCTTTTAAACAAACAGACCAAGTACAGCCCAGGAGCCCTGTCCTTCAAAGCAATGACCTTGGCAGAGTGTATGGTAATTTAGTGTATGTGGCAATTGCTTAAAACATTTTTCAAACTCCCTTTGGACTTGCCTTTAGAGCCAGTTTACACACTCACTAGAAAATGTCTCATTACTTTATAATCACACCACACTGAGGATGCGAAAACCAGCATTACTTGGTTTAATCACCCCCTCTCTCCCCAGGCCCCCCTCCAAAAAAAATCAAATCCAACTGCAAAGGATGAATATTTATATGCATAAAAGAATCAAAAGAATGACCGGCCACCTGCTCTGATGACAATTTGCATCGAGAATGGTAATCACCTTTTGACAAAATCACAGGAAATAATTTTACAGGAATACCACTCATTTTGCAGCCAATGTTCTGATGAATATCATTTTTAATGAGTAGTTACACCTCACAAACACTCGGCATGTTAGAAGATGGGTACTTCCAGTTTTCTTCCTTCAGCCCAGGACTTGAACCTTTGTGCACCCCAAGTTTCTCTATAGGGCCCTATCGCTGTGCTCATTGTCCCTTGTGCTCAGCTTCCGGGAGCTCAACCCTAGTCTCTTAACTCTTAGCCGCTGATTGGCTCACCTGATCTCATTCATGTATCTCCAGCAAATGATTTAGCAAGCTCTTAATCTTCTCTTCACCTTAATCCTGACTCAGCTAGTTCCCAAACAGAAGCCAGAGGCAGGGGGCAGAAATAAAGCCAGAAATTTGAACTGGCAGTTATAAGAAGAGGAAAGTTTCAAAGCCTGAATTCCTCCCTTTCTACTCAGAGGCATTTAGGGTTCCGCTACTAGGAGATAATGTCAGTAGGAATTGAGGGCTTGGGTTACAACGCACTCCGTAAGTTAATACAGCAATGGAGTACACAGCTGTAATGGGCTATTCTGGCAAGGCCCAATTATTTGTCCAACATGGGAATCATTAGCACCTCATTCATTATTAAACTGGAAAACAGTTTGGATGGATTCCCTGAAGGGTCAGCTGCCAGATGTAAGCTCAGAAATGAAATCATCATGCTCCTGTGATGATATTTCTTTAGGAATTTAATATACAAATTGAATAAAGGACCTTTCAGGGAAATTAAAGCCATGTGAATTCCAAGAGTTTGTCAGTTTTTCTAAGCTTCCACAGTTGAGTAAAATTTCTAAAGCACTCCCCCCAATGCTCTCCCATACCCTAAGCCTCCCTTACTTGATATGGGGAGGAAGACGAATTCCATAGCACGTGCCATCCAAAATTATACTAGAGACGCTAACAGCTCAGTAATTCCGAGACCAAACAGGTGTGCCAATCAAGATCTATGGAACAATTTCTCCAGGCTCTACTGGGTGAGCCCCATGTAAGAGAGGCTGGTGGACTCCATCTCACATGAAGGTGATGTGAAACCAGGTTTCTTGAAAGTCACCAGCCCACAGATATCTGAGGAGAACAGCTGGGTCAACTTCATGCTGCAGAATTAAAATCTTCCTTCAGAAGTGGAAAAACAAACCAACCAAAAACCAAAGTTGGGGGTCTAAGACAAAGTTTTGAATTTCCACATTCATGAACTAAGCATTCCTCTGAGACTCTGAGATGTCTCTTAATACATTTGGATGGTTGGGAACACTTCAGTGTCATCCCACAAAATTCTTTACTTAACACCCCCACTGATTCTGCCTATAATCCTCCACAGACCAAATTTCCACTGCCAGGGCCACCGGCCAGGTGCATACTGGCTCTTGGCCACGGTCTGTGTCTGTACCAAACGATACGTGTTTGTTTGGAACGTAGCCCTGGAACATCTTTAAAATTGTCAGAAGGAAGGCCTGTTCTTGAAAGCACAGGAATGCCCCACAAAATCTAAGCTAAGCTCCATGCAATTGCCAGGAGCACGGGGCACACGTGTTGTATGGCACAGAATACTTGTTTCCTGGGAAAATCCACCTCCCGAACACGAACATGACAAAAACAAGAGCAACGTGAATCATCCTGGTGTATCACAGCACAATTCTTGGGTTTTTTTCCTACAGTGTTGCCCACATCTGTTTGAATACATGCATTAATTAGCTCCTACCTTTGCATAGTTTACTTTGGAATTCTACAGTTTCCCTTTACTACCGCAAACAAAGGCAAAACCTTGGTATAGGCCTTTTGCATGGTCTGTGGGCAGAAGTATTTCCTCCAGATTTTAATCTCCCTAAACAAAAAGGAGGAGGGGAAAAGCCAGCCGGTCTGCAATCCACACCGAGACACGTGCGTGCACTCAGAGTCATTCTGGGGATTTGTCTAGCAAATACTCAAGGGAGAAAGCACATATTGGTTTTGGAAACCAGTTTGGTGAGATGTACCAAGCACACAGGTTTCCAAAAATGAAAGCACTGACATTTCTAAATCCGACGAGATATTTAAAATACATAAAAAAATAAAGAGAATATTAGCACAAAACCACATTTGCCATATCTGCTTCCAGTCTTTTTTAAAGGAAATATTTTTCAGTTATCGTCTCTTTCTCATTATTCCCTGAAAATCTCTCTCACTCAACCAACCTCCTCAGAGGTAAGCACTATCTGGAAATTGATAGGTTTCCTTTCCTTCCATGTTTTATTACATAGTCATAGTCATGTATCCATAGACAAAACATAGTATTGTTTTGCCACAATTTGCCAATTTCAATGTATATAAATACACGCATATATTTGCTGTTTGTTTGTATAGGCTCTAAGGAATCAGTTTTGTTTGTTCATCTTTTTTAACAATGAAAAAAATGAACAGATATTCACATCTACTGAATTCATCTACAATGCCGGGCCTGATTAGTCAGAAAAGTCTAACTTTCAAGTCAGACTTTTGAAGCACTATAAATGTTTTGCTGAAGATGTCATTTTTCATTGAGAACAACCTCTTGCATTGTTTTTTGTCTACTGATAAAATCGCTGATCAAATCCACTTCCACGAGCACAGTAAAGAAATTTGTTTGGGTTCGCTGTAGTAGTTGATCTAGTGAGTTGGTCACTGAAATTTATATCTGCGATTGACTTAAGTACAGCTGGTATTTACCTGACAGAATCAGGAGTTCGATGATCTCTGCATCTCCCAGAAACGCAGCCACATGAAGTGGGGTTCGCTTCTCAGAATCCTGAAACAACGGCAAAGATAAGCAAGTCAGTGGAGGCTGGAGGTGCCTTCTGCAGACATAGTAACACACGTCACTCGCTCCGAGGTTAATGCTTGTAGGAGAGAGTGAAGGCCAAAACCCACTCAGGTGAGCTCTGGGTACACATTTCTCTCAGAGTCTCCCACAGTCACAGATACAAAAGATCCCACCCTGTGTCTATGTGTTGTATTTGTCTCCCTGCTCCTTTTGTTGGAGCCTAGCTCAGGTCAGGGACAGCCTATCATGCAATAGATGATGAAATTCAATTTATTTATTTTCAGACCTTCCTTATGGTGAAAAAAACAAAAACAAAACCTCAAACCCTTCTACCTACCTTAACAGCAGTGTTCAAAGCATGCAGTGATTTGTTTTCTTTGTAAAGGAACATAGTGGAATTGTTCACAAGGACATTAAACATTAAGTACAGTCACCTTCTCCTTTCTATCTCTATCAACTGTTGCCTAGTTCACTGCCCATTCATGTAACACTTACTGAATGCCTACCATGTGCCACGAACCAGATTTGGGGTTCAGTCCTTGCCCTCATGAAATGTACATTCAAGAGGGGAGGCTGCCAGTAGTCATGGAAACCAATGGCACGTGACATCATATCAGATGGTGATAAAGGCTATCCCAAAACTAAAACAGGGTAATGGGATCCAGTGACCGGGGAGATGGGAACAAGATTCCTTAGAATGGTAGAATAAGGCCTTTCTGAGAATGCTAACATTGAAGCTGAGAGCTTCTCTGTTTTACAGATGAGAAAACTGTGGCTCAAATAAATTAAGAAATTCCCTCCAGACCCCATAGGTATATAGCAGAGCCAAGATTGGACTTTTGCCTATCAGTCTTCAGTCCCAGTCCTTGGCAAAGCATTTAACATATTGTGTTGTTAACACGATAAAATGCAGGGGGAAAAAATATTGCTTCTCCATCTGTAAACTGGAATCTCTGATGAGAGAATTCAAGATAATGTCAGTAAATAAAGCCCCAGGCAGGCATGAAGCTTGGCCCAAGCACACTAAGAGCTCCAGGCAAAGCTGTTTTGCCACAAGCATAGAGAGTTGTGTGGTATCTTCCCTCCAAGACGGAGAATTCCACAGGGGAAAGAACTGGTCTTACTTCTCTCTATCCCCACAGGAGCAGCAAACTAGGTGCTCATCGTAAATCAGCCAAACTGAACTGATCCATGCGCAATGCTTCTTCTACAAACTTCCCTGACTGTTCCACAACGGTAACCATAGTGTGTAGGCTACGCCTTGGAGGTTTCGCCTAAAACCAGCATGCATTTTAGTTTCAAGAGTTGTGAAGTTGCTGTTGATTTTAATTATCGGTCCTGTTATCGCTTGATTACACAACCTACCCAACCACCCTCGGATTTGCCCAAGGACACGATTCTGTTTCCCGACAGTTCGGGCCCTCTGTTCTTTCTCAGTCTCTTTCAGACTACTGCTTTTAGGCATTTTGTGACTCAGTATCTAAAACAGATGGCAGACAGGAGATAGGAGAAGAACTGATCTTCAAATCAGTCTATTTGTTAGGAGGCCTGGTAAATAGGTTTCACGAAAGATTGGACTTACTCTTAAGTGGATAAAAAAGAGAAGTCTGAATTAGCTGGGACTTTACATCGTCTATGTATGTTGCAGGCAATTATTAGAGTAAGTGGAAATAGGGCATCATGTAACTATTCCATATAAAGTAAAGGTATGCCATAGAAAATTCTGAAAGATATACAACCATCGTTAATCCTCTTATAGTTATGTCACACTTTCCGTGAAAATAGAGATTCAGTATTTGAAAACTAGAAAAATATTTCAAATGTATTAATTGGCACAAAGAACTATACGAAGAACTGACACTAGACGTTCACAAGTGTTTCACAAGTGTTTTCACAGAAAACACTCTACGAGCACTTTCCATCTTAGCCTCATATTCTCTTTGAATCCCCACTATATCTATGAAACACTTCTCTTGAGTCTTGTGACAAAAGTTATATAATTATATGTTCTTCCGTCAATTGCACTGGTTCCAGGGTTTGGTTCAACAAATTAAACCTGACTTAAGTGATTTAAACAAGGACTAACCCAACCCAACTTATGACTTCATTTGACCTGAAGCAAAGTCAATGCTCTATTTGAGAACTTGGCCTCAAATAAAAAACCAAGAAAACCCTAATATCTAAAACTGGTTGGCCTGTCATTATAAGGCTGGCTTTGCTGATTCTGTGGCCCCTTTGATGACATGGCTTGTTCAAACTGAAGTTTTTTATAACATAAAATGGGTGTGGGTTATGTGAGATCACATAGTAAAAATTCTTGATTGTAACTACCAGTGTTCCTGTTGACATGCATTTAAAGGTTTCCTGAAGCTTCCAGAGAACAAATATACCAATAGTGACATGCCCTAGACAGGTAACTACAAAGAAGATCTGTATTCAGTTAGCCGTTCTTTGGTTCTCCAAAGTATCAGAACTATATAAACAATTTCACGTGCTACCAAGACCTCACCTAAAAAAGCAATGCACTCAATCAAAATAACAATAATTACTGACCAAGGGTTACCAACACCAGCACTCTAGCAAGGAACCTGAGTGATATACAGGGTTGTGAGCAGATAGGTAAATAACAGAGCCACAGAAATCACCATCCTCAATCAGGCAGGTCGAATCAGCCGGGAGGTTGCTGTTCATCCTCTGCCTAAGTATAAGTCCACTCTACTTGGCCACAAGCTAGACAAATGGACAAGGAGATGTGATGGTAGAAGAAGGAAGGCAAAGAGTCTGGGGAAAAGAGTATACTAGCAATAATACTAGCAAAAATGCATTCTAGGCCAAAGGTATCTAGGAGAAGAAACAAAACCTAATTATGGAGTGCTTTAATTTTTTTTCCCAAAATGCCTTTTATCTATTTTACTGCTTGAATCTCATAACATCCCTATAAGGAGAGACACATCTCTCAGAACCTTGTTGTTAAGTCTTATTATCATCATTTGAAAGATAATGATTTTTAGATTGAAAAGCTAGGGAATCTGAGCATTTGGAGAGATTGTATCATTTGCCCAGCACCTTGGAATGGGAGATGAGGTAAAGAACTAGAACTGACACCCTCACATAGAGAAAAATCCTTGAAGTGTCATGAAGAAAGATTCTTGAAATGAATTAATGTTGAAAAAAAGCCAAACACTCTCACAGGTAGATGGAAAGGCAATGCCTTGGCCTAGATTCCTGATGGGGGAATAAAAGTGTCTCCACTGAGCATTTGCATTCCCAGAATCTGTCCTCATGTGGTTTGGGGTTTTGAATTCACAATACCTGCACAGTCCAGGAATTTTCAAGCTGAAAAATAGGCATATAATTGGTTCTAGGCCAAGGACATCTGTAGGGTGTCAAGAAGAAACAAAACCTGTCTGAAGAGATGTGTCTTCAACTCAAGCAACTTAGGAACCCACAGTTAAACCACCACTGAAGATGAGCTCACAAGCCTAAGCCACAAGACTCATGTGGAAGCAATTAACCAGAAGTAAGAGTCAGCAGACATAACAACCAGAAAACTTGAGATAACAGAAGAACCAGAGATACAAATAACATTTAAAATCATTTAAGATACGAAAGACAAAGCCCAGGAAGAAAAAAATTTTATTGCTTTTTAAATGAACAAAATTTGAGGAAGAAGTGTGTAGGAAGAGTTTCAGAAAGCAGTGCACGCACATGATGCTGGGAATCACCTAAGACTTGGGTCTAAGAGAGATGAAAACAAGAGTAAACGAGAAGGACAGGAGAAGAAAAGATAAGGACAGGGGCCTTGGGATATGTTTTAGAACCATTTCTTCAGCCATATGTTCTAGACATGGACCTTTATCGAGAAGTTATGATACCCTAGGCATTGTGGTGGATGTCAGAAATACAAAATTAAAAACATCCCGTCCTCACCCTAAAGAAACTTATAGTCCAGTTACCAGTTTCCAAACCTAGGGCATCTGAATAAAAATAATAACAGGGAAGTAGCCATTAGTGATATTTGTGATGTAAAGTGATTTATGAAAATTACCAAAAGCAACGAGACAAACGTCTTCATGAATACTGCCCTGAAACCCACCTGGGCAGGAAATCTAAACTGACAAAGAAAAAAATCGCTTCTGAATTGGGAAATAAGCACATCTTGTCCAGGACTCCCTAGAAACCCTACTGGCTCCAGTTTATCTGGAAGCTTCGGAAACCAAGGGCCAGACTTCCAGGTCAGCCTATATCTTACAAGCTGACTTAGGGATTGTTTCTGGATCAAAATTAGAATCGAGGACCAGGCCAGGAGCAGAGTGGCATTCAGACCGACACAGTGGCTGAGCTAAGTACTCTGCTCCATTTGTGTTCATGGCCGCCCAGTGCTCTCGTGGATGTTCCATGATGACCAACAGCGGAGGGATGCTCATGGCGGTCTTTACAAGACCCGTGAACGTAAGAGGAGAAAAATCATTCAAAAAATAAGCACAGTATGGTCAACACACATGAGAAATGACTCATCAGTGTATTTTTTAAAAGATTATTCAAGTATCACAAAAAAGACCTTTTCCCACTACCTAGTAGTTCCAATTCCAAATAACCCTTTGAAAATAGATTCGGACCCATGAAAAGTCGCCGGTTTCTCCAGAAGGAAGGAAGGTAGGTAAACCCTTCCTTTCTATGAATAGCCAGAGACACACACAGCCAGCTGGCGTCTGAGCTAAATTTGCAGTATGTCATGGAGAGATCAGGCAGAGGAAGTTTCCGTCGTCTGTTTACCAAAGAGGCAGATGAAAGAAAATAGGGAACTTGAAGTATGTACACATAAAGTGAGCTTGACATGGGCAGAGAGGCCATTCTGGCAGCCAAAAATACTGTGTAGGGGGCACCCCAAGCCTCTGTTCTAAAGATTAAGAATTGTTTATTACATGCTTTGGAAACTCAGCTAGAAGTGCATGACCTAATCTTCATTATAAGTATCTATCATACACTAAAACAAATATCCCTCCCTACGTATAAAAATCTTACATACCAAAACAGGCAGATGAAGCAATGTTAAGAAAACAAGCGCCGCAAAGCCTTGCCGTCTTGCAATACAGAAGCGAATTTCCAATTGTCAGTCCAAACTCCCACAAACAGCAAAGAAGCAAGCTCGTTAGGCCCAACAAGCTTAATACGATAGTGAACAGAGATTACTAGAGGCCAGGAGATGTCAAAACAACATCTGAAGGCAAAATAGTTAACGTGGAGGTATTTCAAATCATGTAAAGAAAAGAGCCAAAGACGTGTGATAGATTTAAACCAAACAAGACATACAATGAGAAAGATGCTTGGTCTTTAGGTGAGGAATTACAAGAAATTTATAAAGAGGAAAAGAAAGCAGAGAAACAGATGTCATGGTTCTTTTTAAAATTTTCGTGTTTACTTTCAGGTTTTAACATCTCACGGATGCAGAGATGTACCGAAAATAACAGATCTGTATGTTCCCACCAGCAAAATCAAACAAGTTGACATTTCTATATCCGCTTCAGAACTCTGTTTTAAAAAACAGCTTGAAGAGCAAAGTGCTGTGAGTACTGTGAGTTGTAATGGTTTAGAAAATAACTTGAGGGTTGTGTGTGTGTGCGTGTGTGTGTGTGTGTGTGACAGAGAGAGAGAGACAGAGAGGAATAGAGGGGCAGCAAGACAGAGAGACAGAGACAGAGAGAGGGAGAGAGGTGACAGGTTAGAGTGTTTTCAATTCTTTACTATTACAAATGGTGTTGCAGTGCATGTCTTTATACATGTCTCTCTGTGCATATGGATGAAAATTTCTCTGGGGCAGGTACCAAGAAAAGGCAGTGCTAGATCTCAGTGCATATACATACTCAACTTTATTAGGTATTTTCAAATAGCTTTCAAAAAAATTTTACAATTTATACTCCCTAGCCATAAATGTGTTCCTTTCCCCAACATTCCTCCCAATATTTGATGTTATCAACCTTATTACTTTTTCCCAATATGATGTGCCTGACAAAATATTTCATTGTTGCTCTGATTCGCATTTCACTACATACAAGTGAAATTAAGGCTCTTTTCATATGTTTATTTAAAGTTTTGGCTTCTTCAACTACGAATTGCCTGTACCTATCCTTTACCCACTTCCATTCAGTTTTAGTCTTTTTCTTATGATGTGTAGAGTTTTTAATATATTGTTTAATTCAACTTTCAATGAAAACTCAAGTTATGTCTTCACCTAGAAACAGCAGAGATGAATCAATGTCTACTCCAAGGTACCATAAGAGAAAAATTTAGATTTATATTCAGTATTCATCTTCCATGCATGCACTACCCTATGGAGCTGGATATTCATTAGCCAGAATTTTCTATGCCTCAAAGGTGACAGCAAATCTCTGCCCCTATATACATCCAGCATCAAACAACTTCATTCAATCACCACTCTGTGGGTATTTTAACCCATCCATTTGAACATAACATGGATGTATGAGAAACACTTCGTACATTTTGCTATATCTAAACATGTTCAAATTATAAGTCCAAACCTCAAAAACACATCTAATTCTTAAAACTAAACAAGAATCACTCAGAAAACATTTAAAATGAAGGTAAAATAAGAGAAATGAGAATGCCAAAGATGTTTGGGTTGTATCTGCCTTAGGTAACTAAATATTGGATATTTTTATTATACTAATTTTTAAGCTAAAATAATGCATATTAAATAAAAATTGTATCAGAGATTATGTGTTTTCTAATTCCATCCTTAAAACACCACTGCAAGGTATATATTATCGTCCCCATTTGACAGTAGAGGAACCTGAGATTTTGAGATGATAAGCGACTTGACCAGAGTCACACAGCTGGTAATGGTAGAACTGGGATTCAGAACCAGATATGATTCTATTGTTCATGCTCTTATTGACTCTCTGAATAGTTACAAGACTTGGTAAACAAAATGAAATTTATTTTTCATTACAATTAACACTCTTGACCTAGTACTGTAGACCTAAGGACAAAATTCTCATAAGCAAGAGTATAAGCAGGCAAGAAGAATAAAGTTGGAGAATTAACATTACCTGATTTTACGATTTATCATAAAGCTACATTAATCAAGACAATTGGGTATCGTGCAAAAATACATATATGGACAACATACAGGATTTTCAAAAATGGTAAAAAGGCAATTCACTAGTGAAAGGATAGCCTTGACAACAAAGAGCATTGTAACAATTAGATAACTGCATGCAAATAAAATGAACTTTGAGCCATACCTTGCACCCTAAACATAAATTAAATCAAGATGGATCACAAAACTAAATGTTAAAAAAAAAAAAACAAAACTAAATGTAAACTCATAAAATGTCTGAAGGAAACACAGGAGAAATGGCTCATGACCTGGGGTTGGACACACATTTCTTAGATATACCACCAGAGCATAACCCATAAAAGAGCAAACTGATAAATTGTATTCCATCAAAATTAATAACTTCTGCTCTTTGAAACATACTGTTAGCAGAATGAAAAGATAAGCCTCAGAGTAGAAGAAAATATTTTTAAAGTATATATTGGATAAAAGATTTCTATCTAGAATATACAAATAAACTCTCAAAATTCACTAACATGAACGCAAACAATCCATTTAAAAAGTAGGGAAAAGATTCGAACAGATATTTTGCCAAGGAAGATATACAGATAACAAATAAGCACAGGAAATAATGTTCAACATCATTAATCATTAGGGAACTGCAAATTAAAATTATATAGTTATTAAATTGGCTAAAATTAAAAGGGCTGATGATATCAAGTGTTGAGAATGTAGAGAAACGAACATTCGTACACTGCTGGTAGGAACATAAAATGGTACAACCCCTTCAGAAAACAATTTGACAATTTGTTAAAAAGTCAAACACAGACTTGCTATATGATCCAGATTCTTAGGAATTTACCGTAGAGAAATGAAAGCATATGTCCATACAAAGATTTGCACATAAATGTTCACAACAGTTTTATGTGTGATAGCCAAAAATGGTAAACAATCCAAATTTCCATCAACAGATGAATGAATAAACCATGGTATGCCCATATAATGGAATACTACTCATCAATTAAAAGGAATGAACTATTGCTGTATGTCACACCGTGGATGAATCAAAATAATTACACTGAGCAAAAGAAGCTAGCAAAAAAAAGAGCACATACTGTATTAATTCATTATAAAAAATTCTAGTAAATACAAGTTAATGTACAGCAACCAAAAGCAGATCGTGTTGCCCAAGGAGGCTGGAGGAGAGACTGAAAGGGATGGGGGTTAAGGATTATAAAGGGGCCCAAGGAAGCTTCTGGGTGTGATGGGACGTTCATTATCTCATTGTTTCATGAGTGTAAATATGTCAAAATGTTGCAAATGGTACACTTTGAGTATGTCTAGTATATTACATGTCAATTATACTTCAATAAAGCAGAAAACACATAAGCAGGCCAATAAAACATGCTGTCAGTAGAGCATGAGACTCTTGATCCTGGGGTTTTTAGTTCAACCCCCACGTTAGGTGTGGAGATTGCTTAAATAAACAAAACTTTAAAAAATTCTGTTGCTTGGGAAACATAAAGGGCATATTTATAGATTAAAAAATATATATACCCAGGCAACAAGGTAAATTCAGTTAAAGGAGAAAATAGCAGAATCTAATCAACCAATAATGTGTTCATTTTTGAGGCAACTCATGTCTTAGACATGAAAGTGTATAGACATAAAAGTGAAGTCATGTATAGACATAAAAGTGAAGTCCTTGCAAAAGAATAGGCTGTTGGATTAAGTCTATATGCTTTAAAAATAGGCACAAACAAGAGCTCTCTTCAAAATCCCTTGGAACACTTACATTTCCTAAACAAACCCTTTGACAAATGTGTATTGAGTAAGGATGTAGAAAATAAGTCCAGAAAAAAAAAAAAAAGAAGAAGAAGAAGAAGAAAATAAGTCCAGAAAATCAAGGACAAGTGGGAAGGTGGATGGTCTATGCCTAACCTGTGGGCACATGTCAGCAGTGGATTACCAAGGGACTTCTGGGATCCTACCACAGTACCCAGAGATTCCCAAATGACAGAAGCCCTTTTAGATCCATTTCTGCCTGGGAAAGTTGATGGAGGGCCAACTATTTGATATCATTTGGCGAGGAACACATCTTGAGAGGAGAAACAGAACATGGAAAAGGATTCTCATCCTCTAGTCCTACAGAATGGAAAACTGGCCAAGATCCTTGTACTTTGTTGCCAGTGAAACAGGAACACATGGGGCCACTGCAGAGACATTATGAGGAGTGTCTGGTGAAAACCAAAGCAGGTCTTCAGAGCACAGCCTCCCCTCGCATCCTGAACGCTAATAAAGATCACAGCTGTTTTGTGCAGCATCCCAAGCATATTAAGAAGCAGTGTCTTTCAATTTAATGCATTTGTTGAATAGTTTTTTATGAAGAAACCATACTTCTTATACTGGTGGGAATGTTTTACTGCTAAGAGTATTTAAGGAAACTCATAGGTTAGAACTGCTCTTGGTTCTAATGAGCTAAGCAATGAGGTAAAAAGTCTAGTTTCAGTTAGGGCCCCCACCTTAGTTAGGCTCACTGTCTCTTCTAATTACTTCATTAACCAACTTATTCAACAAAACAGAAGTGCCTAAGATGAAAGGCAGGTAACTAAGAAAATAATTGGAAAGTTATCTCCTATTGATGAAAGAGTGAAGAGAAAGCAGCTGTTGGCTTTTCACACCTGTAAGGGGCTAGCAAGGGTGAAAATTTGTCATCAGGTAAATGACCACACAGAGTCAGAATCAAAATCTCAGGAGAGGAAGCCTAAAATTACAAAATATTAGAACTGGAAAGCATTAGAGACATCCAGAGAGTTTAATTGATTGGTCCAAGGTCACATGGCTATTAACGGCAGTGGTGGAACTCTTCATTCATACAAATGACAAAATATTTCCTGGGGCTTTCTATGTGCCAGGCACCATGCTCAGTCCTAGACTCAAAGAATCCCACTCTCTTGGGTATGATGCTAAGCGAAATAAGTCAATCAGAGAAAGACAATTATCATATGATATCATTGATGTGAGGAATTTGAGAAATAAGACAGAGGATCACAGGGGAAGGGAGGGAAAAATGAAACAAGAAGGGACCAGGGAGGGAGACAAACCATAAGAGACTCTTAATCTCAGGAAACAAACTGAGGGTTGCTGGAGTGGAGGGTGGGAGGGATGGGGTGGCTGGGTGATGGACACTGGGGAGGGTATGTGCTGTGGTGAGTGCTGTGAATTGTGTAAGACTGATGATTCACAGACCTGTACCCCTGAAATAAATAACACATTATATGTTAATAAAAAAGAAAGAAAGAAACCCACTCTCTTGATTATGGGCGATGGGCTCTTTACTCAGTAGACTAATATTAGATTAATCACACCAGTCAGCAAAGAGCAGACACACACACAAACACAGTGTTAGAAAATGTCAGAGAGAGAAAGAAAGAGTGTGGTATGAAAGGAGACAATGCTCAAAGGCGTCTACTCTGGATACAACAATAACTTAGTGATTGGGTCTGTTTCTCTCTCTCTCTCATATGCATTTGGGTAGAGGGAGGGGAATTAAAATCAAAAGCTTATAAAAACAGGTTCTGTAGTCATAGAAAACATCCTAACTGAAACGATTACAAGTTTTTTTTCACCCTCCAGGTAGATATTTTAGAAACAGAGTTTATATGTAATACTGATAATAAAAATCATGAACGCAGTTATCTGGACATATCATATCAAATCAGTATACCAAGATGGTTACAATGATTACCTCTGGGTGAATAATTTTATGGGTGTTCTTCACTTTCTTGTTTCTTTGCCTGAATTTCAAGACCGGTATGTAATGCAGTTCACAAACAAGAAAACACAATTCCTTTGTAAATCAAAAAAGGCTTTCCTATTTAAAAAAAAAAAAACAGTCTGCTCTAACGAGAGCTGGTTTTAACAAATTACATATAAATGTAAAGCACTGGACATTATTTACTATCCAAAGCCTTCATTATCTTGTAGTAGGTTTTAATACATGAATGTATTTCTTTGCAAATGACAAAACATTATGTCTGTGATTAAACATGGGAAGATTATAATTTGCATAATGCTCCACAGAGTTGCCAGAGTGCTGTCCTACACACTATCTAATTCTTAAGAAAACCCAGGGACCTTAATCAAGTAGGTATTGTTATTCCCATTCTATAGGACAGGAATCAAGGCTGATTCCGAGAGTTAAATGACTTGCCCAGAGTGTTCTGTATTCTCTCACAATACCCTATAAAGCCTTACTAACCAGTAACATTCCTCTCCAAGGAAAAACCTGTTTCCACACTCTTCACAGCCTTTGGATGCCTTTGGTCCTACTATGATTGTTTCTGTCAAGTGTCCTGCAGGATAGGAACTCACACACACACATACTTTTGTTAGAGGCCTCTTCGTATGGCCACAAGAGCAAAGACTCTAGAGTCAGAGTGACCTAATCTTGAAGCCCTCCTCTAGCACTTTTGAGCTGTGTGACGCTGGGCAAATAAAGCAACCTCCGAGACTCATCTTCTCCTAGGGTCACCTCTCTCGCAGGCACAAAATACATGTCTGATAAATATTAGCCACCCTACATGTGCACCCAATATTTATAACAGCAATGCCCATAATAGCCAAACTATGGAAAGAGCCTTGATGTCCACCGACAGATGAAGGGATAAAGATATGAGTTATATATATATATATATATATATATATATATATATA
>CM052883.1:139237194-139301843 GCA_028534135.1 Potos flavus
AGAGAGGAAGACAAACCATAAGAGACTCTTAATCTCGGGAAACAAATTGAGGGTTGCTGGAGTGGAGGGGGGTGGGAGGGATGGGGTGGCTGAGTGACATCTTTGAAGCTTATCTTGATTACTTCAGTTCCTCTTGGGACTTAGACAAAACAAGGAGATTCAGAACCATTTCTGGAGAAACAATTTTATCGTTAAGAAATGATATTTATTTACCAGTAGAAGGGCTGAGGTTGCTTACTCAAAGCTGGCCAACGGCAGTGCTCTGCCTGCCTTCTCTTCTGACTGAAGCAAAGGCTTGACCATTGTACTCTGTCCAACCTCCACCAAGGTAACCAAAGCCTCTCCCAGACTCCAGAGTCGGGCCTTGCAAGATTCATCCTTTACCTCACAGAACTCACAGTGGAGTCTTTTCCCCTCACACAAACACCTAAAACACCCACACCTCAGCAGCTCTAAATCCTTGCTCAGAAAATATCCCCACTGCCCTGAAGGCCTCCTTCCTCATGCATTCTTGGCAGCTCAGTAGAATCGGATCTGGTTGCAACCTGGACAGATGGAAGCTGCCCTGGGGGTTTGGATGTCATGCCCTTTCTTTCCTCCCTCAAAGCTGAAAATCTTTGAACCAGGTATTCCCAAGCTAAAACACCCTCACCAAACCTTTCTGACACTTCATAAGAAAGTTTTGCCATCTAAGACACAAGTTCCTCTCATTAACTTATCAGAAATCAACCACAGACTCATTAAAGGTACCCAGGAAGATAACCTGGGGGACACCTTCCATCTCAACGAGCAAGGAAGCATTTATCTATGC
This sequence comes from Potos flavus, assembly GCA_028534135.1. Classification (NCBI taxonomy): domain Eukaryota; kingdom Metazoa; phylum Chordata; class Mammalia; order Carnivora; family Procyonidae; genus Potos; species Potos flavus. Next base: position 139,238,006 of record CM052883.1, read on the forward strand.
CCTTTCCAAATTGAGACAATGGGATAGAGAGCCAAACACACTGTAAAGATTCCATACAGAACATTCTGCTTAGTGAGGGTAGATTGCAAAATGGCAGGCTTCTCAAGCCCCTTAATTACAGACTGATAGTAGTGGTCCCAGAACTTGGAGAAGATTATGTAACAGTGCTTCTGGAAGACAAGGGATAATGGGAGATGTACCTCTCCCTCTCCAGGCAATCCCAAATAAACCTACACCACTTGAGAACAACCATCAGAGAAAATGGTGACTGGGGATGCAGTTGGCCTTCATAAACTTGGGCTGTATGGGATATTTTTCCCCAAACCAACTTTCAATCATTGTATTTCCCAGCTAACTAGTACTTTTTTATGTGGGTTAAGACCCCCTTAGACTCCTCACTCAACAATCTGGCTTCTGGAAGCATAGAGAAGACAAGAATGGGGTCTTCTCTTAGAAAACCTCAAATACCCATGTATTCAATACCAGAGAAGACACAGGGATATGGGGTTCCATTGATGGATTAAACACTAGCTTACATTTGCGTGGTTTGCTTGCTTGTAATTATCATCTTTTCTCTATTGAACTTATGTATTCATGGGAGGGAATGATTTTTAATTTAAATGTATCTTGCTTTGTATACCATATGTATTTCTGAATGTGGTCTAAGCATTAAATTGTGACAAATTGGTTATTTCTCCCATCGAATTATAAAATAATGACTAGAATATAAAAGAAGACAAGGCGTTCAATCAGATGAGGGTCCTGGGGCATTACTTCTTGGATGCTATAGGCTTGAGGTCTTTGTGTCCCTCTCTGGGCAATTTGACCTCAAGATGGAATAGACCCAGGCATATCTCGATAGGGAAACTTAGCAGCTCACACACTGCCATGATCTCATGACTTAGAGGGACTACTCCTCCATCACCCACTTCCTATCTACTAGTCCCATAATCACTGATGGGCTTCATGCTCAGCCTTGAAATCCCCCAGAGGATCCCATCACCATTAGTGATCCACCTGGCTAAATGGCTTAGCCCACAGTATGTTCTGGTATGTGATATTTTCCTCCCTGTGATCCTTAAATCAATGCTAATCTTAGATCACTCCCCAACTCACCCTTAAGAAGATATGCTTGGGTTTTAAGCACTACTGTTGTGACATGTTCTCTTTCCATCCTAAATGTGACAAGATGTTCAGGCTTCCACTCCCTGAATAAAACTGAAGAAAACACAGAGCTCTATGACCACTGGCCTACTTCTTATGCACCATTTTACGTCTAAGAATCTATATCACTTGCTGCTATGAACCTGATGAGCTTCTTCTACCTTTTCCTCACCAAAGCCAAGACTGCTGACTGTGGTGACCACATGGCCAAAAGGCGAGTTTCAGATAGATGGAAATGTGGAAGCACGATGCTTTGAGACACCCAACACAAAACAGTTCCCTCTTGAGAAGAAGCAGGGACATTTGACATAAGGATTTTTTTTAATTAATGAATTAATTTTTTTAAATTCAAGGGTAATTAAGAACATTTTATTTTAAAGCCACAAAATAGGGAGCCATTGATTTGGGTTTGGGAGTCACCGGGAAGAGTGCCACTTCACTCAAGTGTCAGCTTAAGTGTCCATTTCTCCGAAACCTTGTCTGATTCTCTGCCCCACACCCCTCATCCACTCTACAGTCTCCATCATGGCACCATCACATCTCATTGTCTGCCCTTGTTTTCCCCTCCCTCCCACTAACTAGGCTGGGGACTTAGGCAGAGATAGTCTTACTCATCTCTGTATCAACCTAGCACGACATCTGGCATAGTAGGTGCTCAATATATGTGTTTTGAAGGAATAAACAGGAGTAATGTCTTGATTTATCTTTGATTCTTTATCAAAACCTATACCCCAATAGGAAAAGGGTCTGTTTGAAGATGGCCTAAAGATTTCTGTGGTGAGACAGAGACATGGCTGTCTACAAGGGGTTAGGGATGCCAAAGAGTCTGGGTGGGTGGGTGGGTGGGTGGGTGCCATGGTTGTTTGTGGCTCTCATCCCCCTCTAACCTTGATTGAAGATAGCCACCCCCTCAGGCCATTACAGGTAGGGCTTGGCCTTGTTTCAAAGCTGTCAGTGATAAAAAGCACAGCACAGGGAATATAGTCAATAATGTAATAATGCAGTATGGTGACAGATGGCGACTACCCTTACCACGGTGAGCACTGTGTAACGTACAGAACTGCGGAGCCACGAGGTCGTGCACCTGAAGCTCATACAGCGTGGTTTGTCAGTTATACTTCAATAACAAAAAAAAAATTTTTTAAGTTCTTTGACCACCCCAGAACCTTCAGTCCTTTAGACTTCCTCTCGATTTTGTTGCTCTCCACTGGGGCCTTGGTCTTGCACCTTACTGACCCAGTATGTAGGAAGGCTTGCTAAGAAGCTGGTAACAAGCAGCTACAAGGCTCAGCTAACGTTCCTTATTGGCACAGCTCACCTGTGCCCTCCTAACGAGGGCTGCCTGCTGCAGAGTTCTGGTTTCTGTGAGACCTCACCTACAATAAGACATTAATGTCCACGGCCAGGCCACAAATACTAGTTCCTGGGAACCTAGTGACCTTGCGGAAGTAGGGGGGAAAAAAAAACACTGAATTTTTTTTTAAATGTGGGACATTTATTTCCTTGTCTCTGGCTAGCCCAAACTTGTATGTAGAATGATCAGAGGCTCTTATTAAAATCAAACTGCTGGTTTGGTTCCAGGCATGGGAAATCTGGATGTTGGAACAGAGTCATAGAAAGTAGAAGGCGTGGGTGGGCGGCTTTATTAACAGGCCAGTGCATGCCCAGTGCTGGGGAAGGGTGCTGGAGATGGAGAACGCTAACACGATTTCTTACAAGGAGAGGGCTGACGAGAGTACAGTGGGGGGAGTGGTTCCACCAAAGTGCTTTATGCACGAAAAGGAAGCAGGGTCACAGAGGGTACCTAACTCTTTTACATTCTTCAAGAATTCCCCAGAAGGATGAATTTCCCAGAGGCTGGAGTGGGCTGGGAGACCCACGTCCCAGACTAGCCATGTCACTCAGCTAGGACCAGAGTTCCTAGATAAATTTTATTCAGAGGGTGAGAAACGACTTTATTTCCAACCTGCTTGAGTGGGGGGCTTTCTACATTCCTCAGGTCCCTGGAGGTCTGGCCTCAGACACTCCCAGCTGTGTCTGGGTAGCAGGAAGCTCTCTGGCAGCACGAGGTCAAGAGTGCGGGGAAGAAGGGGCTAAAGTGGAAGGGAGGGAAGCGCAGCTGTGTGTTCCTGGAGTTCCCAGAAGCGCCTGACACAGGAAGCCTTTTTCCTCTGTTCACTTGGGCCACACTGTAGGGTCAGGCAGGTCATGCACTTCCCCCCGCGAAGAGTAGGCCTCAGGAGAGCCCTTCCCACAGCACTGTCTCTCGGTGGAAGAAGGGCAGGCTGTGCCTCCACACTGAGCTTGTGCCGTGATGAAGCCCATCCTCCTCCACCTACACACAGGGTCCATTCTCCACGGGAGGAGAAGGTCATTGTGTGACAGGATTCCCGCACCTCCCCCTGCTCCCCTCCCTACAGCCCTCCCCTATTGCCATGTCTCTCACCAGCACCCCTGCCACAGAGCACTGGCTTTCCTGGCCCCAGACTCTGCTCAGTCTTAGTCGGCCTGCTTCCTCCTCATCTTCTCTACCCCTAAGAGGGCTGACATTTTAGCCTCAACCTGCCCCAGGCCCTCCTAGCAATGCTTTCCAAGCAATAGCTCTCTGAAGTAGTAGTCCCTTCCTCCGTGGTTCCCAGGCTTTGTTTAGACTTAGTTGACTCTGCCTTGGATTTTAGCCACCTCTGAGGATGGCCCAGTACAACCCAGTGGGTTCTAGACGCAGAAGGACCCTGTTCAAGGACTGACCCTGCCACCTAGAGCTGTATGACCTCAGGCATACACTGGACCCTCACTGGACCCTCCGCTGTGCCTCCATTTCTTTGTCTGTAAAGTGGGGATAAGAATAGAACCAACCTCCTGGGGATGTGCGAGAGAGATGGAAGGAAATGCTGCTCATAAAGCCCTCAGCACAGTTCCTAGTATTATATGGTGAGCAATCAACAAGCATTGCCCAGTATAATTATTATTTTTTAAGATTTTATTTATTTATTTGACAGAGAGAGAGTACAAGCAGGGGGGCCATCAGGGAGAGAGAGAAACAGGCTCCCCCTGACCAGAGAGCCCAACACAGGACTCGATCCCAGGACCCCAGGATCAAGACCTGAGCCAAAGACAGACGCTTAACCGACTGAGCCACCCAGGCGACCCTGCCCAGTACTATTTAATCCATGTTTTCACTCTTTCTCCAACATGCCCATTCTGACTGGCCGAAGGAAGGAGGGAGAGAAGACAGTCTGGGGACAGAGGTGGGGGAGGGTAAGGTGTCTGACACATTCTCAACTAAATTCCAGCGTAATCAAGATGGCATTATCAAAACAGGAGGAGAGAAAATATGTTCAAGGGCCACATACACATCCTCTCTAGCAGGTCCTGTGACGAGAGATGCATAGGATCAGATGAACAAAATCAAAATACGCTCAACATTGTGGGAGATGACACCTCCCGGAAGAGCTGACCGGACAAGCCTTTCATCTTCGGTCAACAAGTTCTCATTGCTGCCACAGTCGCTTGTAATTACTGGGGTGATGGAAAGGCGGAGTGAGCCCCAACCACAGTGAGTGGGTCACAAGATATGTCTCATCGCCTGCGGGCAAGCACCCGTGAGCAGCTAGGAGGAGAGATTGGTAAAAGCCTCTGTACTCCAGAGAAGCTCAGAAAATGCAGTTCTGTGTCTAAAAGACAATGGACAGATTAGACAAACGCTTGAGTTTTCCTGGGAGTGACTCACCATTAAATACAATCTGCAGAAGCATTACTGATGAGAGAAGGTGCTGGCATCAGGAAACTTTCACCCCAAAACTTACCCAGCGAGAGAACCGTTTAGCAGGAACTATGAGCCCTTATTTGTTATGTCACAGCATTGACGCTTGGACTTATTCTCGATAATGCGCTTGACGCACTGATTATGTAAATGATTTGACTCATTTTATGAAATGAAAAGGACTCTCTAATCATTTCTACAACGGGCCCGGAGAGAGAGGTTTCACACAAAGAGAAATGACACTGTTCTAGCCCTTTAATTCATACTGTAGGAGAGGCAATAACACATATATTTGTACATTTTTATCTAGCCCTATTTTAATCTATACCAGAGCTCAAAACTTAGACCCCAAATCTGCTCAAAGATCTTGATTGGCCCGCACAGAAGTTTTTTAAATCTAAATCTGGATGTCTTTATCGGGGCACAAATGCTCTAGGTCAGCGCCACTCTCCCCTCCCCCTACCAGCGCCCTCTTCACACACCGGAACCACGGCTAGACTCCAGAGCTTTTGAGCTGGCAACTGGGATCTATACTTTTTTTTCTTAGTCTGATCATGCCTTTGGCCAAAAGCAATACAATTTGGACCAAATGAACTGCAATCCAAAGACCTGCTCTGAGGCCCATGTAAGGCCATCAACTGCTAAGGGTTGTGTTTCAGAGCTAGGTATCATGGTAGGTTCTGGGGATACAAAAAGAATCCAGGTACCGTATGGGATTCAGATGCTGAAATAACCAAGGCACCAAACAAAATTGAGGCATATTGAAAGGAGGATGTTAAGTGATAAGACTATGCCTCCAGGAGTTGCTGATTCTAGACAAAAAGGAAATCCTTTAGAAAGAAACATGCTTAGAATAGAGAAGAATCACCAACAGTGATTGGGTTCCTAGCACGGGCCAGGCCCTGATCTAAGCATTTTCCGTGGATTATGCTCAGAGTGAGTAGGAACTATGAGTGTCCGCATTTTACAGATGGAACAAGAGGAACAGAGGGGTTCCTTACTTAGCCCAAGGTCACACTGCAGCTGCGAGGCCACTGAGTCACAGCTGGAACACAGGTAGTCTGGCCACCAGAACGCACACCGTTAGCCATCATTCTATCCCAAGAATAACCCACTACTACGCTGCGTTGGCTTCTGGCAAATAGCCTTGAGGAACCCCAAATTTTCTTTCTAGTTTAAGGTTCATCGAGCCTTTTGTCTGGCATTTCATATCCTCAGAGAAATTACTTTGTCCAAGAAAAAAGCTTAATATGTATAAATGATAAGTTTCGTTTTCAAGCTACCAGAAAATTATAAATTTGGCATTTTGGTTTATAAATCAGTCTCCAGTGAGCTCAGATAGTGTGAATCAATTCCCCAAATTCTTTTTTTTTTCAATTCCCCAAATTCTAAGCACTCTTGCACTGAGCAGAGAAAAATCAAGTTTCTCCAGGTCATTTGTATGCATAATAAAGTTTCAATACTATTATCTATAAGGGATAAATGCCCCATCAATGAAAAAAGCAACTTTTTGAGCACAAACAAAATTACTTACTGAACTAATCATTCATAAATTTTGTAAACTCACTAATATATTATTATATTTACTATTCTATAAGATGTGCACAAAAACATTTATTAAAAAAAATTTAAGAGATAGAAGTAGGTATTCAAGGGTGCCTGTGTGGTTCAGTCAGTTGAGCGTCTGACTCTTGATTTCAATTCAAGTCTGGATCTCGGTTATGAATTCAAGCTCCACGCTCAGCATAAAAAGAAAAAAAAAGTAGTAGGTATCCTACTGTTCCAAGTGAATCATCTTGCACACTTCCTGGGATGGCTTTACTTCCCTTTTTGGAATCTGCCGCCTTAGATCTAGGATCTTATCTTACGGCTAGAGCATCTAACTTAGACTAGTGTGTTACAATCATTGGAGGCTGCCCAAAACCCAAATCAAGAATAATTTCCAAATTTGCCGCCCTGTGCATTGCTAGCTGATGGACGAAGCCCATCGGAATGGATGTAGAGGTCTTGGGAAATCTGAGTCGATGTAATGTTTAAATAACTCAAACCTGTTCTTATATGTCCTGGTTTATAAACATCCTTTTATGATCCAGTGAGCATGAACTCTGCTTGGTTGCTTCACCTCTCAGGGCTGAGCAAGTGGAAGAGAATGGAAAAATACTTGTTTACCCCATGACTGGCTCGCAGCCAAAGTAAGAATATCCTTGTCATCTGGTTTAATGCAAAACATCCAGCTCTTCCCTTTTACCAGACTCTTCTTCCCCGGGGCAGATTATCCCCGAGGCAGCCTGCTGAGCACAGCAATCCCTTTCTGATTTAGCATTTCTGTGAAGCAGAACACGGATTCGGCTACCTGTCCCATATAATTTAGAGATTCAAGATCTTTGCAATGATGACTCAACTTTGGAGCCCTGAGCTGCCACGTCAGAGGGTCGGGGCCCTGTAGGCGCCCTGCTGTGAAGAAGGGCCCGCGCCCCGTGGAGAGGCCACGTGTAGGCGCTCATGCCGACAGCCAGCATCACCTGCCAGACATGGGAGTGAAGACATCTCCAGACGACTCCGGCCCCCATCTGTCAAGTGCCCCCAGCTGACAGGTCTTTCCAGCTGGGCCCAGGCATCGTGGAACAGAAGCAAGCTAGCCTGCTATGCCCTGTCTTAATTCCTAACCCACAAAATCCATGAGCATAATAAAACGGCTGTTTCTGCCAGTAAATTGTGGTGTGGTTTGTTACCCAGCAACACTAACAGTCTCTGTGAGATTCTGAAGTGCTCTCTGAATTATTAGAGAAAGACAATATTATGTTTAGCGTTAAATGGCCTTATTTGTTTTCTAATTCGGGGCAACCAGGCAGCCATTGAGTTGTGATATATAGGGCAACTCTCTAATGTCTCTGAAACCCCAACATTTCTTTTGTGTACCAGCAGAAGGCCAGTCACTATGTCTGCAGCATAACAGGGGCCGTGGTCATTTCACAGCCTGCTGAAAAGTAACTCTTTTGTTCTGTCCCCTCTCTCCCAAATGAAGTTGCGCCCCCTCCTTCTCCTCCTGCTCTTCCTCTTCTCTTGTCCGTTGCTCAAGCCAGGAGCCCAGGAGTCATTCTCGGCACCTCTCTCTTTGTTGAACCTCACATCTGATCCATCATCAAATCCTGTATCATCTACCTCCGTAATATACCTCGGAGCCATTCCGGTCTCTCCACTTCGCGTGGACGCAAGCAATCCATGGGAGTGGCGCCCCCTAGAGCCCACGAGTACACAGCGGCCCAAACCGCAGCCGCAGCCTCATTTCTACCCTGACGCCCACTCCGTCTTCCCAAGGCTCTCACAGTCTGCGCTTCCCCCTCAGAACCCTTTCTTCACACGACACAACTTTAAATATTCACCGGAGCCTTTTGCACTTGGGATGAAACCCCAACTCTGCTGACCTGGCCCTCCCTTGTCTACTCTCCTCCCTTTCTTGCACTTTCTCTCTTGCTGACCGGCCTCCAGCCACATTGGCCTTTCGGTTCCAGGAACTTGCCACTCTCCTCAACCCCATCGGGGCCTTCACACGTGTCTTTATCCTGGCTAAATCATTAGGCTCATCATCTCAGGACCCCCACTGTCTCACGGCCTGTCTCAGCTCCAATGTCACTGCCACCTCCCACAGATCTTTCCAGACCACCTTTTGTTCAGTATTGTAGCACAGTTGGCGTCCTTCGCAGGAGTCTTCCCAATTTATCTGGACCGATTGAGTCATTTCCTGTGCCTGTTTACTACCGCCTGCCTTTCTACTACCCCGGAAGCTCCTGAAGGCAAAGACCAGGCCTGTGTCCGCCACCCGTGTCTGCACGCCCAGCACCTCGCACAGTGCCTGGAACACAGCAGGTTCAGTCAGTAGACACCACAAGTGTACGTGAACATGCATGCTGTCTAGCAGCACCCCTGTCATACCACTGCCACCCCCTGGAACTTTCCTTTTCCTTCCAGCTTGACCACAGACAAGTTCTTCTCCAACCGTGGGCCCCACCGGCAGCAGCAGTAGCATCCCCTGGGATCTTATTGGAAATACAGATTCTTACCCCACCCTGGACTTCTCAAATGAGAAACTCTGGGGGTAAGACTCAGCAACCTGTATTTTAACAAGCCCTCCAGGTTGCTGATGCACCCTGAGGTTCAAGAACCACTGCCCTGGACTATCCCAGAGACTCTCATTCCACAGCAAAGTACAAGTGCGTTCCATTGGTTCTGAAGGTCAGTTCAGGTGAGAGATTAAAAAAATTTTTTAAAGATTTTATTTATTTATTTGACAGAGAGAGAGAGATCACAAGTAGGCAGAGAGGCAGGCAGAGAGAGAGGGGGAAGCAGGCTCCCCGCTGAGCAGAGAGCCCGATGCGGGGCTCGATCCCAGGACCCTGAGATCATGACCTGAGCCGAAGGCAGAGGCTTTAACCCACTGAGCCACCCAGGCGCCCCTGAGAGATTAAAATTAAGAAAAAAAAGAAGTAGGTATTTGTAGCCAAATGACTTTGCAAAATATTGTGTTCAGAAAGTTAAACAGGGGCGCCTGGGTGACGAGGTTGGTTAGGCATCTGACTCTTGATTTTGGCTCAGGTCGTGATTTTGGGGTCATGAGATGGAGCCCCATGTGGAGCTCAGCATTGGGCTCTTCTGGCTTAGTGCAGAGTCTGCTCGAGATTCTCCCTTCCTCTCCCTCTTCCACTGCCCCTCTCCCTGCATATTCTCTCTCTCTCTCAAATAAATAAATAAATCTTTTTTTTTAAAAAAACGAAAGTTGAACAAATGTTCTTATGGCAGAAATTCTCACAGCCTTTAATATGGCAATACGCACTGTAAATCACTAAAACACAAAGAATTTTGTAGGAGGAGGACTTCCCAGTTTTATTTAGCCACAAAACCTCTTTTTTCCCCTTCTAAACACTTGCCAGATTTGTTTGAGACTCCGAGAAACACACTCTGGAAAACGGTATCTAATGTATTCTTCCCCAGAGAAAACCTTTCTACCAGCATTCCAGTCCATCGTGCCTACGCCAATATTAATAATGTCTGAGTCACTGGCAGCAACTGTTTTAAGCTTTGTGCATCTTTATCTCCTTTGCTCTTTCCCAGGTTTGAAAATAAATGCTTCATATTAAGTACATATTTCTATACATACACTTAATGTCACCAAGAAAAACTCCGATTTTTGTTAAAGCCAAAAAGGTTTATAAAGGCAAACACAGAAGGATGGAAAATGGCGGCAATCTCAAGTTGAATTAGAAAAAGATGCAGAATTTAGTCTATTGCTCTGCACGGCAGCAGGCAGCTGTGAGATTCACTATTTAGACTGCGAGAGAAAAGTCCTCCAATGAGCAGGAGAGGACCAAGAGCTTCATGGCTGGGGCTCGGGGAGAGCCTTGGTTTTCTTCCCCAGTTGAATGGGGATGGGGAGAGCAGTCCGTGATGATAGAGTGGAAAATTGCACAGGTGACTGAAAAATTATTAGTCCCAGATGACAATCAATACCCTCGAGAAGGCTGAGCCAGCTTGGAAATAGGAAGTTAAAATATTCATGCCAAACATCCAGTGTTTACTTAATCAGGGCTAATGATTAGCTGCTTAATGAAATTTTACAAGCTCAGTTGAACACAGAAAACATTTGCTTCCCTAAAAGCAAACAGGTCTGTGTGTATTGTAATCAGACATCTGGAGCACAGAAAACCCCCAACCCGCAGGAATACAGCAGTGGTTCTGTCTGGGGACTCCCAACTTTTCTGTAAAGACGAATGTGGTCAATGTGTGAGGAGGGAGGGAGGATGGTGACCAACAAGTTGGCCATGAGCACATCCACCCCACTCCTTAGTTTTAAAATGCAGGATTTAATGCCACAGATCCTGACATCAACTTTGGGCATTTGTGCTAAATACAGCAGCTCCCACACAGAAGCATGGATGACCAAAGGGGCTAATACCATCAGCAGCAATTCCAGACCGTGTCTGGAGGGCTCTGGCGGGCAGTCTAGCTGGACCTGCTTTTGCACTTCAGGCAAACTCTTCTTGCTTAGGTTATACGTAAAATTCAATAAAACAGGGGAGGAAGGGGTGAATAGGCAGAGCACAGAGGGCTTTTAGGGCAGTGAAACTATTCTTCATGGTACTAAAATGGTGGTTACGTGTCCTTGTACATTTGTGGAAACCCATAGAATGCACAACACCAAGAGTATATCCTAACGTAAACTACAGACTTTGGGGTGGAAATGGTGTGTAGATGTGAAAATACAGGTTCATGAACTGTAACATGTCCCACTCTGTTGGGGAATGTTGATAACATCCCCATGTTAACAAGTTAACATCCCCCAAGATAACTCCCCCATGGGGGAGCCCATGCATGTGTGGGGGTGGGGTATAGAAGGGTTCCTTCCTCTCAATTTTTTTAAAAGATTTTATTTATTTATTTGACAGAAAGAGAGAGAGCATAAACAGGCAGAGCAGCAGGCAGAGGGAGAAGCAGGCTCCCCACTGAGCAAGGAGCCCAATACAGGACTCGATCCCAGGACCCTGGGATCATGACCTGAGCCGAAGACAGATGCTTAACCGACTGAGCCACCCAGGCGCCCCCTGCCTTCCTCTCAATTTTGCTGTGAACTTAAAACCGCTCTAAAAAATGAAGTCTGTTTTTTAATTCAATAACATTAAAAGTTTCTCAACATCTTTTTAGTCATACTTTATATAAGATTAAGAAAAGATCAATTGCCCAAATAATAAATTGCCATCATTATCATTACCAGTATTAGTAGTAGCTTGGAGAAAGAAGTTGATAAAGATGGTAGGTAGGCTAAAATTTTTCCCACCATCCCCACCCCAACCCCTATCCCTGCACTTCCTGCCACTATTGTCAAAGGTTGGTCAATCTATTGCACTAAGAGTCAGGCCACACGGGGATGGGGAGGAGTGTGCAGTGATGGAACATTTCTACTTCTGTCGTAGCACTAATTATTTCCTTTGACAGCTCGATTAAATGTCTGTCTCAACCATCTGATTCTACAACCCAGGTGGACAGGAACCCTGTCCTATTCCTCTGATGGTCTCAGCGCCCGGCAAAATGCCAGGAATGCAGTAGATGCTCAGTAAATGTCTGCTGATTGAATAGAAGAGAGAAAACCAGCTCAGATAGTTAATTTAACGACACTTGTGTGTTAAATATTGTCTTTAAGTATTCACGTTTACTAGGACTCAAGGAAATTACCAATCAAATCTAGGAAATGCATAAGAAGACCTGTTTTGAAATTGCAAAATAGCTAACTAAAGTCTGACTACATCTCTAGAAACAAGATATTCATTCATAGCTCCGATGGATTTTTACGAGCAAAATGCAAAACAGGGTCAATCATGTGATCTTTCTAGAACAATTTCACATTTAGCCAAGGACTACGGAATCATTATTCAAAATTACAGATGGTAAGATCTTTCCTAACTTTTTCAATAATATCTACAAAATCTACAAAATACTTTTTACATAAAACCTTGTCCTCTAACACATATTCTTTTAATAGGAAGCTCTGGAGGAGGATACTTAAATGTGTACTAAAGAAAACCCAGGCACCGAAGTTATTCTGTACCTGTGTCTAGAGTCAAATTGACATGTTATAGCAAAAACAGACTTCTCTGGTTTTTACAGTCTTGTCAAAAACCAAGAATTCTAAGTATTACTGCAGAGCAACTTCACATATTTGTTCTCTAGTTTTCCCTCCCTGAAAGCAGAGCCATTTAAGTTTTACTAATATGGGGGGACTATATACTGAAATATGTGATTTATCTGAGGGAATTCTATTTTCTTTTTCCTCCAGTTTTATTAGGATATAAGTGACAAACTGCTAAGATATTTAAAGCGTACAACATGATGATTTGATAGATACATACACTGGGAAAAGATTCCCCCTGCAATGAACCTAACACATCTATCACCTCACATATTTACATTCATTCATTTTTAGATTCCTCATATAAGTGATACCATGCAGAGTTTGTCTTTCTCAGTTTGTTTATTTTTTCATTTAGCACAAAATCTTGCAGGTTCATCCATGTTGTTGCAAATGACAGGACTTCTCTCTTTTTTACGTGAATAATATTTAGCTGAAAAATATTCCAGTGTGTGTGTGTGTGTGTGTGTGTGTGTGTGTGTGTACGCGCGTGTGTATCACATCTTTGTTATCCATTCATCCATCCAAAGACACCTAGTTTGTTTCCACACCTTCTACACTGTTAATAATGCTGCTATGAACATAGGAATGCAGATATCTTTTCAAGACGATGATTTCATTTCTTTTGGAAGTATACCCAAGAGTGGGATTGCTGGATCATAGGATAGTTCTATATTTAAATTTTTGAGGAGCCTCCATACTGTTTTCCACAATGGCTGCACCAATTTGTCTTTTTAATATTAGCCATTCTAACAGGTATAAGTTGATAGCTCATTGTTTTCATTTGTATTCCCCTTATGATTAATGATGTTGAGCACCTTTTCATGCACCTGTTGGCCATCTGTATGTCTTCTCTGAGGGAAATCTATTTTCTAACGTACTAAGATCAAGGGGCGCCTGAGTGGCTCAGTTACTTAAGCATCTGACTCTTGATGTTGGCTCAGGTCATGATCTCAGGGCTGTGAGATCGAACCCCACATCAGGCTCCACACTCAGTTTGGGAATTCTCTCTCTCTCCCTCTCCCTCTGTCCCTCCCCATCTCTCTCTCTCTCCCTCTCTCTAAAAATAAAAGCACTAAGAACGAAATCATAATTCCTTGAAAAAGAATTTTATAAATAAACTTATTCAATGGTGCTGAGTAAAATTCACTCTCTAAAAATACTATTTACAGTGATTTTATTTTTACAAAGAGTACAATTCTTATTGGACACACTTACTTGGCTCCCCTTCTAACTTATTTTTTCCCAAGTATACAATTTGGTGTAAGTTTTTAAATATTTTAATTATGGTAAAATACATAAAACATAAAATTTACCACATTATCCATTTTCTAAGCCATTTCTAGAATTGGTACAATTGTTACCACGGGTCAAACTCAGAGAGTCCCTGACACAAGAAAGGTATATCCTGATATCCCAATATTAAAAGGCTCTGGCCAAAGGGTGCCTGGGTGGCTCAGTCAGTTGGGCAACCAGCTCTTGGTTTCAGCTTGGGTCAAGATCTCAGGGTCATGGGATCCAGCCCTGGGTCAGGCTCTGTGCTCTGTGCAGTCTTCTTGTCCCTCTCCCTCCCCCTCTGCCCTCAGGTGCTCTCTCTCTCTTTCTCTAAAATAAATAAATACAATCTTAAAAACATCGAAAGAACAAAAAGCTCTGGCCAAAAATAGACCCACTGGGATAAAATCCTAAAAGGAATATTGTAGGAATAGGAAATGTATGAAGTTAAATGTTCGTGTTTGCACATAGATTAATCTCAAACACAGAATGTTGAGTGAGAAGCAAGTGATGGAGGATATAAATAGTTTGCATATGTAATATTTTTAAAGATGCACAACACCATCTATTGTTCTGGAGTATCTATACACATTGCACACACAGAGAGATAAATAAATTTAGATTCTATAAAGACAAGGATGGGGAAGATATATAAAACTCCAGGACAGTGGTTCCCCCTGGGGAGAGAGGCAGGGAGGGAGGTGATGGGTCAGGAAGCCTAACTGAGGCTTCAGCTCTGTTCACTGGGTCCTTGCTCGTGTCAGCCCCGCGGGAGATGCAGGTAATTCATCAGGAACAAAGCCACATCCTGTTCTCGCACGGCGGACGTGCCCGTGGAGGGAGACAGACAGAAGACAAACAAATAAATACACTACGTATGTCAACCGGTGAAAACTGCTGGCAAGGAGAGGTTAGAGGCTGATGGAGGGGTGGTTTTACATAGGAAGACTGGGGACGGTGTCCCAGATAAGCTGGGATTTATGCAAAGACATGAATGACATGGGGACCATGTATTTATGTGGGAGAAATGCTCTACATCTATCAAATTTCATTTTGTGTTTTTTAAGTAAATATGTCAAAGTGTTAACGTTTGTCCCATCTCAGGGGTGCATTTGTGGCTGTTTTCTGACTCTTTGAACATTTTCATAATAAAACAAGATTAAAAAAAGAAAGCCACTACCATCAATTCCTGAGAGATTACGATGAAGGATATTAGACATCTCTGAATTCCTTCCAAATGGAATGTCTTGAGCCTGGGACTGTAGATCCCACTTCCTTAGGGGTCCTGCACATTCTGGGGCCCCCCTGAGAAACAGCCTGTACATTGTCAGGGACAATGCTGCCTGACAATTAGGCTACACATGCTTGCTTGCTTATATATTTATCCATCTATCCATCCACTCACCCACTGATCGATCTCTCTATCCATCTATCTATTTATATCTTTGCTTCCCAAATAAAAGACATGCCTATTCAAACACAGTGTTCCCTATGTGAAAGGAAGAGGGCAGAGGACGAAGATCTAATCCAGCACATGTATTTTAAATAGGGAAAAAGGCATATATCCAAAGTAAGTGAGGACACAAGATGCAAATCAACGTGAAGGATTGATGACAAAAGACAGGACCTCGATGACTGGAGGGCAGAACACACAGTCTATACTGATGAGCTAGAGAGCTGCCATTTATTCCATGCTCCAATGTCCCCCTTCTCCTTCCCTCCTCCCAAAGAAAGGGATATAGTACCTTAGCGATGTTCCGTTCCCACATGCTCAGGAAAGTGGGGAACAAAATCACAGCTACATGAATCCCTCAAATCCTTTTCTCTGGAGACAACATAAATTGACTAAGAAATATATGAGCAAGTGTATGGGACGCTGGTCCTCGGGTCACGTCTCCAGGAAGTAGTTAATAAACACTTAGTGAATGGGGGAATGCAGGTGAGGTGGCATTCATGGCAATTTACATAAATTTGTTTTGTACTTGAAGCATTTCCTGGGTCACGAAAGTCTTTCATATACCATGGCAAAGACTGCTGATTTGCCCCCACATCTTTCTTTCATAATAAATGCTGCTTTTGAGCTGAGTACGTGGCCATCTGATGTGGTTCTGTACAATATGTAAGCAATCCTTAGTGGAAGTCTCCTTAAAGAAAGGGGACATACCCCTCTTCCACTGTCCTCCTTCCTCCTAGCTGGGATTTGGATGTGATGGCTGGAACTCAAGTGGTCATTCTGAGCAATGAGATAGAAGCCACTTGTCAAGAATAGCAGCACAAAAGGAGATAAAGACTGGCTCCTATAACCACAAAGTATCATGCTAGTCCTGGACAGCCTATCTCTAGACTTGTACATAGGAAATAAATGAACTTCTATTTCGTAGTAAAATAAACTTCTATTTTATGAAAAGCTACTATTTTACTGTTACTGGTTTTTTGTCAAATGCAGCCAAATCTAACGCTAACAGATAAACATCCACCATTTCATCTCCCAAGCTATCACCGTATAAAAAGTGTTATGGTGGCCATTGTACAGACAGGCAAGTGAGGTCAGAGGAGATGAAGAGGCTTCTGCCTCTGTTAGCCCCGTGTTCTTTTCCCTCCACTGTAGTTGCATTTTGGTGTGACTGATATAGATTATGTGCCAACAGATAAAATATATGAAGCAGGGACATACCAGGTTTGGTTGTGAAGGGGTTGTATCAGAAAGCCAGTCTGTGCATGTGGGGGTAGGGAAAGCCTAAAGGAGTTGAGGAAGGGAGGAAGGGAGACTAAAGGAGGAGGAGGAGGTAGCCTGTATTACTTCTCGATGACTTTAGAAAGTATACAGCAAGTACTCATAACTGTCCTAGACCAACCGCCAGGAACATCCTCTTACGCAGAAAGTTGGTAAGCGACGTGACTATAACCAGCCATACAACCTCCCGGAGGAAAAGTCCCACCCCTCTCCCCCAGGCTTCTAGCCTCACTGAGTAACATCTACATTTAAGCTCTTTGTATTTCTTTCTTTTCTTTTAAAGTCGGTTGTAATAATAATATGTCTATAAAACTACAATTGGAAAGTCCTCTGGCTGTCATAATTATATGGTTACTTAACATTTGAAACAGAAAGTAATATATCCTTGGTAAAAATCAGGGCCAGCACAGCTAATCGAACTAAAATATACCTTATATCCTTTTAATTTAAGCATGCCTTTTAAGAATAATCTGAGTATGGGATCATTTCTGGCCAATTCATTTTTAAAATATGAGTTATCTCTTTTCTGCAAAGCTTCAACAAATTTTTCTGATTACAAGTATATTCTCAATGTAAAAGAAATTAGAAAATAAATAAAATCAAGAAGTGTCTGGAAATTTGTACTCGATTTTTATCCTAACTGAAACTAATGATCAAAATTGTTTTTTGAGACTGAAGAGCCATCACAATCTCAAGAAAGAAGAACAAAGCTGGAGGTTTCACACTCCCTGATTTCAAATTATACTAAAGAGCTACAGTATTCAAAACAGTATGGTATTGGCCTAAAAGAAGTACATAGATCAATGGAACAGAAGAGAGAGCCCAGAAATAAACCCTCATATATACAGTCAATTAATTTACAACGACGAAGCCAAGAATATGCAATGGGGAAAGGACAGTCTCTTCAATAAATGTGCTGGGAAAACTAGACGAGTGCATGCAAAAGAATGAAATTGAACCACTATCTTGCACCATGCACAAAAAATGAACTCAAAATAAAGACTTAAATATAAGACCTGAGCCATACAAATCCTAGAAGGGAACATAAGTGGCAAGCTCCTTGACATTGGCTTTGGCAATGATTTTTTGAATCTGACACCAAAAGCATACACAACAAAAGCAAAAATAAACAAGCAGGTCTGTCAAACTTCAGACCATCTGTACAACAAAAGAAATCATTAAAAAAAAAAAGCATGTGTGGTAATGAGCACTGGGTGATATACACAACTAATCAATCGTTGAACACTACATCAAAAACTAATGATATGCTGGGTAATTGAACATGATAATAAAAAAAGAAAAAAGAAAAGGCAGGGGCTCCTGGGTGGCTCAGTGAATTAAAGCCTCTGCCTTCGGCTCAGGTCATGATCTCAGGGTCCTGGGATCAAGCCCCGCATCGGGCTCTCTGCTCAGCAGGGAGCCTGCTTTCCCCCTCTCTCTCTGCCTGCCTCTCTGCCTACTTGTGATCTCTCTCTCTGTCAAATAAATAAATAAAATCTTAAAAAATATTTTAAAAAAAGAAAAGGCAACCTACTGAATAGGCGAAAATATTTCCAAATCATATATCTTTTAAGGGGTTAATATATAAAATACATAAAGAAGTCACAAAATCCAATAGCAAAAAACCCCAATCTAATCTAAAAATGGGCAGGGGATCTGAATAGGTATTTTTCCAAAGAAGACATACAAATGGCCAGGAGAAATATGAAAAGGTGCTCGACATCACTAATCATCAGGGAAATGTAAATCAAAACCACAGTGAGCGATCACCTCACACCTGTCAGAATGGTTATTATCAAAAAGATAAGAAATAGCAAGAGTTGGCGAGGATGTGGAGAAAGGGGAACCCTCAGGCACTGTTGGTAGAAATGTCAATTGTTACAGCCACTATGGAAAATAGTTCATAGGTTCCTCAAAAAGATAAAAATAGAACTACCATATGATTCAGCAATTTTACTTCTGGGTATTTATCCCATGAAAACAAAAACACCAACCCAAAAAGACATATTCACTCCATGTTCATTACAGCCTTATTTACAATAGCCAAGATATGAAAACAACCCAAATGTCCACTAATGGATGAGTGGACACATAAAATATTATGTACATATATAAAATGGAAAATTATTTAACCATAAAAGAAGAATGAAATTTTACCATCTGCAACAACATGGATGGACTGTAAGAGCATTATAGTAAGTGAAATAAGTCAGACAGAGAAAGACAAATACTATATGATCTCACTTATATGTGGAATCAAAAACAAAACTAAACCAAGCTCATAGATAAAGGGAACAGACTGGTGGTTGCCTGAGGCAGGAGATTGGGGAGGGTGACGGCAAGGGAGGGTAGGCGAAATAGGTGAAGAGGGTCAAAATATACAAACTTCCAATTATAAAATAAGTAAATCATGGAGATATAATATACAGCACGGTGACTATAGCTAATACTACCATATTGCATAATTGAAAGTTGCTAGGAGAGTAGATCCTACAAGTTCTCATCGTTAGGGGAAAAAGTACTTTATTACCGTGTATGGCAACAGATGTTGACCCAGACTTATTTGTGGCGATCATTTTGCAATGTATACAAATATTGAATCATTATGCTGTATACCTTAAACTAATACAATGTTATATGTCAACTATGTTTCAATTTCAAAAAATATTTTTCCAGAATTTATGAAATGAAATGTTGTTCATATAGCTAAGTAAAAAGACATAAATTTTTATGATACCACCATCTAGAATCTCATACATTTTCTGTCTTCAATATCCAAACAGGAGGTCCTCCCTGAAATTCTTCCAAAAGAGGGAAACATGATGGTAGAAGAAAAGAACCCAACTGAAGGGACAACAGCTCCTACCACCATTCCTCAGGCTCCAGCTAATACCATAGGAAAGGCCCTCATAATGTACCATGACATGGGAACAGCTCTCGGCCTGTCACTGCGGGTAATGTGCACCATGCCACTGAGGTGTACTCAACACGTACACAAACAGGCAATAATAAGTGCATTTAAAAAGTCATATCCTGGGGCTCCTGGGTGGCTCAGTGGGTTAAAGCCTCTGCCTTCGGCTCAGGTCATGATCTCAGGGTCCTGGGGTCAAGCCCCGCATCGGGCTCTCTGCTCAGCAGGGAACCTGCTTCCCCTCTCCCTCTGCCTGCCTCTCTGCCTACTTGTGATCTCTCTTCTCTCTGTCAAATAAATAAATAAAATCTCAAAAAAAAAAAGTCATATCCTTATATGAAATATAAACAAGTTCGGAAGCTAGTTTGTAGACTTTCATGTGTGTGTGTATGTGTGTGTTATAAATGTATTTGTTTTTCCCATTTATCAACATAATACATGGTGAGTGCAAAAAAATATCAATAACACATGAAGGAATTAACACAAAGCAAAAATCCCACTACCCAGGTTCAACTATAATTAAACTTGTGGAGAATATTCTTCTAGACCCCTTCTTATATTTATATATGTATATGATATACTCTGTTTTAACAACTGGCTGTTTCATTCATAAAAATATCTTGAAGATCTTACCTATCAATAAATATATGTAATAAGTAAAACTTGACATAAACCACCCTTTTTAAAGACAGCATAATATTGCCACATATATATGTACCGAAGTATAGTTAAAAAATAATTTCCAGTTTCTTGTTATCATAAACCACAAAGCAACATATGTGTGTGTGTGTATATATATATATGCTTATATATAAGCAACATATGTATATGTGTGTATATATACATACATACATGTATACATATATGTACACGCATGTGCATATACATATATACATATACATGTCTATATATTGCTGTCCAGTGATTTCCCTTAGGGTATATTCCAAGGAGTCATGTTGCTGTGTGGAAGAGTGTATGCAGCTGAATATGGATACAGACTGCCGCCAAACCCTCTAAAGGTGAGGATAAATTAAACTTTCTCCAAAAAGGCCTCAGAGTGTCCCTTCAACTACACCCTCCTTGAGATCTTATTTTCCCCTTTGTTGCTCTGATGGGCACTGTGGGGCTGTTCTATTTGAACTCTTGGGTTTCAGGTGAAGTTGAGATCGGACACCCTTTCATATTTGTTTTTGGCTATCTGCATTCTTATTTTGGTGAGTGTCCTCTGTATTTCCTCTCCCCATTTCTCTAGTGAGGTGCTTATCTTTCTCTAAATAATTTGCAAGAGTTTTTATATATTAGGAATATTAATGCTTTTCACAGAGAGTGTACCTATCTTTGATTTCTCCTTTAAGCTTGTTTTTGGTGATGATTTAATATATAGAAGTTCACAGTTTTTCTATATTCAAAGGTAGCCACATTTTCCATCTTGGTTTTTATCTTTGTATTCTGCTTAGAAAGCCCTTCCCCACAGCACAACTGAAGAAAAAAAATATTTACCCCTTCTTTTAGTCCACTACTTTCATCTTTTTATTTTCTACCTCTAGATTTATCTTGGTATAAGAAATTAGGGAAAGGTTCAGCTTTTTATTAGCCATTTGTCTCGACACCCTTTATTAATTAACCCATGTCATCCCTGTGGTTTCCAAAGCTTCCTTTGTTTTATACCAACTGCCCATATACACTTGAGTCTAATTCTGGAGTCTCCCCTCCACCAATTTAGTTGTCTATTCCGGTGCCAGTAACACACTGTTTTAATTGCTATACTTTAGTAATTCGTTTTAATAGATTTTGTGAAACTCTCCCTTCATTGATTTTCTTTTGTAAGAGTCTTCTCACAGGTCTATTCCTCTAAATACTGAAGTTTAGAAGATCTTGTCACATTTCCTAAAACAAAGTCCTCCCTCCCAAATTCAACTGCACTGAATTTATACATTAATTTCAAACCACTGAATCTTCTCAATCTAGGAGAAATATAGTTCATTTATTCATATTTACATCCTCCCTTCAAATGTAAAATCTAATGTGGGGGGAAAAAAAGAGCCATAACCCTTTATCTTAGAGAGGTTCACATTCGCAAGCTATTACAATGTACATCTTTTAATTGCAAGATTTTTCTTTGGGCTGTAACAATGTTTAGCAAAGGAATACTGACGCTTGGAGTGTTTCCAGAGTTCCAAACAACTACCTCTATTATCTGGATGGTACAAATCGTACACCCTTGTAAGATGTATTGTTCACGGAGGACGGCTCTTGTACCTCCAAGGCCAGCGCTAGAGAAACGGGGCCTCACGCTGTCAGGCATCCGCCGGCGGGTAATTAGGAGTGATGCTAACCAGACCTGCCCTCACACGTTTTAAATGGCCGGGAAGCCACATCGTGGCAGCCTGCTCACCTCCGTCTGGAGTTCATGAATCATTCTCTGCAGGACCCAGGTCATGGCTCCCAAACCACAACCCCACATCCCGGGCGGGGGTCCAACAAGGAGCAGGAGCTGTGACAGTATCGTCAGGTGCGTGCTGAGTGAGAGGCACCTAGCCTCAGGACAAAAAGCACCCCTCCCGGAGCGATGAAGGGACCACCAGCCTCCACACAGGCTACTGAGCCAGATGTACTGTCAACATTTGAAGAACACGGGCCACTGCTCTCTCCAGAACACCAGGACATTTGGCTTCATGCTTTCGATTTCCAGATACAGGTGACCGGAGAAACCTTCACTGAGGAATATTTGCTGATCTCATCCACGGTTAGCAAAACGGTGGCCTGCAGGCCAGATTTGGCCCACAGATGTGTTTTCTTTGGCCTCAACAATGTTGGATCACTTTTTGGAACCAACATTTAACAATTTAGAGATTTCCTGAATTTTCTCTTAAAAATGTAAAACGTCTGGGCCACCCCAAGCCTGCAGTCCTGCATAGCAACACAGAGTGGAATGGGGCAGCAAGCTTCTATCAGTGGTAGGACGGGGGTTTGCCACTCCTGCCTGCAGCCTCCTTGTTTCCAGCAGTTTCTGACTTAGGTCTAATTTAGAAAGTGCCCAGATCTCTAAGCTAACAAAACAACTCAGGTTTTTATCCTTATTATCAATTCTTTCTTTAAAAAAATTTTAAGGGGTACCTGGGTGGCTCAGTGGGTTAGGCCTCTGCCTTCGGCTCGGGTCATGATCTCAGGGTCCTGGGATGGAGCCCCGCATCAGGCTCTCTGCTAGGCGGGGAGCCTGCTTCCCCCTCTCTCTCTGTCTACCTCTCTGCCTGCTTATGGTCTCTCTCTCTCTGTCAAATAAATAAATAAAAATCTTTAAAAATAAAAAAAATTTAAAATAAAATTTAAAAAAGATTTTTAAAATCAAGTAAGATATGTGTGAGGGAAAACACACAAAAATCGGGAAGCTTAAAAGGCTGTACTAGGGGCACGTGGGTGGCTCAGTCAGTTAAGCGTCTGCCCTTGATTCAGGTCATGATCTCTGGGTCCTGGGATTGAGCCCCACCTCGGGTTCCCTGCTCAGTGGGGGAGTCTGCTTCTCCCTCTCCCTCACTCCCTGCTCGTGCTCTCTCTCTCACCTCTTTCTCTCAAATAAATAAATAAAATCTTAAAAAAAAATAGTGCAAACTTCCAGTTATAAAATAAGTTAGTCATAGGGATATAGTGTCCAGCAATGGTGACTATAGTTAATGATACTGTATTGCATATTTGGAAGTTGTAGAGAATAGATCCTAAAAGTTTTCATGACAAGAAAAAAAATTTTTATTTACTACAAGAAGTGAAGGATGTTAATTAGACTTTTGGTGATTATTTCATATAAAGAAATAGTACCACACCCCTACACAAACACACACACAGTACAAATTACAAGTGTACTTTTGGTAATTTGTCTTATTTATTTTTAAAAAACTCTTATCATGCATTGTTGGTACAGTTCTTTTTTTCTCACTTGGATCTTGAGATTAGCAGGCCACTATCACCCAAATTGATGCTTATAGTTCAAAACTAGAGCTTTAATGGTTGTCTCCCCCCTTTTCACCATAAGTTGTTTACCAATGTAAGCTTAGCTTTCACCTCAAGATTTATTCTATTATATTCACATATCATCCCTTCCCATTTTGGAATTGGAGAGTGCAAGCAAAATGCACCAATATACTTGGGCCAAATCCTATTAGGGAAAATAAAATACATTAACAGCTTGACAAAATCATTTTGTTGTATAAACTAGATGGATTAAAATAATCAACTTGGGGACAGCCCAACTATAAAGAAAAAAAAATGTTTTGAAGCTATTGGGACAAAATAAAATGAAATATGCACTGGGTATTAGAACATACCAACGAATTATTATTGATTTTCTTTGGTATGATAATGGTTGTGTGTGTGTGTGTGTGTGTGTGTGTGTGTGTGTGTGTGTGCATTCATAATTGTTAATGATGCTTTAAAAAAGAAATAAATACATGGGTATGCTATCATGTGAGACTTACAAATCTTGGAGCTGTAGTTCTTCACAGTTGTTAAAAGACTTTAAACATCACCTAGCCCAGGCATGGGAAGGAGGTTTCTATTTAAAAGCCAACTCCAATTTAATAGTGCTGTCCTAAGAAGAAATTTTGGTCCTTTAAGGCTCAAAGAAAAAAAAAAAACGGTCATAAACCATTAGCAATGTCGGGTAAGGGCGCAAGGTAGGAGAGTAGACCATGTGCTCCAATTTGTCTCCTTTAGATCCATCAGTCTAGTAGTCTTCCAGGGAGTTTATTACTTGTCAAGTCAGCTCATTACTTCTTTATACAGCCCTGTCTATTAAGGTATTTCTTATATTTTGAGCTGGAAATATTTTCTGTAGCTTACAACCACTGACACAATGGTAAGTCTAGTTCATTTAACTTGACAACATTTGACCTATTTGAGGTAGTTCTCTTGTCCTTCCCAGGTCTAAAACATCACTAGTTTTTTCAACCCCTTCTCACATGGAATGGTTCCCTCCCTGTCTTCACCACTCACCAATGACAGGGACTAATTATCTCTGTCCCCATTCCAGTATGGCACTGTACAACTGTCTGTTGGTGTCATGTTCTCACAGCATAATCCCAAAAAATGACTTTATTGAGGTCAAGTTTTGGTTTTCAGGATCTGTGCATTCATTTTGAACTCAGATACTCCACCTCGAGCTCAATTTGTTAGTCTGATAAAGCCTTCTAAAATCTTTCTAGTTATCAACCACATGTAGGTCAATTTAAATGGATTTTTCAGCGTATACAACTGTCTTCCCACATTTCCAGGCTCTGGCTTGTCACTAGCCAGAGAAATCACAGGAAGACTCAGAGTACCCTTCCTGATTCTTCAGTGGCTCCTCAAATCCAACTATAGATTTTCAATCTTACAAAGAGAACTTTCAGTCTTACAACTGAGACCTAAGGGACACTAACAAATCCAGACACTAGTGGATAATGTGTCCTCATTGGCAGAAATGAAAAATAGGCCACCACAAATTGGCTCAACATAAGTAATAAAGCAAGGTTTAGTCATTTACTCAACATGTGCTGCAAAGACTGAACTAAGCCACTGAGCAAAAGAGAATGAATGACATAGCCACCATGTCATCAAGCACATAGTCTCTCAAAAGTAAATAACTCCAGTAAAGTGGCCAGTGAGATACAAGGAGCTATGGGAGGTGAGAGCAGACGTAGGTTTCTTTGGCTGGGTAGGGAGGTGGCAGAAGAGGCAGCAGAAAGGAAACAAGAATTAGGACAACTCAGTGGAGGAAAGAATAGGTCTGAAAGGGCAGATAGGATGGGAACAAAAACAAATATCAGAAAAACTTAGTTCGGTTGACACACAGGGTCCATGAATACTGCCAGCGGGAAATAAAGTTTGGAAAAACACAGAGAGGCAAAGCTGAATGAGATCGCTTCCTGTATCAGGATCACCTAATCAAAGGATAATTATACCAAAGAAGAGGCAACCCATCAAAAGACACAGGAAGGTGGGGAAGGAAAAAGAAAGCAGAAAAAAAAAAAATCAGAACCTAAGACAATAAGAAAAATAAATACGGGTAAATAAAGATAAACAAAGAGTGAGAATGGAAGAAGACGAATATTGTCCTCCCATTAACAGGAGTCTCCTCCATTATTTATTTCCTTTCCTTGACATTTAAATGTACTGGTTAGTGGCCTCTCTTCCCTCCTCAAGTGAAGCTCCAGACTTAGATTGCTAATCCTTATTTGTCTTCCATCTCCACATGCCCTTCATTAACACTTTCCCTAAATTGCCTAAACCACCCCCAACGAGACAGTCAACATGACTGATCCAAAGAAGTGTTGACAAAGAAAAGCATGACATTAAGAGAACAGCTCACCGTCTCCAACATACCTGCTAAGAGAGTAGGGAATCAAATGAGGTTCTTTACACTCACCTGAGGGAAAGAAAAGGGGGTTATGAAGAGGGGGACCTACAGAGGAGAGAGAGGTGGAAATCACTGGGACCCTGTGGAGCCACACCACCACAGGAAGGAAGTCAGGCATTCCTTCATGTATTGCTCTTCCTCCCCCTATCCCACCCCTCCCTGCTGACGAATCCAAAAGCCCACACATCCAAACTCCACAACAGCACCCCTGAGGTGTCAGTTTGTGTACCATTTCATCAGTCCCTCATGATTAACCTGGGCCCCTAACAGTGTCCCGCATTTTCCCTTTCAAAATGGCTGTCAGTATGATTTCTCATTGTTGACTTCTCTGCCATCTCGCGAGCGCCCCGAAGGTAAGAGCAATCTTCTGACAGCTGTATCCCAAGCACCCAGCACTAGGTCCGAATTCGGTAAATCACTCTTAAATGAGTAAGACACTACACAGACAAATAAGTGTTATCATTTGAATTCCCTAAAATTCTGTAGTGGTGTAGCCAAGATTACTAACTATTCTTGTTCTCCAATCTCTGGGGACACACCTATCCGAATTTCGCAACCTCCCTTGTAGTTAGGTGTGGCATAGGACTAAGTTCTGGTCCATAGGTTATGTGTGCACGTGATTATACCACTTCCAACATGATCCATAAAAAATCCTCCTAAGATCTTCCATACTGCTTCTTCCCCTTCTGGCTGTCTGGACTGAAGATGAACCCCTTGGGTTAGAAGCTACGTGTTGAAATCTGGGACCCTATGTGGAAAAGAGCCACCTCTCTAATCTGTTCACAAGAGAACTAAGCTTCTCCCTTGTTGGAGCAATTAGACATTTGGGTCTATGTGCTACTATAGTTAACCTACCTGATTCAGTAATACGGTGAGGTTACAACTAGTGTTAAGCTTTCCTAACCTGTACCAGCCAGCAACCGTTTGTCACTTTCCTAAGGAGAAATAAAGGCCATTCAGAGGACAGTGCAATCTTTCTCGGTATGTATGACTGAACAAAAGTTCTGTTTGCTCACAATCATCAGGAGAAGATAGTAACTAAAACTTTGCCTTGGGCTTGCCTGGACGTGGGCCACAGTCACCAAATAGGCTAAGCAAATTCCAGTGACAGCAGGACACCCGGGCAGTCAGCTGGCCTGTCAGAAGTCTAGGCCACGCCCCTTGGGCTCTGGACAAACGCCCAACTGCCTTCTCCAGGAGTCTGGCCCCGGCCTCATATGTGCTTACCTTGCAAAAACGTCATAAAACACCGCCCGGTTGTTTTCAGTGTCAACCGGGGAGAAGCTGCCAAAAGCTTTTTCAAAAAGCCACACCAGCCTGCACTCTGCCACAGAACGAGGGCGGCGATAAAGGCCTCTCCTGAACAAAGCCTTCAGCCAACAGGAGAGAGATCCCACCTCAGACATAAGTCATGTCCCTGTGGCAAAGCCCTTCTTCCGCAGATGTGTTTGACTCTCTCTGCTGTTTCTACCTAACACTAGAGACTTCGAAGACAACTGCTCTCCTCGATGGACTAGAGCATTAAGGTAATTGACTTAACGTTAAGAGAATTAGAGCATGTACTGCACAGAATTGCTTGTTCAATCTAAGTCTAGGAAACTATTAAAAGGTAAATTATTGACTAACGCTTTTCATTTTTCTTCACTGCAGGTTTGTTTATTTCAAGAACTTCCTGATCTGGGGGTTCTTAATCTGGGGGCCATACACCCCTTTAAGAATATGATGAAATGTCTTTACTCATTCACAGAAAATACACATGTCCACAAGCACACACGTGTGTTACATATGATTTCAGGCTACACACAGGAGGCTGAGTTCACCCATTGGTCCCAGGTTCATGGATCCTCTAGGGCAGAGGTCAGCAAACTTTCCCTCTCAAGGGGCCAGATAATAAATATCTTCGGCTTTCTGGGCCACATACAGTCTGTCATTAATCTCTACTCAACTCTGCTGCTACGGTGGGAAAGCAGCCATGGTCAAGCGCCAACAGGATTTCATTTATTGACATTGAAATCTGAATGTCACGTAATTTTCACATGTCACAAAATATTATTCTTCTTTTTGTTTTTTTCCCAGCCATTTAAAAAATGAAAACCATTCTTAGCTGGCAAAAACAGGTGATGGACCATAGCTTGTCAACCCCTGCTGTAAGGCAGAGGTTCTGGGGGCAAAAATAGTACCTCTTTATTTTTACTAACTTCCAAGGGAAATTTCACATTTCCTTCCATTATGAAGGCAGGCAACCAATCTCAGGAGTGTCACCGGCAACTGTCATTCGGTCCCCCAGCGGAAATCACAGGTATGTTCATACCACACTAGCGTGGTCACCGAGAACACAAAATAATGATCATGCTCATCACTAGTCTTAAATTATGCTCATTATTAGAACTTCTGCCACATCTTGCTATTTAAATGTGCTAATGGAGAAGCACACAGATATGATTATATCACAAATTTTATATTTAATATTTTGATATCTGTATTTATAGATGCCCAATTTCCATTGTAACCGTATTTTATTTTGTGGATTTAAAAACAGAATTCTGAGCAGCAATCCAGAGCTTTCACCAGATACCAAAGAGGGCCACGGTAGAGAAAGGCTAAGAGGTCTGAGCAGGAAAAACCATGGCATCACCTACCAGAGCGTTCACATCTTCAGTCTTGTGGATGAGCGTCCGTATCTCCTCCGGGTCACCGCTGAAGATTGCTTGGACCAGTGGGGGCTGCAAACCCAGGAGAATGTGAATTAGAACTATCATTAAACATATTCGATGGTATTCAGATGCAGACAGCTACAAGATTTGTTTCCCAAAAGTTTATTCAACAGTTATCAATTGGCAGACAAAGATAAATATGGCTCAGACTCACCCTCACTAGAGGTCTAGTGGGGGAAATATTTGCCTGAAGAAACAACTACAACGCAATTTGAAAGCCATAGCAGAGAGTCATCTCTAGCCTGGGGCTATGAGTATGACATAAAAATCACCCTTAAATGAAGACATCCTTGAAGCACCCTTAAGTTTCCCATCAAGGAAATTACCAGATCTGCAGTTTTGGCATACGATCCCCATTGTTCCCAACCTCTCATTAGACCCATTGTACCCTGGACCCCCAGACATCCATGTCTAGTGGATGTTAATAGCTAAGGTTTGGCCTCCCGAACACTTCTTTGTCAATGTTTGGAAAGCCCTTGAAATCGTTCTCGAACGCTTCCCATAGCTTTAGCCAACACTAAAGGCACTGAGTGTTTCCGATGTCATTACATCCACTGCCTATATAAAGTAAGTGGTATAATGGTGGGGTGGGGATGATGAAGGGGGATACTAGTGAGCAATTATTATGAACTCACCTACATTACACAAGACCCAAAGGATTTACAAAGCGTGATGGAAACACAGCTGAAAGAGAAACTAGCTCTGGGGTGCCTGGGTGGTTCAGTCGGTTAAGTATTTGCCTTCGGCTCAGGTCATGATCCCGGGGTCCTGGGTTCGAGACCCACATCAGGCTCCCTGCTCAGTGGAGAGCCTGCTTCTCCCTCCCCCTCCGCCTGCCGCTCCCCTGCTTGTGCTCTCTCTCTCAAATAAATAAATAAAATCTTAAAAAAGAGAGAGAGAAACTAGCTCTGCTTGGAGGGTGGGTTGGGTGAGGAGAAGAGTATATCTAGAAAAGCTTCATGGGAGACACTTTAATGAATGAGTATGAGTTTTCAAACAGGGTAGGAAAGGCATTCTAGGCACAGGGATCAAGGTGTGCAAAGGTGAGGACACGCAAAAAACCTGGTATCTTAGAAATGCTATCAACCTGGTGACCAGAGTAGGTAAAAGAGGAAAAGTGGTGGGCTCCGGGTTTGATGTTGGGCTTGCCCATGTGGTGAAGAACCCCGTTCAAAGCCAGCTCCACCACTCGCCGGCTACGTGCTGAGCCCACTTCCCACATGCAGTCTGGGGGTGAGCATGACTTCACTACTCAAGCCCTCATGGGATTGCTGTTAGGAACAAGTGAGATAGTACACAGGAAAACCCTCTGTAACCATACAACCCGACACAAATAACAGATATTTTTATTAAGAAATGATTAACGCTACTAATGTAGAATTTGACAATTGTTTTTTCAAACTTTAAAAACTTTGTCAATTACAACACAACACACACTCACACCTTCTAGAAATACTTTACAATAGTTCTTTTTTTTTCTTTTCTTGGTAGAGATAGAGTGCAAGGAGCAGAGGGAGAGAGAGAATCTTAGGCAGGCGCCACACTCAGTGCAGAGCCTGATGCGGGGCTCGATCTCATGACCCTGAGATCGTGACCTGAGACAAAATCAAGAGTCTGATGCTCAACTGACCGAGCCACACAGGCGCCCCCTTTACAGTAGTTCTAGTCAGCAATCAGATGACAGCAGTTTCCCAGATGTGTCCGACCATAAGAACCACCTGAGATGCTTGTTAAAACAGTGTTCCAACATCCCTTCCCTGGAGGTTCTGAGTTAGTCTATCTGGGGCGGAGACTTGTGAATCTATTTTTAATAAATGCTCACTTAACTCTTAGAACACTGGCCTAAGCTAAAACCATCAGCATCACCTGTCTCAATGTCTCCCTGTGCTATCCACATGAGAATCCCAGTCCTCATCATGCCTATAAATTTTCTTTTCTCTTTTTTACTCTCCTGTTGCCTTTCTTACAGGTTCTGATGGTGTTTCCTGTTATTTGCGGGTACCAATACAAGCATGGTCAGTAGACTATGGTAAGACTCCTTAAGGAAACACTGTATTAAAAATATTAAGTTGCAGGGGCTTCTAGGTGGCTCAGTTGGTTAAGCGTCTGACTCTTAATTTTGGCTCAGGTCACAATCTCAGAGTCATGAGATCAAGCCCTGCATAGGGCTCTAGGCTGGGCATCGAGCCTGCTCAAGATTCTCTCTCTCCCTCTCCCTCTGCGGCCCCCCTCCAAGACAAATAAATGAAATAAAAAATAAAAATGTTAAGATGCGGATAAATATTTCAATACGCCAGGAATTTTTCTGCAGTTTTTCCCCCTGCCACAAAAGTTTCTAGCACGTGGACAGATAGATGTATTTTTCTTTTGCCCCAAATAGTCTCAATTCTGCCTTCTTGCCGAGGTGTACGATTCAAAGCTAGTTTCTCAAATTGCCAACAGTTAAATAGCTGGAAAGAAGTCTTAAAAAGAAAGCAAGTTTTCTACTAGTTTGGTGTCAGCTGGTTGATCTGCCTAAAGACAAGAAGATCCTCCCACATGCTTCTGACTACCCCTGCTAAAACCAAGTCTCTGGGTTATCTGCCCCATGGCAAGGACCATACTTCATTAAAAAAAAAAAAAAAAGAAACAAACAAACAAAAAAAAAGCAGAATCAGACACAAACTCAGGATTTTAACAACAACATGAAAACTTGTTTATCTGTTCCATTATCCTCCGTCTGGTTTGCTCATGGCCAAATGCTTGTGTGTACTCTTCTGCCTTTTTGAACCTGAAGAGAAAACAACAAACCCAACAGCCATAGGACTTAGATGACAGGCAGGGGCAGAGTCTGGCAAGACTTTAGTGTTAAATCAACAGTGATCAGTTAACAGTTGAGAACAAACCCATCCCAATGGTTTATGTGTCACTAGTTGGTTACTTCAAGGAAACACAGCTAGTTAAAAGCCTTTCATCACTCACAGTGTAAGGAATGCACAGAAATACTCTGTTGCTTTAGTCCTCATGCTTCTCAAGAAAGACAAAGGTTCTAAGCTATGGCTGGAATGTTCCCAAGGAGATCCACCCTGACAAAGCTGCCAGACCAGGATGCCAGCACAGCCCTTCAGCAGGGAGCATCCCAAATACCTCCAGGCCCAGTCACTGAGCCTGTTTTGAAGGGTATCATCGGTGCACAGAATCCTCAGCGGAGAATGGCTTGCACACTTGCCCAACACTTCTAAGCCGAGCTCTGCTAAAAGCTGCTTCACAGAGTATTGTCAACGCTAGGATTTCCAGCATCCATTGGGAAGAAGCAACTCTTCTAGTCCTGCAGTCACATCTATATGCACATACACCCACCTGTATGTCCATTTTCCCACACACATACATAACTGTATCGACACTCGTGCATGTAGACACCGAGATGCACATCGATTCACATATAAATCCCTCACACTCCCTGAGGAAGAGGAAAGTGCCTGTTCTCCAAGGCCCAGAGTCTTGCTAGATGGAGCTCTCTAGACCCAGAGGGGCCAAGTCAGCACTGCGGCAACATCACTGTCTTCACAACTGTGAATCCAAGCATCATGGGATTCTAAATTGCAACTTCATAGATACATGCTTTGCTAGACAGATGCTGTGTGTTTGCTTAGATGGAATTCTTGAACTAAATTACTGTGGCTCTTTAGCAAGTAATATTAAAAAAAAAAACAAACCACATTATGAGTGTTTCTTTTTTTCCTCCACCCTCCCAAATAAAACATACCTAGAGAGCATTTTGACATTCTTTTCTGTTGGGATTTTAATCCAATCTTGCTGCTTTATTTTTTTTCCGAAATAAATACTTACTCTGAGAATAAATATTTGGGGGAAAAAAGATACATCTAAATACTGCCTCTGTTACATTGTTTTAAGAAAGGGGGAATATTCTAATTATGATATTTTTGCTCATAAGTGTCAAGTACTTATGCACCATTGACCATTAATTTGGCAACCACTGTATCTATCACAGTGTTTGCCTTGACCTTGATAAGGCTTAGAAGCAAAGCCTCACCTGCAAAAGAACAGAGTCCTAAGCCTTGGTATGTACAGGTATTTCTTTTTGAAGTCTCACACACTTCAACACTAGCATATACAAAATATTAGTGCTCTGTGTGCATTAGGATACAAAGTTGAATAAATACAAACTCATAACAAGGGTCAAAGTTGGGAAAGACAAATACTGGCAGGGGAAAAAAAAAAGAGAATTCCAATACCATGAAACCACTGGTAGGTTATAACCTAAAGAAACTGAAATTCTTAAGAGAAGTATGCAATAAGTTCAACATCAATTACCAAAATCTCCTTAGCATGCTTACCAAGTATAAACTGGAAATGACTGCCATGTGCTGTGGATATTGGCACAGTCCCTCAAAGAGATTCAGAGGGTAGAACATACTTCCTGGACCTACTTGAGCAATGGCACAAATGGGATTCAATATTCAGATGGGACCTGTCCTTGCCTTCCAACATCACCAACTATTAGTACCCCACTGTCTCTTCCAGGAGTGTTGACAGCTGCCTTCTAGAGGTGACTGTCTGCCAGGCTGATGACATTGGATCCCTCAAGACAGAAGTGCAGAGGAGAAAGGTCCCTTGAATTTAGCAGCCATTATCAATCATACAGCTAATCTTGCCAACACTAGGAACTGAAAATTCATCACCAAAAGCCATTTTCTGTAACCACATCCCCTACTGGTCCCTTCAATGCAATATATTTTTTATTTTATTGTCAGTCTTTGAAAATAAATTGGGGAAATATCTGGTTTCCAAAAATAAGACACTGCATCAAACATGTATTACTGATACAGTACTCTTAAACTTTGAAGTAGAGTTACAACTCCACTAGGGGGAGCAAGATGGCTAATTTGTTACCTGGGAGATAAGAGTAAGTGTTCAGGTTGTGTAATTAAGACAAGGAATCTGGAAGACGAACTTTGTCAAAATCTAAAAGAACTCAAGCTTCTGAGAAAGTTCTTGGTAATAAGTAATATACATACCTCCCAAAAATAGCTTTTCTATTGATCCCCAAGGGTGGATCCAGGTTTTTAGGAAATAAGAATAATCTAAAACTCAGGTGTTAAAGTAACATTTTGATCACTTATAGAACTCAATTCAACTAATCCTTAATTCCACTTTTTAAAAAGCACTACTGGGGGCATCAGACAAGCCATTAGTTTAAGAGTAAAGCCCATCGTGGGTTTCATGGAGAGAGTGCAGCTAGTTCAGAGTACCTACTCCATCTTGCAGTGAGGTTGTGGGTTCCCCTCTAAATCTCCTAATGAAACCACCCATCTGATTTTTACTAAAACCTTGTATAGTGTACTTCACATTCCCTTTCTTGGAGCTGCATGTTCCTTACTAATACACTGCCTTTGGAAGATAAGCAGAGTGATAGAAGTTGCTGCCTAGCGTCTTTGTCCTACGATCAACGGTAAGAAGTCTGAGAAGGTGATGCTCCAGCATTTTGATACAAATTCCTGGCATGCTGCTTGTCTTTTTTTGGTGAGACTGGGTAATTAAAAACTCCACATCTGAAAGAAAATATCTTGCATTCTAATCAGGAGTGGGTGTTGGGAATTAATCAATAGCCAAGTAGAAAAAAATAATATTCTTAAACATCTGTCCATACTTGAGTATTCTGAGTACAGTATGTCATTAAAGCAAGATGGGAGCATGTTATTAGAAGCTAATAGTTGATGCAGTAATAATCTAGCCATATGAAGCCATCAACTTATACGAACAGGCTGAAACCCTTCATTAGGGAACAACTGGTTTTTGTATGAGGCAGCACTTGCATTTTTACAAAAGGATAATAAAAATTTGTTCGAGTCATTAGATTTAACGGACAAAACTTGTTAGCTCTCTTCACGTGGGTCCTGCTGTGTGATCTGTTGAAAGGATGCCATTAAGTGCTTCCTGAATATAGATCACTCTTTATTTGGGAAGAAGTTCACTCTATCACAGAAAGATAACGATGATCATGAAGGCAAAATCTGTTTCCGTTAAGAACTGCAGAAAATATACTGAGTCCTCATAAACACATTTTTTTAAATGCAGGGCTATATATCTGCTGAGTAAACATCTGAAACATTTTCAATTATTTGTAATTATTATT
Source organism: Potos flavus (assembly GCA_028534135.1). Taxonomy (NCBI): domain Eukaryota; kingdom Metazoa; phylum Chordata; class Mammalia; order Carnivora; family Procyonidae; genus Potos; species Potos flavus. Next base: position 139,272,769 of record CM052883.1, read on the forward strand.
AAAAACAAAAGCACAGGGGCGCCTGGGTGGCTTAGTCATTAAGTGTCTGCCCTCGACTCAGGTCATGATCCCAGGTGGATCGAGCCCCGTATTGGCCTCCCTGCTTTGCAGGGAGTCTGCTTCTCCCTCTCCCTCTCCTGCTGCTTGTGTTCCCTCTCTCGCTGTCTCTCTGTCAAATAAATAAATAAAATCTTAAAAAAAAAAAAAAGCACAGAATTACCAGTATCAGTAATAGCCTCTATAGCAATCTATTAACTCTATACTTATGAGAAAAGAACAACTATTTTTAGTCAGAAAATGAAAAAATTAATTATCTAACCTCTTCCAAAATGAAAATAGGATATGGAAATGAAATGAAATGAAATGAAATGAAATAGGAGGAGGTATGGACTATGAGACAATTATTCAGGGACCAATGATCCAGTCTTTAAAACATCCCATCCTTGGGGCACCTGGCTGGCTCAGTCAGTTAAGCATGTGCCTTTGGCTCAAGTCATGATCCCAGTGTCCTGGGATCAAGCCCCGTGTCGTGTGAGGCTCCCTGCTCAGTGGGGAGCCTGCTTCTCCCTCTCCCTCTGTAGCTCCCCTGCTTGTGCACTCTCTCTCTCTTTCTCTGTCAAATAAATAAAATCTTTAAAAAAAAAAAAAATCCATCCTTTGTTGCACCTTCCTTTCCTGATATCCTCCGTGGCTATTTCTTTACCCTTTAATACTGTTGCTTAGCACCTTCCCCAGAGGATAGCTCGCCCAAGGCAAAAAGAAACCCAGGCATGCCAACTTCACTACTAGTTACTAGTCAGTCACAAAAGATTAAGAAAAAGGAAATGATGAAACAACAGTACGAGTTAAATTGAAATCTGGAGGCAATGTTGATTTTTACAGACCTGAGATCTCACTCTCTTTTTCTTCCACAGCGGGGAGATGAACATATGATAGAAAACTGACCTGGAATTAAATGCCAGCCATATTTTCTTCATCTATTAAATGGGGCCATTAGAGCCATTTCACAGGATGTGTTTAAGAAATGGCCTAATATATGTGGGCACCTCGTGTGCACTCAATAAAAACAGTAATTGTGCTGACTTTGAATCAATACGCTCAAAGACTCTCACAGACAAGTATATTTATATTCATCCTACAAAAGGAAAAATAAGGGATCTGGAGAGATTTTTTCCAAAATATTACAGAGCAAGTAAATTGAATTAAGATCCTAAGCCATTCAACACCATCTCTAAAGCAGAGAGGCCCATCATCCTGGGAGAGAAGATTTCACAGGCAGGAGAGCAAAAATCAAGCCAAGCCTGACTTGGTCTCTGTCACGCAACCTCAAAACTGTCGCACAACCTCTCTGTACTCAGGGGTCTAATCTACTATACCAAAATAATAGCAACTCACCTGAAAAATGTATCATCTCTCTCCGACTGATCAAAGGGTGCCACATACTCACGTCCACTGGATGGGACATGAAATCATAATTTTACTCTTTACGGTTACCATAAATGCATCCAGTTTTACTTTTCTTTTATGACCTCTTGATGCTCATAAAGGAGATTGATCCCCTGGTTGGAGCTGTGAGAAGGGGGTGGAATGATTTACCTGCTAGTGGCAAAGTTGAGAATAGAATTTAGTTTTCCTGATTCTCTTGGTTCATTACTTTCTTTCACATGTCATCGTAATATAACATAATATGATAAAATACAATATAGTACGACGAACAGATAATAAATATATGTGATTCAGGATTAGAAATTCAGCCTCAGTTTCAATGCACTTTCTGTGGAGAAATATTCTATACTTTATGATTCACTAAGGAAAGATAATCACCATATCTATCTATATATATATTCTCCATATATTTGTGTGTATATTGACACCTTATATAGGTGCATACATAGTGACTATACATGGATATTTCCAGATATAGTTACCTTCGACAAAGTAACTAACAGTAAAACAATCTTGCCAAAAGATGCTAAACAAAGAGGCACAAAATATTTTAAAGTAAGGGCTCAGTGCTGGTTGGAGTTAGAAATATGGAGAAGGTAGGTGTTAACCTAGATTTTGAAGAGCAGGACTGGAGTAAATCTTTCATGTTGAGGAACAGCCAATGAAGAGGTTAGAAAAGTAAATAATGGGGTAGAGGGAGCGTCAGGCCGTCAGAAGGAGTTTTAACCCAATCTTGTGGGCAAACAGGAACTGGGGTCTTGAGCAAGAGAATGGCACAGAGTTTTTTGCAAACATTTAATCCGTGCGCAATGTGTGCCAATCAGCGGAGAAGAGAAGGGAGCCAGAGAACCCAGTTAGAAGACAACTGCCACAATCCAAGGCATCACAGGAAAGAACTTTCCAATCTTCCCATATTTCAGGCTCTCCGATTGCTCCTTACAAGGCCATGGTGGAAACAACAGTTACGGTTGTCAGCTCTTTGATGCCACTCTATTCCTGGATGCAGGTTTGGCTCAGCATCTTGGCCACTTTCCTTCACTCTTTTTATATAGCCCAAATCTCCTGCCCCCGAGACACCAATGTTTCCAGGTGAAACTGAGGTTACTTCCTTTAGTTCCTGGAACACTTCCATTTTTCCCCCACAGAACCTCTGCTGAAGTCAGTTCTGTTTTGTCAGACTTGTCACTTGATCCCTGAATTTAAATCATAGCATTTCAAAAATAGGCCACATCCATAAAGAGAAAAGCAAAGCAAAACAAGGCAGACATACTCTGCCAAATGCCGTATTTTTATTGGGATCTGCTGCCAACTACCCACATCTTTTTTCACTCTGTCTAGTTTCAAATGACTTGAGATCAAATCAAAACTTTAGCTAAGTTAATTAAATAGTGTTCAGGAGTTAACTTGTAAAGAAAGTTAATTTAAACAAGAGCACAATGGATCCGAGAGGTTAGTTGACAGAGAGTATTTAAATCAGGGTAATTTTAGTTAAAAAAAAAGAACAATGCATTTCTACGAGTTTCCTGTTTTGAAAAATTGTTACAGAGGTTTTATTTCCTATCTTAGTTTTGGTTACATTCTTTGTATAACTGTATCTCATAGCACATTGATTTCGTGCAGTTTCAAATATGAAAGGTGATTTGATATGTTAACCAATATAAGCCATTTTAGTGATTTCTGTGGGAAAAAATTATACAGTTAGATGATTTTCAGGGTAATACATGTATTAAGTGTAATTTCTTTGTTTGGAGACAGAAAATTGTTCTCAGTTTAGGATGTATCATACAACACAATTTTTTATTAATATCTGGTATATGTCTCCCTTCCCATAATACAGGCAACAATAAAATAGTATTCCTAAAGAAAAACTATGATAGAAAATTATTTATTTCTACAGTAATATTTTGTTATGATCTAGAGTAATTATAATTTTAGAGGAGTATTAGAAATTGGAACCGAAGCAAAGGAATTTACAAATAACAACAACAAAATCAATGTGTAGAAATAAAAGGCATTCACCAGGAACATGGCAACTTCTTGCTATATTGAGAGGGATGGACTTACTATATATGAGATATACAGATTAACTCAATCACATGAAGTCACTCATGATTCAGGCAAACTTCAAATTGGGTCTGTCTGAAATTCGTTAGATCCTGGATTCTTTCAAAAGCCACTTTTTGCCCAACCACATCATTCCAAAGCCCATGAGAATGTCCCCTTAAACTTTCTCCTTCCTCTCTGTAGTGCTTTTTCTTTGAATTCCATATGCATTCCTTAGAAAGGGAGAAAGCAGTCACACTCCACCACCTCTCCACAGGGAGCCAGGTGGAGGGGATCAGGGAAATGCATGAAACTGAGTCACCTTCCGGGCCCTGGGTGTTCAAACCACTTTCTGAGGCAGGGAGTTGCCCAGGACCTCTGTTAGTCTCTGCCTGAGATGACTGGAGGGTCCCCTTCTGCCTACAAAACCAGGAAGGTCACAAGGAACACAAATCTAGTAGAGTCTCTCCATTTTCCCATCTAATGTCCTGGCAAGGGCGTTCACTAACAGATATCAAAGGGAAATGATAAGACAACAGGAAGAGAGGAGTCCAGAAGACTGAAAAACATTAGATAATAGAAAATGGGAAATTTTGCCAAAAAAAAAAAAAAAAAAAAAAAGGACGGTCGCATATTTTCTTGCAGAAACACGAACACAGTTCATATTTCTTTTACTTCTCTACATAGCACCCTGCCAATAAGGGATGAAAGATACGGGTTGTTTTTTTTTTTTTTTTTTAGATTAATCTGGTGTATTTCAGATAATAGCCATATTCAATTCAATCCAATAAAGATTGATTAAACCTAAGAAATCTACTAAGTTTAAGAAATTCAGACACTGAGATGGTATAGTCAGTCTCTCTGTTGAAGGCATCACCAAGGTGTAGGAGGAAATATACAAGCATACACAACTTGCATATAAGGTAAAGAGCACAGAAGTACATGAAGAAGGGAGAGCGATCACATCTGGTCTCCTGGAAGATGTAGTCTTTGAAATGAATATTGAACACTAGAGAGGATTTAAACAGGTAGAAATGGATAGAATGAGAAGTGGGTGGTCCTACCTCGGAAGAATGTGAACAGATGCTGGGAAGACTGAGCGTGCACAGGAACAGTTTCATTCAGCTGGAGCAAGAGACGAGCAAGGTAAGCTGAGCAGCAGCCATGGGTCATACTACATATTACAGACGCTTTGAATGCCAGGCTAAGAAACTGGGACTCTCTTCTAAAGCACTGGGGAATCATGCATGGTTTTTGAGCAGGAGCGTGACCCACATGGTGTGTTTTGGAAGTGTCTCTTGAAATGAATGATTAACTGGAAGAAAAGATTAGTGTGATATAGTAAGTTAGGTGATTTCAACAACAGTCTAGGCGAGAGGTCTGGGGCGAGAGGCCCCTCCGTGGTGAGAGAAGCATTCTGCTGGTGGCCAAGATGTGGATCTAAAAGGTAAATGAACTGTCCCCACCGTTAAGGCAGCAAGAGCTAGCCGCTCAGGCACGGCTGCCTCCATTCAGAAAGACACTCACCAGCTTCCTCCGTGGGACGCCGGGCTCTGGGGAGCAGAGCTGCCCCGACCAGACCATCGGCTGAGGAGCACCGGAAGTTCTGCGGTATTTGCTCTCTTGAAGTTTCCACTTATGCAAGCCCCTCCAGTTGCTTATGCAGTTCTGCTCAGCTCTGGGACAGGAAGCTCCTAAGGCTCTGAAGTCAGTTAGCATCTCGCTTCTGCACAACCTGCTGCCGCTCTCCCCACTCCACCACAAAACCGGAGCATCAAGGCTTTCGGTTTGGGTGCTACCTTCACCGTCTAGGTTTGGGTAAAAAGAAAACTTATCCTCCTGTCACAAGCTGAAGACAAAAATTAACTCAAGTATCATGCTATCTTTATTTCCTAATTCTAAAATTTAGATAAGGGACAAAACTCGCTTTTTTTTTTTCCAATCATACCAAGTTTGAAAAGTAGAAGGAAGTATTGGGGGAGGGGGGCGCCTGGGTGGCTCAGTGGGTTAAAGCCTCTGCCTTCGGCTCAGGTCATGATCTCAGAGTCTTGGGATCCAGCCCCGCATCGGGCTCTCTGCTCAGCAGGGAGCCTGCTTCCCCCTTTCTCTGCCTGCCACTCTGCCTACTTGTGATCTCTCTCTGTCAAATAAATAAATAAAATCTTAAAAAAAAAAAAAAAGAAGTATTAGGGGGAAAGGGACTTTCTAATACACAAAGACCTCTACCCATTTTCTCTTTCTCTTCTATTTGCTGGGCTTTAATCTCAGTTGTTGTTCCACTGCAATAATACAAAGACAAGTAAAGAAGAAAGTTAACCTTTCCTACCACCAATGTTCACAGCCTAATGTATATCCCTCCACATCTCTCCCCATGTTCCTGCTGTTACATAAAAATATAGACTTAGATGGAGGAGGTTACAACAGTGGGATTTACTCTTTCCCTTTCTTGCTATTTGTAAAAACAATAATATATTGAGGACATCCCCCAGGTCAATAGTTATGGGATTAACACATTTCTTTTAATAGCTACATAATACTTCATAACATGGGTATATCACAATATATTTAATTATGCCCCTTTAGATGAACACTCAGGTTGTTTCCAGTTTGTGTTGCAACAAACAAGCCTCTATCAGGATCTATCCTTGCCCAGTGCATTTCACAGAAAAGTGCTACCAGAGCTGAAGGCTTTTTCTGAATACCTACTATATGCTATTTTTATAAAATATACAAAAGAAATGTGTGACATAGTCCCTTCCTCAGAGAGTGCCAAATATAGCTGGGGAAATAAGCCTAACCCACACAAAACAATTAAACGGTGTCACACAGTCCTGTACACTTCACGCAAATGGACACCAGGTTGTCCTCAGCACAGTGACAGACCGGAGACATAAGACTGTGAGCCTTCGCATTCTAGGCGCCTTCTCTGGCTCAGGAAAAGGGGAAACAAGAAGAGCTAAGAAGTCACTGGTGTCTGTGGAGGAGGAAAGACTTCAACAAGGCCTGAGAATGGTTTAGATCAATGGACAAAAAAATTGTCTTTTGCAGTGACAAACGAGCCATATATATGACTTGAGACCCATTTATGCTCAGGAGAATGACAATAAGCAGCTCCTTCTCCAAGTCACTGCATTTCCAAACAGCTTCTCCCATAATTCTTCCCACCCCCACCCAGCCTCCGCCCAAAGACATAAAAGACTCGCAAGTTTAACTACCTCCCAGCATTACACTAGTGCCGATTTAAAATGCACTACTTCCGGCCAGCATAAACTTAAACATACTCTCCAAATCTCTTCCCTCCCTGTCCTTCCCATGCCCTACCCTACCCCTGCCGACACATACACACACACACACACACACACACACACACCACCTAATTCTGTGCCCTTGAAACAATAGCAGTCATTTACACTGTTCCTGACCATCTGGAAAATAACATGAACAACATGGAAGAAAGTAATAACAAAGTTTAAGTGACTGTAATCCAACCAAAACCTGAGTTCTTTCGAGAATCAAAAACTGTTAAAAGTGTTGGTATTGATAAACCAGCCACTACGGCGTTGGTCTTCCACTCTACGTTGTAATGCTATGTTTGCAAGTCACCCGAGTCCATTTAAATATAAACCACATTTAATAACACGTTTTAAATTTCATCATACTGGTAAATAAGATTTGAGAGCCCAGTGTTTACGGCAGATACGTATTATGCCTCGATACTGTATCTAAGTAGCTCTATGACAAAGTTCTGGAAATGAATGAGGCATAAGAAAAGTAATGTGTTTTTTTATCTCAAAGACTTGAGATTTAAAAGTTGCATGTCATTTTTAACCGAGGCGGCACCACAAGGAAGTCTATGGTTCTCTTTTTTTTTTCACCAGATTTTATCAGGAAAAAACCCACTGATGGGTCCAGGTGATGGTTAACTCACTGTGAGAACAGCAGGGCCACCAAGCAAGTTTCCGGTCTAAAATGAGCTTTCCATGCCTTTTTTAAACTTTAGGAAAACAAGATTTACTCCCAGGATGTGAACTTGAATGTCAAGTTCAAAGACATAATCTTGACAGTCACATTGCAGAAAATAAGGGTTTTTATTTATTTATTTGTTTGTTTTTCTTTTTTTTTTTTTTAAGATTTATTTGAGAGAGAGAGTGTGTGCACGTGAGCAGGGTGGGGGAAGGGACAGAAGGAGAGGGCAGGGAGTCTTTTTTTTTTTTAATCTTATTTATTTGACAGAGAGAAAGAGATCACAAGTAGGCAGAGAGAGAGGGGGAAGCAGGCTCCCCACTGAGCAGAGAGCCCGATGCGGGGCTCGATCCCAGGACCCTGAGATCATGACCTGAGCTGAAGGCAGAGGCTTTAACCCACCGAGCCACCCAGGCACCCCAGAAAATAAGGGTTTTTAATAAGAAGAGGGAATTACTGACTTTTAATAAAACCTAATTTGCTGTGTGCTTTTATTCAGCAGTAGGGGGGAAAAAAGCCCTCGCCCTCTGTTGCACCAGTCCAACCACAAAGGCAACTGAGGTCTGAGACTGGTTATGGAGGAGGTAGCCAGGGTCCCGATGCCTTCCATCACCTGACCGAGCATAACTGAGGTGACTCCTCTCTTGGTGGCTCCAGACTCCCTTCTCCTCACCAACCTCCTCATGACATCAGCTCTAAACAGTATGGAGGCTCCACTAGTGCCTCTGCAGTTCAAATCTAGATCTGGGAATCTGCAAGACACACCTACCATCAAAGCACTTAGCAACTGTTACCTAGTCAACACACAACATTCCAGAGGCTTAAAACACAAAATAAGATCATGGTTCTTTTGAGATCATGGTCCCATTGTCCTAAGGGGAACTTTTGGCAGCCCTTGCTCTTCTCAGGGATAGAACCGGGGGCTTGGCCAAAGGCAGTCAAACCAGGGTCTCATGGGACAGAAACAGCCTGTCTGGACGTGTTGAGACCTGTTCTCTCTTCTAGAGTGCTCCAAGTTCAACGGCATGCGTGACTCCATTTCTCCTCTTGAGTTGTGACCAATCGAAACCATCAAAGCAAGTCCAATGAGGAAAATGGAGAGAAATTATCTGAGAAGCCATACGACTTGGGTTTATTCTAGCCTTGGTGAGTTGATGTTAGATGGCTACAGCAAGTAACAAAGCTAGCGGAAACCTGTTTCCTCACCAGAAAAGATGAGTTCAAAACTATCAGCTCCCAGAGGACAAGAAGGGGAAGACCAGATCTTGCGAGGAAAAAACCCACTGATGGGTCCAGGCGATGGTAGGTCAGCCTATGAGAGCAGTAGGGCCGCCAAGCATGTCGCCCACAGCAGGGGAAAGAGCGGGACCAACCCACTTGAAACTGGTCAGAATATTGGGATGATCATTAGTATGCAGTTCTAAAGTACATTTTTTTTTTTCTGGAAGACCTGCCTGGGTGCAAAAGAAATTTGGCTAATGGTTCACAGCTGGGTTGCAGAGTAGAGCCTCCCGGGAAATCGGGTCCCACCCTGATGAGTCTGATGCGGTAAGTTAGAGATTGAAATCCGAGCACAGGCACTTTCAGAAGGTTTTCCAGGTAACTTGTGTATGCTCCTCAAACACGCCATACTGAATCTGATCCTTCATATCAACACCTGAGAAGTATTACACTTTGGGGGTATATGGGTGGCTCAATCGGCTAAGCATCTGCCTTCAGCTTAGGTCATGATCCCAGGGTCTTGCTCAGTGGGGAGGCTGCTTCTCCCTCTCCCTCTGCCCCTTTCCCCTGCTCATGCTCATGCTCTCTCTCCAATAAATAAATAAAATCTTTAAAAAAAAAAAAAGAAATATTACACTTTGACCCCGCAATCCCACTTCGAGGAAGCTATCCTATAGAAATAACTAGATAAGCAGACAACTTTTATATAGAGATAGTCACGGTAACAGTATTTATGATAGTAAAAATTAGAAAGGCATCAACGTCGGGGCGCCTGGGTGGCTCAGTTGGTTAAGCGTCTGCCTTCAGCTCAGGTCATGATTCCAGGGTCCTCAGATCGAGTCCTGCATCGGGCTCTCTGCTCAGCAGAGAGCCTGCTTCTCTCTCTCCCTCTGCCTGCCGCTCTGCTTACTTGTGCTCTATCTCTCTGTCAAATAAATAAATAAAATCTTAAAAAAAGAAAGGCATCAATGTCAAAGCTAAGTACATTATTACATTACTTAAATCCAAGAAAGTATAAAATGGCCAGCAGGCACACGAAAAGATATTCAACATCATTAATCATTAGAGAAACGTAAATCAAGACCATGAAGATATTCCATATTCATGGATTAGAAGAATTAATACTGTCAAAATGTCCATATTACCCCCAAGCAATCTACAGATTCAATGCATCCCTATCAAAATCCCAAAATTACAATGAGCTATCACTTTAGACACACTAGGATGGCTAACGCAAAAAAAAAACAAAAAAATAAGTGTTGGTGGGAACATGGAGAAATGAGAACATTACTGATGGGAGTCAACGTGGTGTAGCCACTGTGGAAATCAGTTTGGTGGTTCCTCAATTAGTTAAACACAGAAATACCTTATGACCCAAAAATTCCACTCCTAGGGAAATGCTCAGAAGAACTGAAAATGGATGTTCAAACAAAAGTAGTACACATATGTTCAAAGCAGGACTATCCCAGCAGCCAAAAGGTACAAAGACCCCCAGTGTCCACCAGCTGGTGAACAAATGTGGGATAACCACACAATGGAATAGCACTCAGCCAGAAAAGGAATGCTGTCTGGTGACACACGTGACAACATGGATGAAACTCGAAAACGTGATGCTATGTGAAAGAAGCCACAAAAGTCACAAAAAGGCCACGTGTTGTGTGATTCCATTTATGTGAAATATCCAGATTAAGAGAATTCATCAGGACAATAAAGAGAGTAGTGGTTTCCAGGGATTGCAAGGAGGAGGGAATAGGGAGTGACTGCTTCAGGGGTAGAGGGTCTCCCTTTGGGGTGATGAGAATGTTCTAGAAGGGAGGCAGTAGTGATGGCTGCACGAAACTCTAAATGTACTAAATGCCCCAAACGATACACTTCACAGTGGTTAACACAGTCAATTTCATGTTGCTTATTTTTCCAAAATTTTTTAAAAGTTACAATCATAAAATGGAATATTTTAGTTATTAAAAATTGGTCTCTTGAGCGACTTCAATAAGATGTAGAAAATGTGGAAAAAGAAGAGTGTGAAACTACTTACAGGTCATTCCAGCTTCAGAGTATATAAATATGCACAGAAAAACAAGGAGTGAAAGGAAATTAATAAAAATGTTCTACAGAGCTATTGGCAGATACATTTTTCTGTCTTATAGTTTCCTGTATTTTCCCAAATTATCTCCAATACCTTTTATTGTTAAATACCTAATTATGATTCAATATTGTTTTTATCTTAAAAATAAACAACTTTTTTTCAAAGATGAAATCAGATGACACTTTGGACACAGATAGGAAAAGATAACAAGCATAACGTAAAGTCTAAAAAACACGTGAGGTCATGATGTAGCTGTCAGGAGCTGGACAGTATTATAGACTGGATAAGACTGCAACCTTCGGGGAGAATTTATGTCCCATCCAGAGCTGGAAGCGCGGCTCTAGTTTGAGTTTTCAAGAGCTGCCGGAGCTCCAGACGTTTCAGTGAAATGCCCTGATTCTTAGCCTTGGCAACTGATTCAATATTTTTCAAACCACAGGCCAAACAAAACACGTCTGTGGACCGGATGTAGCCCACAGGCGCCAGTCAGCCAACTCAAGTTTATAGGAACAGGGATGTTTAGCCTGGAAGAGAAAAACCTTCGAAGGGACATAGTAACTTCAAGTTTGTAAAAAAGAAAGGCTGTGTGGAAGACGCTGTACACGTAAATCTGTTTGTCTCTAGAAGGCAGAACCAACCTAAAGGTTAGGTGTGGTGGGGAAGCAGAATTGTGCCCAGTAAATAAAGGAGTGCTTCAGAACAGCTATCCAACAGTAAATAGGGGCCACAAAATGCATCAATGTGCCCATTCCTGAGGTGTTCCAGCAAAGGCAACATAAGCGAGATCCCTGGTTTAGGTCAGAAGCTGGGACTAGGCCAAAGGCTCCCCATCATGGCTGAGCATCAGAAACTTGAAAAAAAAAAAACAAAAAAACAAAACCCACAGATTCCTGGACCACATCCCAGAACCACGGGGTGAGGCCCAGGAGGGTGTATTTTTTAAAACTGTCTCAGCTGCCTAGCAGGTGGTTTAGAAACACTGCACTGAACCTCTGTATCTGATGCTGGAATTCTATTATTCTAATTCATAGTTTTACCTAGCTGGCAGGTAAGGGAAGGAGAGACTGAAGAAAGAGCGCAATTTACTGGAACTCATTACAGAGCAGGCTCTGTGCTAAATGCTTTCTTTATCTCATCTCATTGCATTTTCATAACAACCGCACGAGGTCTGAAGCAATGTCTTGCATCCCATTTCCCGGGGAGAGAAACTAAGGTTTGGGGGGTTTAAGTAAAGCCCAAGGTGATGGCCAGCCACTGAGAAGATCTTTGTGGCTCCAAATCACATGTTAGTTCAACTATACCATACTGTCCTCCTCTGACCCATTCAGTAAATATTTCTCAAGTGCCCCTGATGAGCCAGGCATGACACTAGGTGGAGGGGATTCAGCAATGTTTAAGACACAGTCCCCGGCCTCAAGAATCTTTGGAATCTAGTGACGAAAGCAGAAAAGTAAGCAATTATATCACACTGAGAACTAGGGGGTCACACAGGAGGCACACCCAAGCTAGCCTCGTGTTATCAGGAAAGGCTTTCTGGGAGGAGAGAACATCCAAGCTGGGACCTTAAGGTGACAAGGGAAAAGGGACTCCAGGCTAAGGGTACAACATCTAGAGACCCAGAGGCCAGAGGGAGCCTAGCACGTGTGAGGAAACATGAGAAATTCAGGGAGGCTGAAGCATGGGAAGCAAGACAGGGGGCTGGCAGGGTGGGCAGGACAGAGCCCTCACACTTGTGTGCCGCACTAAGACTTTCTCATTTATCCTAAGAGAAACAGGAAGAGTTGAGGCTTAGCGCAAAGGAGTGACTCCAGAACCATATTTTACGAGGATCAGACTGGCTGTGGTGTGGAAATGGATGGGCAGGGCAGGGTTCATGGGACGTGGGGAGACCACATGGAAGGCTGTGGCAGCTAAGACCTTCTAAGCTAAGACCTAAGCTTAGACCTTCAGCTAAGAGGTGATGGTCACCCGCACAAAAATGGTGGCAGGGTAGATGCTGTGAGGCAGAGAGGATGTATCTCCTTTCCCTTCCCTCCTTCCTTCCTTCCTTCCTTCCCTCCCTCCTCCCTTCCTTCCCTTCCTTCTTCTCCTTGCCTCCCTCCCCCCACCCCTCCCCCCCTTCTTTCTCACGATAGATAATACTATAGAGCCTTTGCTATCTACTGGCCATGCTGCTAGAGCTAGACATACAAAGATGGGCAAAAAGAAACACAGTCCCTGCTGTCATGGAGTTTGCCCTTGTAGATGTTTGTGAAAAGTACTTTCAAAAGTGTTAAATAATATAGAAAAAGCATATTGGTTGGTTAGGTTATCAATGATAACGTGAGTGGTAAAGGACATTGGGGGGCCAGCTTCTCCCTCCCCCATCATCAATTCTTTAAGAATCATTCAGTATAAGAGCCCCATAAAATAAATCTGCAAAGTTATATCCTAATAAAGCAAGCACTCCTCAGAACTGCATTCCAATACTCATACCTGAGACAGTAAACCAGTCTGCCTGCTTTCGGTGTATTTCATTCATGGAAAGAAGAATTCACCTACATTTTAATTCATCAGTCCTCAAACAAAAACGATCGGCTGACTAAAAAACAAATGGGGATGGGATATTAAATTATTAAACTAGAAGAATTACTAAAACCTTACTAAAGGTGGCCTCGCGCTAAATGAAATTAAACCTCTTTTTGCTGCACTTGGGATAGTCGCTAGGTGTTTTGGGAACAAGTTTGGATTCACACAAAAACTGACTGCAGAACAAGCAACAAAGGAATCATGACTTGGAGGGAAGGCAGCAGGTGTCAGAAGGGTCTTTCTGCTCTGAGCCTTGCAGCAGATGGGGAGGCGGTTCCCGGGGGTCTGACCTTCAGCCTCCGCTCCAGAAAAACTCCGTTCAGTCTCAGTCCCAGGTCATCGGTGAGGCCAGGACATTCTTACCAGAGCCCTCGTTGTGTAAGTCCTGGCACAACATTCTTTTCATTCCTTTACTTGATTCCAGTGTAAGAATCACCCTCAATTAAACAGCTGTGCCCGTGGATGGCCCATTACGCTGCTTCTCTTTGATAGCTGATTTTTACTTTTTGTGACCTCTCAGATGACTCCTCTGATCTTTATTATTCCAGCATCTCAATGGTCAGCAAGAAGATAAAGTGTATCAGAAAATGAACTTCTCCTACCCCTTTTCCACTTGAAACACGGCTCTCACAATCCTAACTTAGGCAATCACCACCGATCACTGATGGTGACCTTTCCTGAGTGTGTCGTATACCTTTTCCTGGTCCACCAGCCAAGGAGAGCACATTCCCGGGTTGGCAGTATGGAGTCAAAATCCGCTTTCCCAAAAACATTACAGAAAGAAATCAGATCCCATATGGTTGAATAATCCTAACTTCCACATTTGGCAAATTAGAGAAAAACGAACGAGGCAGAAGCATACATCCCTGGGTACTTTGAGCCAGCCCCCAAAGAGAATCAGCTTATACAAAATCAGATTCCTACAAGTCAAGTTGGAAAGTCCCCTCCCCCCTTTGTAAATTGTACGGCAAGGAAGGAAAAGAAGATGCCAGATGGTGGTGGGGGCTTTTGTTGCCATTATGAGGTTATGGTTTTCTGGTAATCTTGGATAGTACTGACAAACTCTAAAAAATTGTTTTCCTCAGACTTCCTAAATGTGTAATTTAATCTGGATCCTCAAAGAGATATTTAAGATTTGTTCAGCATTCTAGATTATTTCCTCTCTGGCTCCACAGAAGACTGTCAAAACCAAGGTGTGACCTCAACCCACCCATAGGAGCCCTAGTGGAGAACGCTCAGGGCCGACCACCACCCCCACACCACCAGCAGTGCCACCCCCACACCCAACGGAGGTCAGCGAGAAGGCTGGGGGCTTCTCCTTAGTTCTCGGCAAAACCCATCCTATCAACCCAACTCCCCTTCCCCTCACCTCCCCAGGGGAAGAGTGCAGGGAAAATAAAACTTCAGGAAAGAGCTGTTGGCTTCTTCAACTTTCAGTCTTCAAACACTAGCTCAGTTTCCCAGGGAGCAGTGGGTGAGCAAAGCTAAGCCATGCCACATACCAGGTGTCTGGTTTTTAAGAATAGCTTTCATTGTAATGCTTTCAGATGGGTTCCAAGGGAACCTTGGAGAATAATGACCCAAAACCCCATGTAAATGACCCATTTTCCCTAGGACATTGGTCTCCGTCTCTCCGAACATACTGTGATTCCTCACTGAGCTTTCTGAGAAATAGGCATATAGAAAAAGGCAAAGTAGATACAAGAGCCAATCCTGTCAAAGCTCTTTGCTTTGTGTCACTCAAGGGATTCATGAATGTAATTCATTTCCAGGTCTACGGTTCCCATGCTCACAGCTCTTCAAAGATGAAAAGGCAAGATGTTCTGAGGAGTTTCTTCGAATGAACGAAATCCTGACGCTGTTTATGGACCTCGGGATCCAAGACCCTGACTTCACAACAACTCTTAATTATTCATGTGAATGGGCACCCATAACAGGATAAAGATGAAATCTATAGAAAACCAAAGAAAACAAGTTTTAGTGGGCAGCATGCTTTCAGCTTGCTAAATCATTTACCAGAATAAGCCTGTCTTGAAAACACCTTGACTCCCAACTGCTCTTAAGTGGGAAAGCAAATGAAGACAGAAAGGATGGAATGACTAGCGGCTGCAGAGTGGGAGAAAGGCACGACAAGTATGCAGTCAGAACGGTCCCTTCCATGTCTGTGTCTCTGCAGACATCACTAATCAAGCCTGACTCTTTCCTATCTCACAGATACCACCTCAGAAGCTTTCTCAACACATCTCAATCCATCGGTCGTATACGAAGATAAACAGTTGCTGGCCTTTTATTTAACTACTTTACTTTTTTCCCTCTAGAACTGAATAGTTTATAGAAATCACTACTAAAAGCTTTCAGCAAGAGTTAAGTGCTAAAATGACTGCTTCTGATTTCTGTACGATGGACAGATAAGCGGGCCGCCTCTGCACACAGCACAAGGTGGCCTTATGAGTCAGGAGAACAAAGAATCAGGGCCTGAGTCTGGTCTCAAAGGGAGGGAGAGCCCGACCACGGCTGGAAGGTGAGGGCTGCTGGGAGTGAGGCTACCTTGGGGCCTCACCTGAAGGAACAGAGGCAGAGCAGTCTCCTCAGAAACCGTGGGAATCGACTCCTGTCCTCTAAAAGACTTCTCTTAGTAACAAAAACCTCCTTGAGTTAAAGTTTCCCCTTTAGGCTGACATCACCTGAGTGAGTTAGGAGAGTATCATCAGTCACATCCTACAGAGAATTCATTTATTTAATAAGTTTGACATTTTTTTTTCTTGACTCCTAAATAGAGATCAGCAGCAAGGGGGGGAGGGGAGGATTGGTGTTTTCACTGGGCTCAGGGATGCAGAGAAGCCACAAGGAGCGTTTACTGAGTTACTACTATATGCCAAGCACTTTTCATACATTACTTTGCTTCCTCCTTGCCACTAACAGTGAGTTCTTATTCACCTCATCCTCTTACAGATGAGGAAAATGAAGCTCGGTAATCTAAGCAGCCTGACCAACATTATAAAGCCAGGAGGGACTGGCTTTATGATGTTGGCTCCAAACCAAGATCTGTCTGATTCCAAAGCTTGGGCCCCTCCCATTCCACTGAGCTGGCTCCGCTGGGAAGGCATCAAAGACAGACTTGGCCCGCTCAGGAATTTTCCGTAAGGCACATGCCTATCTTATTCTATAGCCTTCTTCCAGAGATTAGGAAGGAAGTAAATTCTCCTCTTACAAGGGAGACCTTAAGAGAGAAGGATCCCCCCACCTGTTGGAACTTCTTGCCTCGAGAGAGGAGGGGGCCAGGCGCTATGAACTGCAGTGGCAAAGTGTCAGTTTCCTTGGACTCGGATTCCATTCCTCCCTTATGGAGACATGAAGCTTCAAAGGAGGTCAGAAACAGAAGCTGAGCATGGCCTCAGCTCCACATAGAGGAGAGTGAAAGGTTAGAGGGACATATGTCCTCCTATGGCCTTTGATGGAGTTTGATGGAGTGGAAAGTGTCCAGGCCAAAATCTGCTCGGGTCAGTGTTATAGCCTATAACTACTCCTGTCCTGCTTCATCAGTAGGGTTCACCTAGGGACTGCAGACACCGCCTCGTGTTATGTAAACTCCATGCTGCACTTGTGAGCCAGGAGAGGGCAATGGACCAGACGGACACCGTGCCCATTCTCCAAGCACATGCCTCCCACTCTGATGCCATGGAGCCAGGCTGCAGCCACTCCCTACTCTCCTGCACTAGTCAACCTCAATTTTAAGGGACCACGGGGCCTACCCTTTGAGCAGGTCCAGGGAAACCCAGGAGCAATGTCAGCAGCTCTTGTGGAAGAGGCATGCACACGGAAGTGTGGTACGCAGAGCTGAGCACCTTCAGTGTGAGCAATAACACAGGGGATACCTCGGGGGAGTGGGAAGCATGGAGGGAAGGCAACCAACACACCTTGCATGCTTCCTACGTATCTCAAATAAGTTAACCAAGGATCCAGGATTCAACCAGGCCTGTTTAAACTCTTCCTCCAAAATATTTGTAACAGAATACATGAGTGAATTACTCCCCTGGATGCCTGACTCAAAAATAATTTTTTAACTTAAAATTCCTGTAAATTTTGCAGTTTAGGCCTTAAGAGATCCATGTTTGCCTCAATGTAAGAATAATGCTTTTTAGTGACTGTTGAAAAAAAAAAATCAACCATCTGGAAAGACACATCATGTTACTCCCGTGAATTACGCAGACGCTGCCAAGCTTCTGGTGCGCCATCTTGAAGGGCACGAGAATTTTGCACCAAGTCAGGGTCATACAGACCTGGTCATACAGGTCATACAGACCCCCATCCCACCAGGAGATTCTCCTTCTTTTACCAACTTTGAAGGTTCTAAGTGTTGACTAAGAAAGGCAGGTTGTAAACCATGGCTCAGAGAAGAGGAAGAGTGAGAGACAGCAAGCAGGAGAGGACACAGCACAAGGAAGCCCCATGAAAGATCAAGAGATTGAGACCGAAAGAGCCAAAGGAACATAAGCAACTGGGGACCCAATCCCTTTGTCCTCTTCTCCAGTTTTGTGACCAACACTCTAGTAAGAAGGATTAGTAATCAAAAGTAAACTCATGCACAGGAATTTACTTTGTTGAATCTCTCTCTCTCATACGCACACCCACACACACCCTGCCACCACTACTTCAGGGGAAGGAAGGGAGCTATGGCAGGCATACGGATCCTGAGAATGAGGAACTGGAGCAAGGAGGGGCTGGTGATAGTGGACACAGAAGATGCCAGACATCAGGCAGTAGTAGGGCCAAGAGTTTGAAACCAGATAGACAGTGATCCAGGGAGAGCACACGGACATGAGACAGGAAGGTCATCTGGCCTCTGAGGTTGGTTTCTACAGCCACTGGGTATGTGAGTTTAGATAATGGATAGTTCTCAAAGAAACTGTTTCCACCATACAGTCCCAAATCGAAAACCCAAAATAAGCATTTTGTGCACCAAACATTTGAATCTCTATAGATCTAATGATTCTCCAGTCAGTCCATTGTTGCCTAGGCAACAGCAAATTCTCAGTAAACTTACCAAGACCATAGTTTCCAGAAGGGCAGGTCTTGAGTCTACAGGGTCACCACTGTGTCTCTAACTCCTAACACACAGAAGGTCCTCAGTAAATCTATGCTCATTGAATGGAGAGAAGGGAACATTACAGTGTCATTTTAAGACAGTTTCAAAATAACACATTCATTCAATTCACCCTGCCTCTTCCACTCCGCTTTTATGACGTGTGTTAGCCAAGAAGGTCACTGTACGGGTCTCCTAGAAGAACTTCTATGTGGGTAAAACTTCTGCATCACAGCAACTGCTGTGGTGTCACATAACACATGCTTTCACTCAAAAGAATCCAATGACACCCGCTATGGGGGAGGGAGGCAGGGACACGCACGCACGCACACACACACGAATACACGCCAGCCATCCTGCTCAGCCAGCTCACACCCTAGAGTGAGAGAGAGAGAGAAGGAAACACGACCCCAGGGCTCCCTGGGTCTCGCTGCAGCAAGCTCTTCACAGTGTGAACATCTCACAGAGCTGAGAGGGATTCTAGTGTTTAAAGAAACATTTTCCACACAGTTTGGCCCCTAAACACAAGCCGACTGCTTATCTGGGGCTCAGAGAAGCAGCAGTCCATTCCAACTCTGCAGGCAAGACGGGCTGTGCTGGCCTCAGAAAGATAGGGTAGGACTCCAAGGCGGAGACTTCCAAAGGGGATTCCTAAGGATAATTTTGACTCTACATGACTTCTGCCTCATACACAGACTCAAAAATAGTCCCTCAGTGAGCTTCCCCCCCTTGAACACAGTCTGGTACATCTCTCAAAACAAGATCAGGTTGAATAAGGAGTACCTTCCAGAGGAGAAAACAAGACATCTGCTTACAGAAGGGGTCTATAAAAGAAGTGTCTAAAATATAGACAATATTATTTTTGGCATCGTATCTTCCATTCAGCTTTCTGGTTTTTCTAAGATGAACCCAAATAATATCTGCATTGTGATTATTACACAGAGAGTCTGCTTGAAATTTTTTTGCCTTTCTTCTGATTGACTTCAACACGGGTTATTTCAAGACCTCTATTAAATATATCAAGCACATTTAACCTTAGCTAAAATAAATCCAGCTAATTAAATGATACAAAGAACAGCTCATTAGCAGAGCACTGGTAAATATTTCTCTATTCCAGCTAAGCAAGGCTTATTATACACTTGAGCACTGTGCAGTCTCATCACGCCTCAATTATCAGCCTTAGATGTTAAGCCTAAGCATAAAGCTGTTATTGCGCAAATAATGGCATTGGACCTGCACATTGCCAAGCTCTTGGCGACTGATTCATACGATCTTTAAAGGGTCAATTTAAACCAACTGCAAGTTTTCACAAATAAGACAGTTCAAACACTTTTAATGATCTGGTTTACTAGACTTTTTGAGTAAACAAGCTTCGAACTCTTTTATTCCTGGTTAGAAAGATATATATCTCAACCACAGTGACCTTGAGTGATTGAGCATTTGTACCTTCAGGTGTATAAAATCTTTTCCAAAAATATATTTTAGGTCTCTTTATTGTTATGTGGACTTTAGGATCACTTTAAGGCAACTGAGTCACTTTAAAGGACAACGAATTAAAAAATAAGATGAGAGTACACAGCGGAAGGTTGCATTCAAATGAGTTACACCTAAATTCACCTTCTTTATCCCTGTAACTATTGTGGGAAATTACCCTAAGGAAACAATCAGGGATGCGCACAAAGATTCATGTTTAAGATGTTCATGAGGGTGTTGTTTAGTATAGAAAATAATTGGAAACTTCTTAATTATCTAATCTTAGGGATGTAATGAAATAAAATAGAGCCCATCCATATGGCAGAATACCACACAGCTTAAAAATGATATATCAAAGCATTTTTAAGGACTTGGAAATATATTTGCTTGCAATACAGTGGGAAAACAAGTAAACAAAAGCATATCCAAGATAGCCAATCCTGATACACAGACAGAAACACACACATGCAAAAAGAATTTGTTTGCATAAAGAGAAATATACAACAAGAATAACAAGTCTATATTTTGAAGTACATCTGCACATACATAAATAAGCATCAAGAGAAAAGTGAGAGGAAAAGATACCAACAAACCAGTAGTCTTTATCTCTTAGTGATTACATTACAGGTGAGTTACTGTCTCCTTTTTTTATTTTTTCATGTATACATTCCAAATTTTACATATAATATTGATGTCTGATATAGTTGGGATAGAAAAAAACACAATGAAAATTAAATGTGAAAACAGGTATCTACGTGAAATTGCATTTTTTAAAGGTTTATTTATTTGAAAGATAGAGAGTGAGTGTGTGTGAGCAGGACGGCGGGGAGGGGTAGAGGGAAAAGCAGACTCCCTGCTGAGCCGGGAGCCTGATGCAGGCCTCGATCCAGGACTCTGAGATCATGACCTGAGCCAAAATCAAGAATCGGGCACCTAACCAATTAAGCCACAGAACTGCCTTTTTAATAGAATCTTTAAAGAAGAACTAGAACACAAAAGCCAGATGATATCAATGGCTACAGCAGAAGTAAAGCCTCAGACCAGCAGGTCATGAATGTTCCTTCCTGGGTGGATGCTCAAGGTTAGGCCAAATCAGAACTCAGCAACTAAAAGAACCGACAGCTGTGTTTAAAAAAAGTAAATTTATAGTTCATCTTAAGTTTCTCATCAGAATTTCCCATGTTGGGTTGATACAGTAAATCTAAGCAAAATGTGCTAGTATATTTTACTCTGTTTGCTAAAAAACACTAAGAAGTAACTAGCCAGCCCCAATTTTTCACCTGAAGCTCTTTCTTACTTCTGGTAGAAAAAAAGGCTATTTTGTGTGGCATTGGCTGGGATACAGAAACCCAAGGGTCTGGCAGCTTAAGCTTCTCTCAGTGCAGGGGGTTAGCCAGCACTGGCTAGTCAGTTTAACACTCAAAATGGGAATGTGTAAAGCAGGAGGAAATCCATAGCTTCCCATTTAACCCATCCCTAAAACCACGAATTAGTGAAACATCTCCCAATTTTTGATGGCTGCAATTAACTGAAATAAACCCTTCTATGTATTGTTAGTAAGGAAGATACACATTCGCATTGATGGTTGACCAGCTATCTGGAAAAAAAATAAAAGATATATGTCAAGCCTGTCACTAAGTAGCCATTTAATTAAAGTAAATGTCTCAACATAAATCCTACTGGCACAGGGGCATGCAGTTTTGGACATCAACCTGCAATGAAGACTTTGGGCCTAATTATGGGGCAACAAACAGAGATCTTAAGAGCCGTGACATATCGAAGGCCTTTAAAAGACTTAAACTTTTGTGTCAGGATTTATGACACTATTTCCTCCTCATTTCCTCCTCCATTTGTATTCAACTTCACAACCTTGATTAACAGCAGCATCTGCCAGTTCTCTCCCAAGCAGCTGCAGTATCGAAGGCAGAACACAAAAATCACACGGACCTGGGTTCAAGGATTTGCTCTGCCCTCTGCCGGCTCTGAACCGTCACCCCTTGGGACCATCCTCGTATCTGTAAAATGGAAAGGAACTCGCCCGCCTCTTCTGGCTGCTGTGAAGATTCAGGAGACCATCTCATGTGAAGGTACAGAGTACAAAACTGTCATTTAAAATATAGTGTGTCTGGAATGGTTTTCGAAAATTTTTATCCCAATCTGTAAGCAATATACAAGAATAGTACTTTTATTCAACCGAGGAAATGAGTGGATATTTCACCCTAAAAGTCTCTCACTTAGGGAGAACAGCAATATTTACTCCAAGGTTCATCCTATCAGTGATCCAACAAATTTCTTTGGAGTTCCTATTGTGAACTAATCCATGCACTCCAAAGGATCAACGTTGGTGCAGGAAAAATCTTGACTTTTGGTCTGTCCTCCCTCACTTCATTTTAGGAACTGATCCTCCTAAATCCTTGTGATTTGGATTAAACTATTCATTACAAACTTTTCTGCAGCTGTCCTCACCACCAGGGAAGGCATATGACCCAGGCTGACCAGTCAGAGTTCTTTTTTAGGAATTGAGTCGGTTCTGGGGAGGGGAGCAATGCTGACCTCTCTCCAAGACACTGAATAAAGATGCACTTCACCATCTTCCTCTTCCTATCCTCAGATCGGGAAAAAGTAGACTTTCCATTCTACACTAACATCATCCCATGCATAACTACCTTTTCTGGCCTTTTTCCATCAGAAAAACACTTCTGCCCTCAAAGCATCAACTTCCAGGAAATATTATCTTATTGCCCTGAAATGGCATGAAACCCAAGGCAGCCAGTGGCTGGCTTCTAAGCAAGCACACTAATAGAAAAACGAACAACCAAAATCATTCCTTTGGCCAAAAAAAAAAAAAGGTTAAACTACCATCACAAATAAGAAGGCAGAGCTGGCTGATCTATGAAATCACCAGCCCATAAAAGGAGCAAGAAGAGAGGAGTTTTAACTATTTTCTCATCACCGTTTGCCAAGTAAGCCTGGTGTGGTGCTGACGAATAGAGATCATTTCATTTACTTTTTACTTTTTTCATGACCCAATTGTCTTCCACATTACTAGGTTATCTAAATAATCACAATTAGCTCCTGTTTCCTGACTGATTCATGTGTTTTTCAGTCAGTCAAAACCCATAAAAGAAACAAAGAAAGATCCAGGGTGTCAGATATGATGAAGAAACCATGAGGGCTTTATTCAAAGGCTTGAAACCCATCCGGAGAATCAGACTTTCATGAAGGCTGGAAAGCTCCCAAAATGGATTTCAGTGGGGGAACATACTAGTGATCCTTAACATAGAAAATGCTGGTGTCATCAGAGCCCACCAAAATTCAAGTGACTCACCCACAGAAAGACTTGTATGTGCTCAAATGACATAATAGACTCTCTTGGAGGGAGAGAGCAAAAATAGCACACTCTACTCTGTATCTGAAAGACACTTGAAATTGTTGTGTAAAACAATTGAGAAATTAAGCAATGGGAAAATGACCGGGTAACAAATCTAGAAGAGGCTATTTTCCACTTCTGAGCAAAGCGATAATGGTTCTGAATCACTCATTTGCTCTTCCTCAAGGTGCACCCTTGAGATTGTTATCCTTTGAGGTAATAAAAGGATGACAGTTATTTAACAACTGTGGGATCTAGTTTTCCCATCTGTTAAATGAGTGGGTTGGATGGCATGTTTTTTGTTGTTTTTTATTTTATTTTTTAGGTCCTCTCCAGATCTAAAAAGTCTGCAGTTCAGCTCAGAATACACAACTCCCACAAAATTTCCAGAAAAACATTTGTGTAATTGGCCCCAGAGGAAAAGATATGTAGCAACAAAGCCCTTCACTCTTGGATAGAAACGTTCCCTCTGCTTCCTACTGATGGATAGAATGAGACTGGCAATAGTATGAGGGCTTAGGTTATAAATAAGAAAATTCATACGCAGCATTAAGACACTAGAATGAGATAGAAGGAAAGAGTAATCCTTGAGATCAGGGCACCAACACAGGATGGATTCTCGTTTGCCTGGGATATTTTAGGAGAGATCCTAAATGGCAGAGAAATGGGAAGACCACCCCGTAAATGAAAAGATAAAAAGACATTCAAATAGAAGAAGTGGAAAATGTTTACTAAGATGATCCTTCTCCAACACCCCTTCCACTTCAAATTCCCCAGAGCAGGACTCTGCCTTCTTTATGAGGTGCCACTATCCTCACGTTTCCCCCTTCACTCTCCGGGGATGTCTAAAATACCAGTGGGACTCCCTGCTATTCCCAGCCACCCCTGCTGAACTTAGCGATACCATTCCCCTTTGCTTTGCACATATCACACAGGGCATTCGAGAGCCAAAGTCAACTATTTACCCAGGTTTTCCCATCTTCACACCTTTGCTCAAGCTGATCACTTTACTTTGAGAACTCTTTTTTTTTAATTGCTCCCAAGCCAATAACCACAGTTCAAGGGCAAGCTTTCCCATGAAGCTGCCTGGGACCCACGCCACAGTCCACTCCCCGCCCCCCACATATCTCTGTCACATACTGAAGGAAAGGGATGATGAGGAGGTAAATATTGAATCTCCAAGAGACACAGAAGAAAAGAGAGTTTCCTGAAGCCCCTTTAGAGATTTTATTTATTTATTTATTTGAGAGAGCGCAAGTGTGCGGGGAGGGGCAGAGGGAGAGGGAGAATCCCAGGCAGACTCTCCACTGAACCCAGAGCCCTGTGTGGGGCTCCATCTCACGACCCTGAGATCATGACCTGAGCCAAAATCAAAAGTCAGACCTTAATGGACTGAGCCCCTAGGTACCTCCTCCCAATGCTCCTTTATGCTTCCCAGAATGGGTGGGGGGGGGGGGGTGGCTGATAAACTCACTTTTTTTAGTGTATAGTTCTGTGGCATTAAGTCCATCCACACTGATGTGTGATCACCATACAACACCCATCTCTAGAACATAAGGTCACTTTTGCTTACACTAGTCTGAGTGGGATTTCCATCACTTGCATAAAATCCTGACAAATAAATGTATAGTATAGACAGATAAATAGAAGAAATTCAAAGAGGATTCAAGGGCTATCTTAAAAACCATGAATAAAGTAAAATTTTATGACACTATGAAAACAAATGGGACCTTGATTTGAGGTTCTTGAGGATGATGAAGGTCTGAGAAAACCAGATGATAATTAACCACATGGATTGTGTTGTGTATATCATCTGGAAAAGGATTCTCTGTTTTTATATTTGTAACAGGAGAAAGCACTCATATACAAAAGAAGCTTGCATCTCATCTCCCAAGGGAAGAAGACATCCTACAGAGGAAATTAAAACCAGGCCAAACAGACAAATCTCCTAAGGCAGGGAGAAGCCCGAGAGCATACAGAAAGAAGTAAGGAGAGGGAGAGCTTTAGCAGAAAAGATTCCCTTTATTTTAACAAGCTTTAGAAAGCTTCTCTTCATATTTCCCATACATATACAAATAATTTATTCAAAGTGTTATAGAGGAATATATTCTAGGATCACCTTTTTTCGTGTAGAAAAAGTCTACAATATAAATTACTTTGAAATCAATCTAGAAAAGTGACATAAGGGGCGCCTGGGTGGCTCAGTCATTAGGCATCTGCCTTCAGCTCAGGTCATGATCCCAGTGTCCTGGGATCAAGCCCCCCAACAGCAGGAAGCCTACTTCTCCCTCTCCCACTCCCCCTGCTTATGTTCCCTCTCAAGCTATGTCTCTCTCTGTCAAATAAATAAATAAATAAAATCTTTAAAAAAAAAAAAAGAAAAGTGACATAAGAATGAAAGCATACAGTATTTCTAAATGTAGAAAAAAAGAAAAAGAAAGAAGAGAGAAAGAAAGAAAGAAGAAAGAAAGAAAGAAAGAAAGAAAGAAAGAAAGAAAGAAAGAAAGAAAGAAAGAAAGAAAGAGCGAGCAAGCAAGCCATCACCACACAACCCTTTTTTTATAGCTGGCCTTAATTCCCTCACAGCATTCACTTCTTCTTTACCATATATTTAAATTTGAATAACATATATTCCCATTTCCGCCAGGAATAAAATTTGCTACCATTAACATGCCTAAAGATTTTATTATAAATCCTACAGTGTTAAGATCCACCAAGGAATTAGATGAGGCATTTTATGTTCTTGGTATCATGTTTATAGCCTAGAAAATAGGTTCTCTATACTAAAGGGTTTTTCTTATTTCTCTGCCTTTTTCTCTACTTATCAAAGTATTGTCAGCGTGTATTTCGAGACAAGGAATATGCCCTAGAGAAAGAAATGTGATGAAGAGTTGTCATGGCTGGACACTGGCAATTTGTTTGGTGGCCAGACTCAATCACAAATACTCTTCGCTTTGGCCAAGAGGCTCCACAACTGGAAGATGGATGCTTCAATTAATTGCTATATTAATTATAGGCTGATATTTCTGGGGGAAAAGAAAGAAAGGATTACGAACACAGTTCCCGGCTAAAGTATTTACTTTGCCCACAGCAACCAGACTCAGAGAATCCTTACTTACAAATTCACCTGTTAATATAAAGCAGTTTTAAAACCTCTGAGACATGTAACAGCCTTTATTAAATGGACATTTAGGAGCCCACTCTATTTTGACTCACAGGTCGGCATACAATCGATCGTTTGCTTTTGAGATATTTGATGTGAAAGTTATTTTTACCAAAAAAAAAAAAAAAAAAAAAAAAATTGGGAGAACGTATCCTTCTCCTAAATTTCCATACTTTGAATTATCTTAAAACATAACTGCTAAACAAGGAAACCTTTTTAAGGTCATAGTTTGGTTATTCTTTCACTAACAGGCCTAACGTCAAACCCTTGCTTTAGCCTTAACTACAGAGGAAAGTCATTCCTAAGGAGGAAAGCATAGCTGAGATCGTCTCAACTCCCATCCCTTCCCGTCCCTAAGGACATGAAGCATAGTGTGAGGGGCTCGGGAGACAGGCATTTATCTCAGCTCCCTCAGTGACTTCTTTCACACACTCTGAAAGTCGTTAGCAAAAGGACAATATAATCAAAGGTCTCTTTTCACTGGAGATAACCTGGAAAAGTCCTAGAGTTAGAGATGGAAACACAGGGGAAACGTTAAGTTAATTCGGCCAATGGTAAGGACCAGAAGGCAAGATGGGCTCAGAGAGACAGCCGGAGCAGGGAGCTCTTCCGGTCAAGGGCGGGAGCGGCAGCCCCAGGCTGGCTCTACCACCTCGTGGGTCAGGCCGCTTGCCATACGCCGGAACTCACCTCTGCTATCTTTAACAGGAGAACAGTACAACCTCTTCCTATGCTAAAATCCTATGCTAAAATCCCAGTATTAAAATATTTCCTGGACTCAATCCCTTCTGGTTTGGCTCTAGCTAAGAATGGCACCTAGAAGAAGACAGAATAAACAAAGCTTCCTAGAATGTGAGACTGATCTTCTAAGGTGGACAATGTTAGGCTGTCAATCCTGACACTGTGTGCTGTAGTTGCCTACTCGAATCCACCCGGCACCTTCCTCTCTCTCTTCCCGGAAAGCACCTACACCGCTCTGACAGCAGACACAGGAAGAAGAGGAAGATGGCGGGAAGGGAGCCCCTGAAGGTCTGCCACAGCTGAAAGCTCTAAAGCAGGAGACAAAACCACCACCCTGCTAAGAATGGTGAGCACTAAATATCTGTGTTAGGATCAGAAGGCTTCATGAAAATTAAGTTTTATTTAAGCCTTAAGATACCATCACCTGTGGTTGTGTGCCTTCAAAAAGCATTTCATGCTCCTGTTCTTCTGAAAGATGCAGATCTGTCTTCTGGCTCAAGGACACATCCTCTTTACTCCCTCCTCCTTGCTCTTTCACAAGGTTATGGAAGTCATGAAATAACAGATCCGAAGAAGTCTAAAGAAAGGGCATCATCCCTCCCCTCTCATCTGTGCTCATTCTTTGTGTCTGTTTCCAACAGGTTTCCTTAAGCCAAGCGGGCATGTCATATTCCTCCATCAGATTTCCTTCCCTAATTCCTGATTCATTTTGCTGTTGTTATTTTGATAAAATTACAACAGCATTTCAAGAGTTGCTTTCTCTTCTATTATTAAACTGTGAGATATTTGCAGCATAAAAAAGTTCAGACGAGTACATTAGAGATGCTCGTGTACCTACCAACCAGTTGAAGAAACAACACATTACAGATATGAGGAAGGCCCCAGGTCTATTACTCAGCCTTCTGCTCCACAGTAAACTGCCATCCTGACTCCGGCAATTATCAATCCCATACGTGCTTTTAGATACTACTGGGTGTGTTTGTAACTACAAACGATGTAGTGTTTTAAAGGCTTGTATAAATGGAATCATAGTGTACAAAGTTCCTTCTGGAACTTGCCTTTTCCATTCAACATTATGTTTTGGGGATTTATTTATGGCTGTAATTGTAGTTAATTCATTTTCATACTCATGTGGTATTACCTTATATGAAAAAATACCTCAATTTATTTCTGCATTTCAGTTAGGTTTATTTCCAGTTTGTCTGTTTTTCTTTTTTTCACTACAGACATGTTGCAATGAACCCTCTTGCACTTGTTTTCTTATATCCTGATGCAAGGGCTTCGCAAGGGTGTAAACCCGGGAGTGGAATCACTGGGTTATGGGGTGTACACATTTTCAACTTGTCTCCAAATTACTCTCCAGAAGGTTATAACAGTCTATGCTCCCGGAAGCAGTGTGGGAGCGTTCCTGGGTACCTACATCTTCTCCACCATTGGTCATTTTCAGATTCTTGTAAATCTGAGGCTTAGATCTACTTGTGTACTTTCCCTTCCTAATTATACAACAAATAAGTTCTTTAAAAAAAAATAAGTTCTAAAAAAAAAAAAAGTTCTGGGGTGCCTGGGTGGCTAGTGGGTTAAAGCCTCTGCCTTCAGCTCATGTCATGATCTCAGGGTCCTGGGATCGAGCCCCGCATCGGGCTCTCTGCTTAGCGGGGAGCCTGCTTCCCCTTCTCTCTCTGCCTGCCTCTCTGCCTACTTGTGATCTCTCTCTCTGTGTCAAATAAATAAAATCTTAAAAAAAAAAAAGTTCTTAAATGGCAAAAAAATTTTAAAGAAAAAAGTCTGACGAACGAATGAATACATGATTCCACCAATGTATGAGCAAGCCCCTGGCACTGGGAGATGTGTATCTAACAGAATGCATTTACGAAAAGAATTTTCTATCCGTATCTGTAAAATGTTGGCTTCTAAGGTG